>VXBI01009295.1:151428-161462 GCA_013397375.1 Toxostoma redivivum | reverse complement strand
AAGTTTAAAAGTTTAACTTTAAAAAAAAAAAGGAATATATATGCTAATATTTAGCTTATCTTTTCTTCAATAGAACACAGTTCATAAAGAAAGAAACTGCTTTTATCTGAATTGTAGTCTCCAATGCAGTAAGATTTCTCTCAGTTCTTTAGGAATTGGGCTTTGATAATCCCTGTGAAGCCCTTCCAATTCAGAATATTCTTTAATTCTGTGATTCCTCTGAAATTTGTTCTGATTGTATTGTTTGAATTCCTGAAATGTCTCATCAGTCTAGCCTTCACCTTCCCTAGCTAACAGCAACTGGTGTAGTTAATAAATAGATTTTCTGGCAGATTAGCAGTCCAGTTTTCCTCTGAGGAACCTAGACTACACCACATCTGTGCAAGGAATGGGAAGTTTGATTTGTGCTAGTTAAGTTGCAGGTCATAGCTCTGCTATATGACACAAAAAGAAAATAAAAAGGAAAAAAAAAGAAAAGGAAAGAAACAAAGAGATACTGTTAAAGGCTAATTGAACTACAATTAAACCCATTTGTTTTGTTTTGGTTGGGCATTGTGTGCACATTGTGGCAGTCCCTTTCCGTGCCTGATCTGCCCTTGTATAAGTTAAGAGCAGACTAAATCCTGCTCTGCTGCCATTGGATATTCCTGGATCACTTTGATGAAAGGCTGGTGCTTTAGCTGGGTTGCAACCCTTATTTTGGAATCACTGAGTTTCCAGGATAAGGAATATTTCTTTAGATGTTATTTTTAGCTTAGGTTCTGCTTTGCAAATGTGCACCTGAGCAGTTTCCTTTCAAAATAAAACCTTGCATAGTTTTGCAGGAATTCCTTTATGTGTCTTGTATTTAGCAATACTGGCTCCAGCAGTGAGACATACAGCTGCAGAACTCAAGTATTTCATACCGAATAATCCAAAATGAAGCCTTCAAGCTTTCAGCTCTACTATGATGAAATCAGTGACAGTTTTTCCACTGAAATATGAACACCCAGAACTGCTTTTATGATTTCTAACTATTTTGGGGGGGACCATAAAGAATGGCTTGTGCAGTATAAATCTAAAGCTATTTAGGAACCCCAGACTGCATCTCTAAAATCCATTCTGTTACTGAATTGTGCAACTGTGACACTGAAATACTCTTTGTCTCTTTCAGAATAGTAAAAAAAAAATAAAAATAAAAAAATTAAAATAAGCACTTTGTCGTTAATGAAGTCTATTCTTTTGTCTCCACAATCCAAGCCTGCATACACACAAATTGGATCTTGGAAGCAACTCATTAAGCTCATAGTGTGCTGTGAAATTCTGCACTAGAAAAGATCCACAATATTGTGTGTACTTTTGTTAACTCAGATTTTGCCTTTAAAATTTCATCCAAAAAGGCACCAAAAATTCAGAGGATGGAAATTCCAGGCTCATGAGACCTACATTTTCATCTCTTAACTGTCAGTCATTGAAAGCAGAAAATATCAAATCCCCCCTTTCCAAGCTTTTATTACCATTATCTTGTGCATAGCATTGAGGAATTATGTTCATAAGTGGTTTGGTTTTGGTTTTTTTTGCAAGCTGTCTTTCTGTGAACTGTCGTGTTTTTTTAATGACCATACTCTTACAGGAAAGGATGGGCAGTACAAATACTAAAAGCAAATTATTTGAAATGTGAAATTGGAGTATTAGAAGAATAGTTGTGGAGTCTGGCAATGAACACGTTTTATAGGCACTATCATTTGCAAGATTTTGCTACAGCTGGTTTTAATTCATCTTGAAATTAAATTACACAAGGGGAAAAAAGTGAGATAAAGAAAAAGAGGCAAGGGGAAGGAGTGGCATGCCTGTTTTCCCAGTAACCTGTATTCATTATTCCAGAGGTGCTGAATAATTTTGCATAATAAAGACTGCAGAAAAGACTGATACTGATATTTGTAAAGCTTCTGAACAGTCCTTAAAAGAATAAATCCAGTCCAGCATATTTGCCACTTGCATTGCCTGTTGTTGATCAGAAACTGGAAAGATTATGAGTATGAAGCCACATGTGTAAATAGTAAAAGAAGAAATGAGAGAATCTGAGGATGATTTAGGGTTGAATTGCATCTGCTTTTTTTCTTCTTACTATTCACATTGGCTTAAGCGTATTTCCAGCCATTTTAGAATATAATTGTGGGAGGGAGAGAGGGAGTAATTTGTTTTTCTTTAGAAAATCAGTCTGAATGCAATGAAAACATGTTTTTGCAACTATCTGGGTTGTTATACTGAACGTTATGCAAAATAACTACTCTGAGTAGTGATTTTTACTTGTTCTCTTCTTTTCTTTTTTTTTTTTTTTTTTTTTCCAAGCTAGCACACTCTTTTTTATTTATTCTACGTGTATTCTTGGTTGCCAGGTGCTCTCCAGCTTTTGTACCAGGTTGTCATGCACCTCATATGTCCTTTCTCTTTTTCAGTCCTTCTGCCACTCTGCTATCTTTTGCTTTCTCTTGCCTTCATTTACATGAAAATCACTCTGAAGTTTGTTTGTTGGAATATGTACTGTCTTTATGCCTTTCTTCTCAATTACCAAAATTCTTCTTGTGACTGAATGCATTTTTATTTTCCCTGATATTTTTCCTTTCCTTGCACTGCTCTCTGCATCAGAAAAAAATAACAGAAAGAAAAAGAAAAAAAGCTGAGACTGACACTGAAGCTGCGCAACATAACTAGCTCTTTCAACAAGGTTCCTGCTAAGCCTAAAATAAAATTTGTAGATTGTAGTTCCCATTAATCAGGCAACAAAAGCTTCTAAACACCACCTGCAACTCTTTTATATATATACCTCACATTCTTCACTTGGCTGAAGTACCAGCTGTAATGTCATCCCCCATTTTTGGCTTGCATTCAGACAAGCTACTTCCATCCCTGTTTCTTATCAGCTCATGCTGCATTTTGTATACACCAGAATGAATGCTGTTCATCTTACTTTCTACAAAATAACACTATATTCTTTCCATGCTCTAAACTCCAGCCTGGAAAGTGTCAAACCTAAACTTCCATATAAGTACATAATTCTCAGAAGCACTGGTTTATGTGTATGAGAAGTATCATCACTAAGTAGATATTATCAGACCTAAAAGAATGATTAGCAGTTTAATATTTCTACCCAGTGGTGATTAGAAATGCCATTTTGCAATTAAACCTCCCAGTTTACATTTTGCAGTAAAATATTTTTTAAAAATTAAGCAAATTATTGGCACTACACATATCTCCTTACTAACATACAATTTATTTAATGTCAATTTACTTTTTAAATTGACATTGAAATTCTTCCAAATTCAGATAATTTATTGTGACTACAGTCTGTCCTTCAAACTACTGGATTTTAATAGCTTCCATCCTATTTCTAATTGGCTGCATTTTAAAACCTCAGTGTGTTATCTAGAAACTATGTTTTCATACTTGGCAACAAGTGCATTAGTATCTAGCAAATGACAGAAGTTTGGACTTCTGGATTTGCAATCTTCTCAGCAAGCAGATCTGTGAATCTGTGACAATTAAGAAATAGAGCAAAAAAGCCCCACATTATGTCCAGTTAATATATAAAAAAACTTTGTTGCCCGAAAAACCTGAATTGCCTCCCTTGTAGTAATATTTCATGACTTGTCAGGTCTCTGGGTAAATCACAGTTTTAAATTCAGTATTTCTGACAAGATTTTTTTTAAAAATTTGAACAGCTCCTTTTTGAGCTCTTCGATAATATGGTACTCTCAATGCCTTTAGAAAAGTATGATTTAATACTATTTACTTATTTCAGGTTTTGACTGAAGTTTTTGGAAGTTTTCATACTGAAATTAAACTTACTGTATCTACACTTAAAACACTTTTAACACTTGCTTTAATATTTAAAAGAGATGGACAAAAAAGAAAAAGAAATTAAAATTACATGGAAGGCTGCATATTGAATTATTTGCCAAAATGGGAACATACTTCCAAAAAAGGCATTTTTGAGTGAAAAAAATTATTTTATAAATAGTTATAATGATAAATATTAATGGAAGTTTGCATTTATAGTTGACTGACAGTTTTAGTTCTCATCTCCATGCCATGTGTATTTAACACAGAGAACATTTGCTGATATTTCTCCATTTTCTTTGTTTCTATTATTTTTCTCAGGCTTCTCTCTGTTAGATATTGCAATGTCTTGGGGTTTTTAGAGGAAGCTTTAGTATGAGCCCCTCTCAATCTAAGCAACTAAGTACGATACTAAGTTATTTCTAAGTAGCCTATTGAAAAATCTGGCTGCAAGAAAGGTAATTCAAACAGGGTGCTCAACAAGGCTTCAAAGGTGAGTGAAGTTTCTGTTAAATCCCTGTATCTCCTAAGTCTCTATGGTTTTGTCTAAAGTTCTTTTTTGGGTCTTAGACAAGCCCCTACTTGAGGACTTCAGGTTTTCTTTCTCAGTAGGGAAATTGGTACAGCTGAAACACCGCGAGTACTTCATGGAACTGGTTCAATAAGCTGTTCTGTCAGATGCTGCACAGAGTACTCTGGTTGTTAGGCATTTTTTGCACAGAGGAAAAGCTCCAGGTATAGTAAATCATTCTTGGCCTCTGCAAATATACAAGCACATATATTGTAAACTGTTTTAAAGTTCCTCAACTGTTTCCACCTATCACTGCTCAGATAGGATCTTCTACATTTCACCCACTAAGTAAACTTTAAAAAGGCTGACCCTCTTTTGTCCTATGAAATCTGATCTACCTATCACCATCAAGGGACATCTGGGATTCATCTTATCTTTTCCACTGGATTGTTGATTAATGGAAATTGTTTTGAATGGGATTCAAACATGGCAAAACTCCATGGACCTTATGAATTACAATAGGG
This sequence comes from Toxostoma redivivum, assembly GCA_013397375.1. Taxonomy (NCBI): domain Eukaryota; kingdom Metazoa; phylum Chordata; class Aves; order Passeriformes; family Mimidae; genus Toxostoma; species Toxostoma redivivum. Next base: position 156,608 of record VXBI01009295.1, on the reverse strand, counting down.
TAAAATAGGAGGTCAAGTTAAAAAAAAAAAAAAAAAAAAAAAAAGGAATGAAAGAAAANGTAAAAAAGGAGGTCAAGTTAAAAAAAAAAAAAAAAAAGAAAATGGATGCTAGAAAGAAAATGAAGCCATAATAATATGGGCTTCATTATATGCCTAAGAAGTGAGGATGAAACTCCTGCATATATTTTAAAATGAGTTTTATGGACCAAAAGGGTTTCTGAGTACAGGAAATCTCAACCTGACAGGATGAATAGAAATTATAGGTATCCAGCACAGGCTCAGTGTTTCAGTAATATCTCATGAGCCTTTGTGAGCTAAAGGCCATAAAAGACCCACCTAGGACTCACAGAGTTAAAAAGGAGGAACAGTTGTTTCCTGTGCATTGGAATTTTTTTGTCCTTGAAGAGCCTTAATGAATAGGAAGTTTGAAGATAAATGGACTTAGATGAAACTTTCAAGTTTATTAGTTCTTTCTGATTCTTCAAGGAGTGCGATAGGAGCAGTTCCTCATATCTGCAGGGGCCCATAGATAATTTCCAAAAGAAAACAAAACTGATAAGACTTGAATATAGTACCAAAATTGAAATAACCTGAAGCAGGACTGTAGTAGTTTTGTGGCCAGATACCAGGGCTGCCACGTGCTCCAAGACAAACACAGGCCATGCAGAAAATTCCTCACAGAACTACACAGCCCATGCAGAGATGCACTACCTCGTGTTCAGTACTACACTGACTTGGGCCATGACTGCTGGCTGTCTCCAAGAGTCTGTCAGCCTGTTGTGCAGGTAGCAAGCTGCCTACTGTTACACAGCTCCCAGAACCAGACTCTCAGCTGGAGGAACACCTAACTTCACTCAGGCCAATAGACCAGTGCTAGTTGGCAGCCACAGAGGATTCCCTTCCCCTAAACCACTATGCAAGTACCAAAAGCAGGTTGATTTTTTTCAGGAAGACCTTTTGGAGTTCATTTATAGTTTCTCTTGTCCAGGAGCCAGCAGTGCGGAAATAAGGCGCAGAAAGACTGCCTCAAAACAGTGGCTTTATCTAAAGGTGTGCAAAGTATTTAGAAGAAAATAGCAATTTACTGCTTGAAAATATATGCAAAAAAACCCCTGCTTTTGCCTTATGTTGGGGGTTGAATAATTGCTTTTATTTTCTGTGGNTGTTGTTGTTTTCTGCTGTTTGCCTTGTTAGATATATTAGTAAAAAACTGTTATTCCTACCCCCATATTTCATGCCTGAAAGTGTCTGATTTCAAATTACAGTGATTAAAAAGGAGCGAATTACAGGGAAAGGGGCTCATCCCTCTCCTTGGCAAATACCTGTCTCTTAAACCGAGACACCTTATCTTCTGTTTCAGCAAGTACAATACTTTTTATAGGCTGAGAACTTATATCTAGCTTTGATCATATGTTTGCACAAATGTCAGCATGAGTAGGCTCTGATCCCCACTGACATATTATACAAACAAAAAATAATAAATTTAAAATGAAAAAAATAGATGTGGAAAGTTTTGTCTCAGTGACCTGCTTCTAAAAACAAGTAATATTCAGAATTCAACCAGAAATTTTCTCAACACTGTCACAAAAGATATTAGACAGTTTCTGAAGGTGTTATACACATATGTGCAAGTACTTGTGCTTTCTTAACCAGAAGGAAAGATCCTTCCTGAAAGAAAGACATCGCAAACACCTTCATGGAAATTTAAGATTCAGGATTTCAGCAGGAGAAAAGCTACCGTACCAGGCTGTGACCCTTTTTAACATCTGTGTGCCAAGATAATATCTGTTCCTGTATTTCTGACTGCTTGCATGTATTCTTAATCGCTTCAAGTTTCACATGAAAACTTCTAAAAACACAAGCTCTGCTGTTTAAATCCATTGTTTTATTTTGATCAAAATATCAAAGGCTGGAAGTATTTGACATCTGTCCTGGTCACCTGCCGTGTCCTGAAGGCTTGTTATGTTGAAGAACGTTTTTTACTTTCATTTAGAAGTAAAATCCAACACAACAAACATAGTATTGAATTCTGTACAAAGCAAGATTATGAATTCTGTGTGTTGGGTGCTTTACTGGGCCTTTTTCTCTTTGTAAAAATAAAGCTGTTACAAGCCAGGAAGTTCTGAAGGTAGAGCCAAGCTTGAACCAAACAAGAGAGTTGGCTACGATTTCTGCAACTGAGCCTTGGCTTGGGTATCTGCCAAGTGAATAGACCTGACTGTATTCATTTGCAGACAGAAAAATTCAGAGAAGGGTAGGCACCAGAAGATTTTGTGGTAGGAAATAAGGCCACTGTGTTCTTCTTTTCTTTTTTGAAAATAGAACTAAACCAGATCATGGGTCAAGCAGTTAACTGTCTTGTTGTTCATTCTTTGTATAAGAGCAGAACATAAAGACCACTTTTTCTCTAATTACAGAGCTGTAGAGGAGCAATGAATTTCCCACATATTTTTCTGCTCACTTCAGTGTCCAAACTTTGTCCTGTATCAAAAGTTTGCCCAGATCATAAAAAGAGCCTGATTACCTCTCAGTTTTTCTTTATATTTTAAAATCTAACTTGAAATACTTGCAGCATTTTACTTTTTTTTTTTAAATCTTCTGTAATATATTAGAAAAACTGTCTTCTGAGTTCTCCAGCAGTAAAATACCACTTACAGATTTGGACTTTCAACCTCCACCTTAAAAAAGGAAGAATGAGATCTGGGCTATTGTTCTTTGATACATATTTTTCTAGAGCTAGATTTAACCCACATCCTTTTTTTCTCTTATGTCTTAATCCATTGAACCTTTTGTAACAGGAAGAATATTGCCTTCTACTAAGATCACAAAACTTTTGACAGGAGGTTGACCTTTTACTTTTGGGGTGCATCAGACTCAAATACAAAGTGAATTAATTGAAAATTTGCTCAAGTGGTACAAAGAAAATTAGATGACAATCTGTGGCTAAGGCCACAGCTTGTATGTGTATGTAGTTAACAAGAAAGGTGTGGAGTGTTGTGATCCATGATTATTCAATGTTCAAACAAAATAGCCATAATAATATTCCAACAGTGAATGAGAGGCCAGAATGGCTAACCTGGGTTTAAGCCAAGGGCTTACAAATGACAAATTCATAGCAAAGACTTCCTTTGAGAGGAGATTTGAAAGCTTAGTTTTAACACAGATTTTATTTTAAACTTTAATAATAAAAAATTATCCATTAATGTCATGAAGTGACATGCAGCCTCCATGTCTTTCATATCAAAGTTGTAATAATTTGCCCTGTAAAAAAATGCAGAAAATTCACTGTTAGTAAATGAAGGGGTAAGAAAAGGTCTGAGAAACATAAGTGATTGTTTAAATCTAAGAAGAGATATTTTCATTCAACAGCAATAAGACTTTTCTCACTAGGAGCATAAGAAATCTGTGAATAAGGTTGTCATTAATGATTCTCTAATAGGAAGAAGTAGGTTGAGGGCAAACAGAGAATACAAATATCCTATAAATATGTTGTCTAGTTATGTGGTTCTGTGTACATCAAAGACTTTTCCTACCAAGTCTATAATGGACATTTAGGATTGTCTATGATTTACTGTTAAAAAAATGTCATCATCCCAAAGCAGAGGGTGTAACAACTGTTCATTTAATCTGGTATTTTACCAGATGTCATCCAGGAGCAGATCTCCTTATAGCACTAAGGTAGAGAACTCTGCAATCTTAATAAACTGAGGTACTCATGTTGCCAGCATTTGCTTCTCTTTTGTCTTAGTTCTTATAATGTTTAATGTTTTTCGTAAAGCTTAGCTCCTATATTCCTGTAATTATGTGAGAAATTCAAGTTACTTCTAAGAAAACCCTAGTGAATCCCTAGCCTTTGTGGTTGCTTGCACAAGAAAACTTGAAATATCATTCTTCAAGGATCAAGTACTGGAAGGGAAATAAAAAGAACGCATGTTTATTTTGCCTGAAGACTCATGATTTTAAAGCTCTTCTTGCTCTCTTGAAAACCTGTCTAATGCTCTTCAGTGCCAAGTGGCAGCAAGTATATATGGCTAAGGAAAGCCCAAAATTCTTGTCAACAAGGTACTTTATGCACTATGAGTGGTCTTTGGGTTTTATACCAGTTAGACTGAGTTCAGAGTTCGATTTGTCTCACAAATCTCCTGATGAATTAAAAAAGGGCTTTTTTAAAGGTCTTCTCAGTTTCAAGTCCCTAATTACGTGAGCTATGAAATCTTAGGTTAAAGAAATGCAAATATGTATCAAAACCTTTTGATTCTTGTTGCCACAGCAAGTGATTTATGTCAGTGAGGCAAAAAAACAAACAAACAAAAACCAAAAAAAAGCTAGTGGCAAGAGCTTAAATAAAGAAACAGTTAAATCACATAGTTCTTTTTCTTTCTCCTCAAACAAAGGCGAAAATCTGTCTGAAAGGGTGGCTGTGCACGCATGCTTCTCCACATATGTGCACAAGTGGAATGAGATCCAGCAAGAGCATTGTGACCCTCTTTTGCTTAACCACAAGGCTGTGATTAAGACATGTACAGTGCGTTTCTTATTTCCCATTTACGTATGGTGTTGTGCTCTTTCAATCCTTTCATGGAAAGAAGAAAGAAAGGTATAATTATCTGTTGAACCGTGTGTAGCTGTAGCTATTTCAATCACTCTTTTATGTCAAAACAGAAACTCTCTCCATCTGGCAGCTGTGGAACACAGCCAGCTGCATGCTACTGCAACTGGCTGTCCCAAGCAGACCTGCTGATTTTCTGCTCTTTCTTTTCTGCAGGACTGCCCCCCAGAAGCAGGCGATTTCCGTGCCCAGCAGTGCTCTGCTCACAACGATGTCAAGTACCAGGGGCAGCTGTACGAGTGGCTCCCCGTCTCCAACGACCCTGACAACCCGTGCTCACTCAAGTGTCAGGCCAAGGGAACGGCTCTGGTTGTGGAGCTGGCACCAAAAGTTCTGGATGGGACACGGTGCTACACTGAATCCCTGGACATGTGCATCAGTGGCTTGTGTCAAGTAAGGAGAGAAGCCCTGTCTCAACCCCTCTCCTCAGGACTCGTCTCCTCAGATCTCTCCCACATGCTCACTCTCCTCCTCCATACTCATGTCATTTTAGGGTCTTTATTTCAATTATCTATTTCCTTTCACTTAATTTTTTTTTTTTTTTGGGGGGGTGGTAGGGTATTTTTATACT
>VXBI01009295.1:113679-151395 GCA_013397375.1 Toxostoma redivivum | reverse complement strand
CGAAGGGAATGTATAATCTCAAAGATTATTTTCTCACTTTATGCTGCTTCTTTGGAGTTCTTTTGAAGGATTTTACTATCTGTTTTTGAACTGCTCTCTATAGTTAGCTGCAGTAGCATATTGAAGCACCAGCGTAAAATAATGCTGTAGCTTTTAATTTGGACACGTCAAAGTTTTCCAGGTCTATCAAATTACATTATCTTTGAGGATTATTGCTCTCTATAAATCAGAAACCTGCATGGCAGTAGATGAGGCACTAAAGTGAAAAAATTGCCATTCCTTCTGTAGGACTAAGCAAGTTGCTACAACTTGGACCTTAGCATCCTTATTTGTTACCAGTGAGAAATGGGAACTTTTTGACCCTTCACATCACAGTGTGTGGAAATCTCTTGGTCATTCAACCAATTTATTTGCATCCTAATCTGGTTTTTTATTACCTTTGTGCTTCTGTTTATACATTGGTGCTCAATCATTGCTCCTGTTAAATTACTTTATCTACATCAGACTTTATTCTGCTAAACTACATGTAGGCTACTGGTTGATGAAGGGAAGGACTTTTTCACCATCTCTGCTAGGTTCTGAGCACACCTAAATCTCAAAAACAAGATTCATGTTTCATTTCATGGTGACCTTAAAGTCTACAAAGACTTGATTGTTGTTGGCCTTCTAGTGTATTTGAAGCACTTTTCTTTTTGGCTTTTTTGGAAGCTTTCCTCCCTGTTCATTTTCTCTTTCTGCTCTGAGCCAGAAGCAGTCCTGAAGTGAATGAAATAGAGTAGATATTTCCTGGGCTAATCTCATTTTTGATCTGAAGAAGCCAATCATCTAGACCTCTTGACCTAAACGAAGGGCATGCATCTCAAAATTCTATATTGCCTAATGAGACAGACTATTTTTAGCTTCTTCTGTTTCTTTTCTGTTTTCAAATCTTTTAAAAACTTGACTAGAAGCACAAAAATCTGGATGGAAAAAGATTCAATTTTTTTTTTTTTTTGCATATAGTGTCCTAGGATTTAGGAGTAGGCTGATTTCTGGCTTAGTCCAAACATGAAGCATACTTTTTCTCAGAAAACTTTTCTTTAGAAACAGATTTCCTAAGCATCTAGTACTAAAAGTCATCTGCATTCTCATGACAATTCTTACTTGGAAGTCTGAAGGTAGCTCACTGCTAAAACTATAAAGGCTGATGTTATTTCTCTGTAGCTTGAGAACAGCCAAACAATACCACTGAGTAATGTCCCTGAGTAATTTTAGTTAAACTAACTCTTCTCGTAGGTATCCTAAAATGGTGGAATAATTTTTAAAGCACAAATTACTTTATATTTCCCATGTTCTTCAGCATTCAGTTTCATGAACAAATCCGCCATATATTTACAATTACTGCATTTTTGGGGATGACCAAAAAAAATTAGAATATAAATGCTCATGCTGTATTCCTTACAGTGAAAAATGGGTGAGTTAAATTTAAAGCAACTCAAAGTCTTATTGTCTCAGTTTATCCTTGTTAGCCAGTCATATCTTTGTGACAGTAGAGGTACAGCATTGAAATATCCATAATTAGATTTGTCCTAACTATAGGCTATAGGAGAGCAATTGCTTTACTTTCTATCACAGCAATAGGTAGTTCTATGTAAGTAGTCCAGAATGGTAAGAGTATGGAATTTTCCCTAATAAATGGTAGACTTTCTTTAAAAGGAATGATCTTCCATTGTTTCTATAAAAGTTATTTTAAAAGATTGGGAAACCATAGTGTTATAGAAGAACAAGTGAAGCATTCTTTCTCTGTAACATTTGTGTAAATAAACTTATTTCTGTAAGTATAGGGAATGCATGTAAACTTCAGAGAAGAAAAAATATGATTTTAGAAATTATTTCTATTCATTTGCAGCAGGAGCTGCAGGCTCCTGCATTTCCCTAAAGTGGTTGACACAATGTAAACATAATAATTATGGGTCTCAGTAGTTTGTGAGAGTTCATAATGTTCCTGGAAGAAAAGCAACATTTTTATGAGGTGTCTCTGAAATTGCATGATTTGGGGCAGTGCAGCAAATAACTGTAATAATACACATATTTGTCACAACTGCAAAAAATGAAGTCTCCTAAAATGTATATTCCATAAAAGATCTTGAAGATTCAAAAGTAGAGTATGTTCCTTATGTAGTTTAACAACAGCCAGAGCCAGATTCCTCCCCTGGTACAGGGCAACCCTGGTATTGTATGCAGATTGGAGAATGAGATGCTGCAGAGCAGCCCTGCAGAAAGGGACGTGGGGATCCTGGTCAATGGCAAGCTGAACCTGAGCCAGCAGTGCCCTGGAGCCAGGAGGGCCAACCCTGTCCTGGGGGGCATCAGGCACAGCATCCCAGCCAGGCAAGGGAGGGGATTGTCCTGCTCTGCTCTAAGCTGGGGCAGCCTCACCTCCAGTGCTGGGGGCTGGTCTGGGTGTCACAGGATGAGAAAGAAGAGAAACTGTTAGAGAGTGTCCAAAGGAGGGCAACGAGGATGGTGAAGGGCCTTGAGTAAAGAGTGCATGAAGAGTGGCTCAGGTTACTTTTTCTGTTCAGTCTGGAGAAGAAGAGACTGAGTGCTAACCTCTTTCTACATCCTCACGAGGGCAAATGGAGCAGCAAGTACCCATCTCTTCACTCACATGACCAGTGACAGGACTTTAGGAAATAGCATGAAGCTGAATAGCAGAAGGTTTAATTTGGGTATCAGGAAAGAGGTTTTTCACCCAAAGGCTGGCTGGGCACTGTAACAGGCTCCCCAGGAAAGTGGTCACATCACCAGCCTGTTTGACTTTAAGAAACATTTGTACAATGCTCTCAGGCACATATTCTGATACTTGCAGTGTCCTGCATAGGGACAGGTGTTGGACTAAATGATCCTGATGGATCCTTTCCAACTCAGCATATTCTGTGATTCTATAATAATGGGTCCTTTGGTACAATTGCACTATGTTGAAGGTGAGGAGATAAGTTTTCTGGGTTGCTCAGAGCAAAACTACTGAAAGCAACTTTAAGTTTACTCTCCTATTGGCTTGCATTGATCCAAGTGTTATGGCAACCAAGAAGGAATGGAATGTTCTTGAGATAGAATATTAAACATAAAAGCATTTATTTATTTCATTATGTGCAAGAATCCTGAATTAGTGAAAGTGTTGTTAAGGTCAGTGTATGCCTACATAGATATCTTGGTTTGAAAGACAGGTGCCTGCCAGGAAAGGCAGGATACTCTTTTTAAAATGGAGAATGCAAAGCCCCTCCCTACAAATTATTAGAATTTTGAAATTAAGGGGGCTTTCAGGAAAAGATATGGGAATACGAATAACAGTTCTTTACTAGGAAAATTAAAATAGAAATACAGTATTACAGAGAACAAACCCAAAAACACTGACAGTCAGAATACAACCTGACACCCTGTCAGGGCGTTGGTAGCAGTCCCATTAAATGGTGGCTGCAGTTCTCCTGGAGTGACAGGTGTGGTTCTGTTGAAGCAGTGGTCCTGTAGAAGGGTGCAGTTTTCCTCTGAAAGTCCAGTGATGACATGGAGAGGTCCAGGTTTTCCTCTGGAATCCAGTGGAAAAAGGCTGCCTTGGTGTTGCAGAGCTCAGTTTTTATCTAGGTGGGAAAGGCTGGACTCCTCCTCCTAGGTGGACCATCTCCCAATGGGATGAAGTAATTTTATCGTCATTCAGTGGGACTCAGTGGCCCATTAACAGATGATATCTTCCTGGAGGAAGGATGAGTTGTGGAAAAGATAAAGATGATTGCCCCACCTGATATTAACAGATGGCCCATTAGCAGAAAGTATCTCTCTCAGAGATAAGGATCACCGCTCTGCCTGTTTTCAACAGATGGTGATGGAATACATACTTTTGGTCACATCCTGTATTGTAACCTAAGACAATAGACATAGAATATATTTCCCAGTAGGTCAAACAACATTATTAATTTTCTTAACTAACCATAAGAATACATATCTTTGTAAGAAAGATTTGGGTCAATCCATAGCCTATTGTGTGCTCATAAATGGTTCTTCAGATTACAGAAATTAAAGTTGAGTTGTATTGCTTCTGTGTGCCTCAGTACTCACTCCTGATTTAAAGGTGATGGATTTCACTCTCATTGACAAGAATGCATTTGTAAAAATGTGCAATATTTGGAAATTATAAGATCCCTCTCTCACATTTATCTTTTATTTTTCATATTGTTTGGAGGTTTAAAACTACCAGTACCTCAGTGGCATATTTATGAGTCTTTATTTAATTATGAGATTTTGAGCTGAAGCCTTTGTTCTGCCTGCTGGCCACTTTGTAGTTGAAGTCAGAAGAGACATCTGATTCTACTCAGGGCAAACAAAGCAAATTTTGTGTATAGAACAAGTTGTACCCCTGAATCATTGATTCAAGAAGGAGTATGGTTAGAGATTCTTAAAACTAATTTTAATTTTATTTATGGAGATAGAGTTTTGGAGAATTTATTCAGTAGCTGATTCAGATACACTTCAGGGCATAGGCCATTACCCATGACTGTGATAGTTCAGACATCATGCAAGCTGCGGGCATCTTGCCTCTCTCCATATTATATAAACAAACATAAATGTACTTTTCCCATGAAGAGATGTACAACTTGCCTTTGTTCTTTGTGTTAAATACCTAATAAATCAATAGAAATTAATAGGAATTAATTTCTGAACATATTTTTTTTCTCTCCCTGTAGTTTTACTCTTAAATGCATAGTGACACAGACCAAACAACAGCATTTTTTCAAACAAAGAAACTCAGTATATGTTCTAGTTTTTCCTAATCATCTTGCTCCTCCTGAACATTTTAAATCGCTTTCTCTATGGGTATATGTGTAATTTGGGTGTTCTTTTCTTTGTCCCATTTTTTAAGAAATACAGATTACTTCTCAGATCTTTGGGTCTCATTTTGAGTTTATCTCAGTTTATAATACGTCCCATTGGTATATTACAGTTAGATTGAACCTCAGTGCTGAAATCAATAGAATGGTGTTTAAAGAAATAGTGATTTGAAGTTCTGCATTATGAAATTACTTTATAGATAGAATCAAGGGGTATGCTGAGGACAATACCTTTAAAACTTCCAGTTTCTAGTTTAATTTTCCCTGTTTGCAAAATAAATTCCTGGACTTCAAATCCTTTTTTAGGGTTTTGAGCATATAAGCAATTTCTGAATATAACAGTTGAAGCTGGAAAGTTGGAGAGTGGTGGGTTGATCCTGGCTGGATGCCAGGTACCACCAAAGCTACTCTGCAACCATATGAGAAGAGAAATAATGACTGAAGGCTCATGGGTTGAGATAAGGAATGGGAGAGGTCACTCACTGATTACCATCATGAGCAAAACAGGGGAAATTAGTTGAATTTATTGCCAATAAAAAATCAGAGGAAGATAAAAAGAAGTAAAACAAATCTCAAAAACATCTTCCCCCCTACCCCTCCCTCTTTTCCTCTTCCTCCTCCCTGTGAGCAGCAAAGGGAGATGAGAAGCTGTTTTGGTTTAGAGTAAATTTGGGAGGAAATTTATGAATGGGGTTTTTTAGGGAAGAAAATATTTAAGTCATTTTTCCCCCAGTCGGCTCGGGGAAAAAAAATTTTTTTTGGAGAGAAGTGGAAAAAGAAATAAAAATTTTTATTTAATAGGCAATATACTTTTTAGNTTATACAGTTATTTTAAGACATTCCACCCCTTATTTTCATAGTGTTAGTTTTTTGCTATATTTAATACATATTTTAATTTTATAAACACATACATTATACATACATACATATATATATATACACAAGATACAGTTATAGACAGACAATGATGGTGGTATTTGATAGTGATATTTATATATGATTTTTTATTCAACACTAACAGAACAGACAATTTGGGGACACAGGCATTATACAGTTACTCTAAGACAGGAGCAGAGATTACAACCAGTTCATCACACATTATTCCTGCCACTTCCCAGAGAAAGGAGTCATTCCCCCACTCCAGTGTAGTATCCTTCCCAAGGGAAACAGTTCTCCATGCACTTCTTCAGCATGAGTCCATCTCATGAGCTACAGCTCTTCAGGAACTGCTCCAATGTGGGTTGCTTTCCACAGGGTGCAGTCCTTCAGGAACAGCCTGCTCCTGATTTTATTTGAAATCAGGCTAATTCTTTATCATCATGCTTCACATTATCCCAGCAACAAAACCAGAAATTGGCTGTAGTGAGCATGTGTGTTAGAATACTATTTATACACTCAGTTTCATGCAGCTCACACCTCATATTTTACCTCTCAGAAAAGGAAGCAATGTTGGCAATTTTACTTCCTTCCTTCCTGGAATCCTTCCTTCCTGGAATCCTTCCTGGAATCCTTCCTTCCCTTTTAGTAATGTACACAAAATCTCCTCTGTGTTATCACATTTCTCAGTCACAATTTCTTAGTGATTCTGCTGCAGGGGAAGTATTCCACTTTAATTTTTGGGGTTTTTTTGTTTTCCTCATCCTTTTGACTTCTTCTTGGAATCATAGTCTTCATACTTAGTTCTCTCTCAACATAATTTTTACCTTCTGCTTTGTGAATTCTGAAAAATTTACTTAACTCTGGCAAGGAAGAGCAAGAAGGTCTTTGCTTCCTCAAATGAGCAATCAAGGATTATTCAAGGCTTTTTCTATCTCCGGTATGGATATCAGAATCTTTTTGTTGCTGTATAACACCAGATTAGGGTTTTTTAAAAAATAATTGTTATGATTTTCATTAAATAAATGGCCAAATAGTAAATTGTTGTGTAATTTCCCAAAAGCATGTCCCATCAATATCATAGCCAAATCCTCATCTCATATAAGAACTGCTTCCCTGAAGTCACAACCATGAACAAGTTGCTTTCAGTTTGGGCAGTTTCTTTTATTTACACAGCCAGAGTGACCCTTGTCTTCTTCTATCCTTTCAGTCTCTCCATCCTCAGGAATGAAAGGGTCCACAACTAAACTATCTGCTGAAAGGATGAAACAGTTTTAGGCTTCCAATCAAAGGCAAAAAGTATAGCCATGGTTTATGAAAAATAGAGTAAACTTTAGCAGAAAATTTAAAAAAAAACGATGCTACAATAAACAGCACCATTTGACTGAAAAGTCAAAAACAGTCATACTAGTCCAAGAAACTGATGAGAAATGTATTTGGGAAGATATACAAACTGACTTCTTGTACATGTAGAAGTGTAAGACCTATTGATTCCTTAAATTCCTCTGAAGATGCAATATAAAAGAGTTCTACTTTTGCTTTCTTCTTTCTACATAAAACTTGANCCCAACTTTCTCCTTTACATTCTCTTGATTTTACAGGTTATTTGTTAAAGGAAGCTGCATCCCAGAAATGCCTATATTAATGTCTACTATTTGCAGAATATTAAATTTCTCTTTAAAGATCTACTTTCACATAATACTGGAGGCAGTTTTTAAAAAAATCTGGTTTATTGATTCCTAGGACTCTTTTTTCTTTTTTTTTTTCTGAGCTGCACAGTGAATTCAAGTCAGATAACAAGCTCACTTATCTTTAGCTAACTCTAGTTACCTGTAGCTGATCAGAAGTCAGATTTGGTGATCTTGGAGGTCTTTTTCAGATTCTGTGTCCAGCTCATGGTAGTGGGGGGGGGGGTTGATCTACGTCACCTTTNGTGTGTTAGAATACTATTTATACACTCAGTTTCATGCAGCTCACACCTCATATTTTACCTCTCAGAAAAGGAAGCAATGTTGGCAATTTTACTTCCTTCCTTCCTGGAATCCTTCCTTCCTGGAATCCTTCCTGGAATCCTTCCTTCCTTGCTGGAATCCTTCCTGGAATCCATCCTTCCTTTCTTCCTTCCTGGAATCCTTCCTTCCTGAAATCCTTCCTTCCTTCCTGGAATTCTTCCTTCCTGAAATCCTTCCTTCCTTCCTGGAATCCTTCCTTCCCTTTTAGTAATGTACACAAAATCTCCTCTGTGTTATCACATTTCTCAGTCACAATTTCTTAGTGATTCTGCTGCAGGGGAAGTATTCCACTTTAATTTTTGGGGTTTTTTTTGTTTTCCTCATCCTTTTGACTTCTTCTTGGAATCATAGTCTTCATACTTAGTTCTCTCTCAACATAATTTTTACCTTCTGCTTTGTGAATTCTGAAAAATTTACTTAACTCTGGCAAGGAAGAGCAAGAAGGTCTTTGCTTCCTCAAATGAGCAATCAAGGATTATTCAAGGCTTTTTCTATCTCCGGTATGGATATCAGAATCTTTTTGTTGCTGTATAACACCAGATTAGGGTTTTTTAAAAAATAATTGTTATGATTTTCATTAAATAAATGGCCAAATAGTAAATTGTTGTGTAATTTCCCAAAAGCATGTCCCATCAATATCATAGCCAAATCCTCATCTCATATAAGAACTGCTTCCCTGAAGTCACAACCATGAACAAGTTGCTTTCAGTTTGGGCAGTTTCTTTTATTTACACAGCCAGAGTGACCCTTGTCTTCTTCTATCCTTTCAGTCTCTCCATCCTCAGGAATGAAAGGGTCCACAACTAAACTATCTGCTGAAAGGATGAAACAGTTTTAGGCTTCCAATCAAAGGCAAAAAGTATAGCCATGGTTTATGAAAAATAGAGTAAACTTTAGCAGAAAATTTAAAAAAAAACGATGCTACAATAAACAGCACCATTTGACTGAAAAGTCAAAAACAGTCATACTAGTCCAAGAAACTGATGAGAAATGTATTTGGGAAGATATACAAACTGACTTCTTGTACATGTAGAAGTGTAAGACCTATTGATTCCTTAAATTCCTCTGAAGATGCAATATAAAAGAGTTCTACTTTTGCTTTCTTCTTTCTACATAAAACTTGAAAAGCTATTCTTCTGTTAATATCCTAATTGTATGAGTGTTCTCATTATTATTACTATTATTATTACTATTATTACTATTATTACTTATCATCACCATCATAATTTTTTTTTGTTTCATTTTTTTAGAGAAGGTCCCCATGACCAGTGCACTTCCTGAGTGATTCCATGCTTTCTGGTTTGTTTATTTTCTGGGTTTTTTTTTTCAAAAGGAGAGTTATTGGCTTGCATAGTCCTTTGGGCTTCCNCGTCCGGGTTGTGGGGGGGGGGGTTGATCTACGTCACCTTTAGAGGTCCCTTACAGCCCAAAGTAGTCCATGGCTCTATTTTGTTGTTCTATATACCAAATATATACAAAATATACACACCAGCATTTAAATGTCTCTGTGTGTGTATGTGTGTCTGCATTCATGCTTCTAATATTTTTATCAGGGACAGAAGCTATACACACTGGTGCATCATTTCAGAAGAGTTGGAAAATCTGCTCTACTTTGAATAGGTGACTGTACTGTATTCCCTGTGTATCACAAGTTCAGGATGGAGAGTTTGGCCTTCTCCCTTCCATGTACAAAGTGTTGCTGCACACATCCTCTCCTGTTTCCAGTTCAGCCCAAAATAAAAAGTAATCAGGATAGCAGTGTCAATATTTGGGGTTTGGTGCATGGATGTTTTACTAATTGGCACAGTAAATCTGCATGAGACAGCTAAAAATAATATTAGGTCGTCACCTCAGTAGGCTCTCAAAGGTTTACAAACCTGCCTTGGGCCCTGACTATCCATGTGGGACACACTTGGGGCACAGCTGCAGGAATTTGCAGCTGGGCTCGTAGCTGTTTCTAGCCATTCCTTAGCTTTGGATTTGATTTCTTTGCATGCCCTCCTTTCAAGTCAACTCCAGTTCTGGGGAATGAGGACACCAGGAGTCTATCCCGCCCCATGTTAACCCCTGACCTGCATTTTTCCACCCTGCAACATTAATTGAACTAGTATTAGAGACTGTTCTCATCCTCTTTACCACTGGCAACAAGGAGGATCATGTACTGATTTTTGCAGGATCTCTTTTTTCTACGCTTTACTTAGACATGTTATCTAACTGTGAAAACTCTGAGACAGTAACTTCTAGTAGGAGATTTTTACCTGTGTTTCTGTCTTTCACACTCACAAGTGGACTGAAAGTGCTGTTATTTGCCTGTTTGATGTCAAGGTGGAGAAATGAATGGCCTTTGTTTTATTAATTCTCTACAAACAAGCATCAGTTGTGCTTCCACCAACCTGTATTATTTTAGAGGTATTTTGTCCGCCATGACAACTTCCAGTAATAATTTTTTTGTTCTGCCAAGACTATGACAGAAATCAGGTCAGAAAAAAGGAAATTATTTGGGGAAACATATGTGTCAAGGTATTTACATAGTGCTGGGATTTCAGTTTTGTGTAGTTCAGCTATTTCTGCCTCCTGTTTGTAGCCTTTTTTTTAATATATATAGTCCATTGAAACCTAGATGTCTTCTGCAGACATAACATTTCAGAAACTACTGAATTCTTGATTTGTCTTGGTTATATGTTTTTGAATCTGTGTCAGGCTGAAGGACTGAATTGCTGTTTCAATATTTTGTCTTACGCTATCCTCACCTACCTCATGTTCTACAGGTAGCAAGTCATAATTTTGCTCTCTTGTTGGTGAACTTCAGTTTTTCTGAGACAGAAGAAGTAGCTTTTCCCCCAATATGACATCTTTTCAGCACACAGAAAGGAGTGGGGTGGAGAGCCATGATTCATAAGAGGAATAGCCAAATGCTTAAAATGCTATCATCATGCCAGGTAGCAATGTTTTTGTGGTGGAGAATGGAAGGGAAATGGGATTATTTTTTCTGTGTGAAAGAATCTTCCGTTGCATTATTATAACTCCCCTGCCCTGAATTATCAGGTTTTTTACTTTTTGGACTAACAGAGGTTATCAACTCTGCTGAGATCCTTTGTTCTAGTCTTTTAGCAGAAACAATACATGCTCTTCTGCAGTGCTGACCAACTTGCCTACTGTGCATATGGCTTTGACCTGCAGCACTCAGAGCAGCTCCCTTTGCTGGTCGCAGAGGGAGGGAGGAACACTGTAATTTGGAGGCTTGGCAATAATAAGAAACTTAAAAAGAGCAGCTTGGAGACTTCTAAGGGTTCTCTTTCAGTTACCAGGAAGGAATCTCTGTTTGTGTATCTCCTCAGCACACCCAAAAGCCTGAGCTGTGTAGAGTGGTGCAGTGGCTTTATTGATGCATGAGGATGGCAAGCGGTCTGCAAAGGCTGGGCAGTTTTGAGAGTCCTCAGCAAAACAGATGTTTGGTTCTGTTGAAGACCTTGACAAGTGGTCCAGTTACTGTGAAGACCCAGGATAGGTGTTTTGCAGGCATTTCAGAGAGTTTCCTCTGTTTTCCCAAATGTCTTCTAGGCATGCACTCCTCCTACACAATGAGCAGCAGGCTGGAATACCATATAAACTAGCTAAATTGTTTCAGCAGTAGCCTGGGGACATGTAGGCTCTCTCAAGTATTTGAACTGTGAGAGATGTCTGTTCCTTTACACTGATTATGTGACTGCCTGAAGCACCAGAAAATCTTTGCTGGCACTTATAACAGAGCTCTGCAGCTGGATCCCCACTGATCCAGCCGACAGAGGACCAACTCCTGCCAACAAAAGAAGCCTGTATACCCATCAGAAGAGAGCTCTGAATAGCAATTTCAAGCATGTCATGAAGTCACCAGAGCTTACAAAGAATCGAAGTCAAATGTAACGTGTCACAAGTGTCAATTAAGTGCTTTTACAATTAGTGTTTCATGTTCTATGAGAAAATAATAGGTCCAGCAGGCAGAATTTACTCTTGGTTTCTCAAGCACATTGCTACCAGGAAGCTGAAGGAGAGCTGCCTCGATGGAATTTGTCTAAGAATGGCCTTTGCAATCACTTTCTGATGCAGTGTTGTAATATTCTTCAAACACTGACATATCCTTCCCCTGAAACTGCTAAGATATCCAGACAATAGATGTGATTCTTCTGGAGAAAAGAAAGTAGTTCAGTAATGATCTGCTAAAGAGCACTAGCTAAAAAAGTTAGGTTTTTCCTTTCTCCTTCTTCAAGAAATACACAAGCATGTAAGGATAAAGGAGAAATTAATTTTTACTCTAACTCAATATGGATATGTAAATGAAAAGTGAAAACCAAAGAAAAGTGTGAACGAAATGATAAGTGAATGTGAATAATCACAGAAGTTTCTTTTCTTTCTATAGTTGTCAATTTATAAACTCTTGGAAGTTCTGTTTAAATGTTGCCTCTTACCCAGCAGTAGCCTCTGCATTTCTGTATCATCAGAGAATGAACTAGAGAGAGTTTTGTTCATATGTCTGTGGATTCTCCTATGGTAGCCCACACAACAAATTGGTTGGTTATAAATGACTAAACCTGAAAAATCCAATTATTTTTTTTTATCTTGGAAGATTCCTCCTAATTTAATTTGCATGTAAGGAGTTACCTTCTCCCCACATCCAAGATTTTAGTGTGTCTGTAATCCTTATTTGGAAGTGTCAGCTTTAAAACTAGTTGAATTACTATTTGTTAAATCAAGGGTAATATCAGAATGAGTTTACTTTTTTTTCCTCTGAGAGAAAATTAAGAAATAGAAATTTCTCCTCAGTTCCTTGCACTGCTGGGTGTTTTCTGTTTGCTTTTAGAGCTTTGGCTGAACCATTGATTCCATTGATTGTGTCTGCTGTGCTGTTAAGTGAGGCTATATAAAGGTCTTTGTTTAAATATATTAATAGCAGAGAGATCTGGCTAGCTGAGAATAATGGGACAGATACCAAGCAGGATCTGCAGATTGGTTGCAGTGGATTAGTGGTAGATAAGGCAACCAGTAGCAATAAATCAACAAGCTGGCCAGCCATGTTTCCATGTATTGGAAGGTGTATCTTAGCCACTTCAGTGGCTGTATTTAATAATTGGGGTACTCATCAGTAACTGAAGTTTGTTTCACACTGCCTGAACAGTTGCAAGAGATGTTTTTTCTCTCAAATACCAAGCAAGTACACTGATTGCACATGCCACTGGGCCTGATGTTACCAGCATAGTTACAAATTGCCTTGCCATTGTGAAAATCATTTTATGGTCTTCGATTATAGTTGGATTGTGATGTACTTCCACCTGAATTGCTGGGGACCTGGGGGAATCCTGCCTAGTGCCTGGTGCTGGTCAAGATTGCCTGTGGCAGGATAATGTCATGAGGCTGTGCCAGAAAAATGTTTGGGCTGTAAAATGTCATCTCAAAGGTGTAGGTGCACTGAAGGGCAGATACCTCCTCAGCAGGAGCTGCAAGTCCCTGTGTCACAGACGTTAACTCAGACCCGTTTGCTGGACAGGCTCAAGCTTGTTCTCTCCCCAATAATTTGAAGAGTAGACCAGATCTTAATGCTGATTCTGTAAAAGAGGATTTTGAACCGAGTTGAAATGATGGCTCTGATCCAAAATTTTTTTCAACTGAGCAGTGACAATACACACAAGTCCCACATTGAGCCCCACATTAGTATCTATGTGAAGGGCAACTTTGTTTTTTTCAGATTCTCAGAACTTCTTGCATTTGAACTACAGACATGCCCTTTGAAAAACAGACAGATTTATTTATAATTGGCTAAATTTGCAAGCTTGCTTTATTACATTATTTCCTACCCAGGATTTCTTAATACTGAATTGAAATTATTATGAAAACTTCTTACTTCAGGGCATTTCCAGACTAGCAGGGCTGGAGCAGAACCTGTCATTGCTGGTCCAGTTTTATTTCTGCAAAAATCTGCTAAATTGAGCCAGAGTTCGAGTCCGCAAGGGGAACACATGCACTTATAACACTCATGCACGCACTCAGTGAGTTAGTTCCAATTCCTGTTGTGGACTTTTAGTCCGATGCCTTTAAACTACACACAGGCTGCTCTGTTAACCATAGATAGATAGCCATCTCTTTTCTTGCATCTCTTCTCTTTTCTTCCTGTAAAAATTATTTTGCAATGTATCTCAGAGTCAGGAATATCCTTATTTTTCTGTTTTGTCAACCCATGAGCTGTCAAGTGGAGTAAGGGGAAGTTTGAGGGCAGGGTGGAGAGCGGGAAAGAGTCAAACTCAGCATGAACTCTGGGACTTCAGCCTAAAATGTAATATGGAATCTTTACCTCTGAGTAGAACTGTGATACCTTATGCCAGAAAACAATATAGGCTTGGCCAGCTACGGATTAGCTGTTATTATGCTGGCTTTTTGTTGCTAGACTTTCTATGCTAAACCCATAAGGAGAATAAAAAATCAGCTCACTTTAGAGGTGGTGAAGAAGATCTGGGCAGACACTAGGTACTCACCTGCAATGTCCTCACTCTGGTACCACATGGCTGACATTTTCCATATTCTGAGAGACCTCCAGAGCTTTGCAAAATCTGCCTTTACTGCTTTAAGGGCATTTAACCGTAACAGTAATGAGCTTCATAGAAGCACCTCTAGAAATGCACAAGAGCTTAATCCAAAACTTACCAAACTTATAAGTAGATGTTCTTGATTTTAATGGAGTTTGGATTAGATTGTCAGGGAACTTAATGGAGCTGCTTCTGACATTTTGTGCAGTAACAATGTGCAGTTCAAGCTTCTGACCGCACTTAAGCAACTTGAAACTAAAATATTTCAGCGTGGAAAGTCTGTGCTTCATTACTCTGCTTTAACATGTAATAGAGATGAGTATTAAAACTGCTTACTTCAGAACATTTCCAGGCACAATTTGTTGTAGTAATCCATTTTCCTTCCTGATGGGGCTTCCTTCCCAGACCTTTATGAATTGAAAAAGACTTCATCTCCCTAAACTACCCAGGATATATTAAAATCAGAACTAGAATGCATTGGAAAGGGAAGTTTCTATCCCATAGAAACTTCAGAATTTCAGCATTAGATCCAGCTTCAATCCAAGATAAGGAGCTGACATTCCAAAGCTTTTAAGAGAGTGAAACATTCCCTAGACTTCTGATTCAAAAAAGTCATTATTTTGTTTCAAACTGTGTCCCCCGAGCCATTACTCTGAGCTGTGTATCAGAGGTACAGTATCCTCATTGTATCCTTTACTTACCATGCTGATGAAGCAGTGCCTTCCATGGTGCTTTTTTTCATGAGGAGGTCCTCTACCCCCTCTTGTCAGGTGAGTCTGCCCAGAGTGTCTTGGCAGACTTTTCTAGTTCTGCAGACCAAGTGAGTCTACTTTTCTTGACAGCCGGCCTCTTCTAATGTCTTGCATCTTTGATGTCTCTGATAACAGCCATTTTAAAACCTTCCCTCTGTGTTTTGTTCATGCTATGGGTGGATGCTGAAAGAAACAATTCTGCCTTCCTATTCCCTGTAACCTTTTGCAGTTTTCTGGGGGAGTGGTGACACATTTTCACCCATTCCATAATTTTTTTCAATGAGTTCTTTGCAGCCTTGATGGACAGTGAAAATAATATTATGGAAATTACATGTTCTCAACTGAGCCAAACTTCTGTTTCTTCTGCTCGGAGATGAAAAATATTGTTCTCATGAACTGTGTATTTTTTTCAGGAGCACTTTAATATTTCCTTGTCTGATTTTTTTGCTTTCATAAGAGCAAAATCTTCTCATGTAAGAGCTACTAAAACTAATATAGGAGATCTGGAGTAGTGTTTTTCATTTT
Source organism: Toxostoma redivivum (assembly GCA_013397375.1). Classification (NCBI taxonomy): domain Eukaryota; kingdom Metazoa; phylum Chordata; class Aves; order Passeriformes; family Mimidae; genus Toxostoma; species Toxostoma redivivum. Next base: position 135,811 of record VXBI01009295.1, on the reverse strand, counting down.
AAAACATCAGTTACTCCATTTCAAACACTAGCAACATTTCTAGTACATGTAATTACCTTCAAAAAATGGAAGAATTTCCCTAGGTAGTGAGGGAAGGCGAGGGAAGGCAAGGCAAGGCAAGGCAAGGCAAGGCAAGGGACAAATGTTAACTTGGGAACATTTTTTTATTTCTGGCATTAGTTAATCACTCATAAGTTCTTTTAATGAAAATTTCATGGATATTCTCAGAGCTCTGATGTCTATTTAGACAGATAATCTAATAGTAAAGAAAGAAATCTCTGCAGAGGCCTTGGGGAGAAATAGGAAATCTATTTAATTTAACCAAAACTTTTAATTGCATAAAATTATCTGAGACACTGCCAAATACAGTAAGGTTAATATACATTTTGTGTATATCACAGAAATGTTAATAATCACGAAGTTCTCCATACTTGCACTTTACTCATACTTCCATTTGAAATACAGCATTTCAACAGAGGAAATATTTTTATACTGTACACTGGTAATGGCTGTTCAACTTAAAAAAAAAGAAACAAACCACAATACAACTTCCTTTCACACCTGAGATTTTCCCGGTGGTTTCCTCCACAAGTTGTGACCTAGCTCAAAATTGCTTAGTTTATAAATTAACTTTAATCAGGGTATTGCCTATGGCAGCATGTGAGTTGATGATTCATAAAGTTAAAAATGCTTTAAAGTAGTAAATGCTGTTTTTTGAAATTGGTTACCTCATACCTGGATTTAAGATCCAGCCTATTTCTTATCCAAGCAGTTCACATATTCATTTCAAAATAGGCAAAGGCATAAAGATTTGTGTACCATTCTAAACTGAATTATTGAGCAGATATGAAAGGGAATTCTGACCTTTCCTCTCTCATCTGGGCTCCCCAGCAGGACCCTTCTCCCTGTGGGTGCTAGAAGGAAAATCTGATCACACTAGAAGGAAAATCTGATTTGTAGTCATTGTCATGTCAGTTTTCAGACCCTACAAGTGATTCTTTTTACCATCTTGTCTACACGGTGGCATTCATGGAAGTTAAAGCATACCATTCTATGTGTATCATAGAATGTGTTGTGGTTCAACTCCTGTAGGTATATTCTTTTTCAGAAAAAAAAAAAAAAAAAGACTCAAATCTTACACAGTACTGTCAATACAATTTGTATATCTGTACTTGGAAGTTTTGTACGGAGTAGTCACAATCAAGATACAAGCTTATCTTTGCTTTAGTTTTTTAACTGTTATTTGTTGTGGTGTTTCTAATGTGTTAAAATGTCTCTTGCAGTCTTGATACGACTAGCTTTTCATGGAAATGTATCATTTTTGTGACTGTTACTTCTTTAGGCTTCATTAATTCCCTTAGAGGGATCATAATATAATGTGTAAGCATAGGATACTTGACCCACTTCTAACCTGGAAGAAGTAGGTAAAATAAAAAAAAATTGATGATAGCTTTCATCAAGCTTGAATCTATAATGATTTAAATTAAATTAATTATATGACAGATAATCAAGGAAACAGCTATTCTGCAGCTAGTAAAATAATGGGAATTGAATTGTTAAAAGAAAATACTGGTTATAAAAGCCTGCATTTTCATAGACAAATTAAGAGAAAGTGTCAAACACAGACGTATATCTAACCCCAGCAGAGATCTGTAATTCTGCACACTCAGATTTGCACAAATAAGCAATACTGGTCTGAATGTTTAAGTAGGCAAGTTACACATACAACTTTTATGAGTCTTGATGAAAAGTGTCCTATTTGCTCTCATCGTTTTCTAGGACCTAGTTCTCTGATTTAACTAAAACTCGGAAATGCAGGAAAATTTAAAGCTGAAAAACACTTTAAAGTTCCCTCTGTTTACATATACACTCTCTGGCTAAGAGCCTTAGCACAAAGTTGTTAGAAGTTACAAATATTTGTTCATCACTTACTCTTCATGCCAGAATGCTAGAAGGCCTTTCCTTTTCTAATACTTACAAAGGTAATTATAACACTGTAAGGATTTTCCTAATTTTTTGGATTTCAATTATTAATGTGCAAAATTCATAACTTGGATGCAGAGCTCAAAGTTCAAACAAAAGGCTTACATTAACAGTGTTAAACAATCCATTAATTGATTTTAAATGTACTTAATTATAAATTACTATTTTATTCTCCTCAGAATAACAGAGGTTTTGCAAACTGAGAAACCTAGTTTACCTATTTAACTCCTAAAATTTTGAACCAAACAATTTGCATGTAGGAATAAAGCCAGTTTCAGAGCAGGTAATTGCATTCATGCAATGACTCTCAACTCTTTTGTTGCAATCATTCCAGCTTGCTTTATCAGATCTTTTACAATGTCTGAACACAGGCATTGACAGTGTGGAATGGGATTATTGTCAAACATAACTAAAACCACATGGCTTCCCCAGCTGCATAGCAGGTAAAATTTCAGAGCCATGTTACTATTGATCCATGCTGCTCTTTACTTTTATCTATCTGTCTGCTTCCTATCTGTCTTTTTATGTGTTTCAGGCAATTTTTTTTTTGTGAAACCCTAAGAAGTGAAATTCTGATAGGATTCTGACCAAGAAATGTTCACAATGCCCTAAAATAACAACCTCCAACAATAGTCTTTTCTTCCTCTGGGCTGCAAAAGCCATTGAGTACTAACCTGTTCACTATCTCTCTCCTGACTTCAGTGCATGCTCCCAGCTCAGCCTGTTTCATTGCTAAGATACTTTATGGCCCTCTAGAGATTCTAAGACAGAAATTTAGAGTAATTAATTGCAGAGATGGATTAAGCAGTCAGTTGATTTGTGCTCACGTTGAACTGCACGTCTTTCTTTCTTGCCAGATTGTTGGCTGTGACCACCAGCTGGGAAGTGCTGTCAAGGAGGATAACTGTGGGGTCTGCAATGGAGATGGGTCCACCTGCCGGCTGGTTCGAGGCCACTATAAGTCCCAGCTCTCTACAAGTAAATGTAAGCTGTTCCTTCTGGTAAAGCGCCACCTTCCACTTTTAGTGACATTTTCATTTCTTGCATGCTAGTTTCACCCCACTCTTTCTCAGGTTCTTGAATAATCATGGTCAGCCTAGTTGTCCCCAGAGGTGCATGCCTCTTGGGTTAAAGCAGCCTTGCTCAGACTGTTGGTCAGGTTGTCGGAGTGGACAGAGGCTTGTGGAAAGGTTCATCAGCATATTCCCCTAGCTAGTTGCTTGTGAAGAGCAGGAGAGCAAGAGGAGGTGGTTCTTCAACACCACTCTGGCTGTATTAGCTGGCCATGCATGGGACTTAGAGCACACTGCTCTGAGCAGAATGGTCTGTGCTGCTGTACAGCAGAGGGAAGCCTCGAGGGGCTGGTGCTGCCAACCTGCAGAGTGCTCTCCCTGTTTAACATCACGTGTGCCTGCGTGCTCAGCATGGACACTCAGTTCTAGGGGGAACTGAGGAACCTAAGTTGTCAGAAAGTGCCTACACAGTCATGACAGAAAAACATGACCTTTCCTGCATGCTGACCCAGCTTTAACCCAGAGTGGTAAATTAGCATTAGTACATCCCAGTGAGTGGGTTAATTTATCCTGAACTTCAGACAGGCTTTTTCAATGAGTTTACAGCACCACAGGCGGAGCTATAAAACTTTCAGAGTGAGAGATAGGGTGTGTCTGGTTAGTTTTGAAGGAAGGATTAAAAGATAGGTGTATTTTCATGCCTATGTAGACATATCTATGGAATCACATGTGCTAGCCTGAAAACCTGCCCCCAACCTTAGAGTTTTATCAGACCGTCTCTACCATTCTGGAGCAACTTTGTAACTGCTGAATAGCACATAATTTTAAAGATTCAAAAAGCAGTGTAGTATCTGAAGACTGCGTGTATACTTGCAGGTTCTATAACAGGAAGAGCTGCTTTTCACAAAAGCGTCTCTCTGTCAAAGAGTAACTGCGTTGGTATGGAGCATGTCACACAGAGCAGCTGATAGCACAGCACAGCTGTGGCTCCGTGTTTGTGAGAGGGAAAGTAGGAGGAATAAAGGGGGAAGGGAAGGGAAGAATAATCCTCATAGCATTTCATCACTGAAGCAGAATTGTACATTAGAGGACAAAGGAAATAATTCACAAAGATTTAGGAATGGAATTCCACCTCATTGTTAAGTTTTCTGCAATAGGCAGGAACTAATTTGGAAATCTCTAGGCCACTTGAGACATAATAGTGTTTGTGAACTTTCTTGGCAAATGTCTTTTCCTGTAGGAGCAATTAATTGTTTTTTAGTTGCTTTGTGGTAAAAAGGTGCTCATGTCTACTGAGGATAAAGGGACTAATATGTTACGCACAGTACTAAAATGTTAGTAAAACACAGTACCTACTCCCAGTGGTTTCCTACTGAATGTAAAGAATGTTATATAGGTAGTAGAGCAGATGGCAGGGAGCACAATCTTAGACTGAGACAAATGTGAAAAAATGTTAGAGAATGGATTTTTCAGACACATTTTTCTGCATATAATTGTTATGCAGAACTAGGAAAATCACAGTCTATATAAACCCTGTGGCATTATTCCCTCCCCTACTGTGAGCATATATGTTTTCATGCAACACTATAAACTTTGAATCTATGAAAAGTCTTTTTTTTTAACTGGGTTTTTTTAAATCATAAAGACACAGTTATGAATCCCCTTCACATATGTAAATTAATATGAATTCTTTTTGAGGTTGGCTTCAAAATGATTTATGTAAATGTTGTGAAAATTTGAGATTTTAAATGTTGAAATTCTTTCCAAAATCTACTGTGTTCGTTTTCTGCATTTATCTTCCCCAGCACTGTTGGCACTTCATCTGTCTCAGCATCTTGCGTACTTGTCACTATAAACATAAATACAACAAGCAAATCTGAGATCAGGGCATGATTAATTTTATTAATCCAGTCATTTAAATGACTGGATTCACTAGTTGATAGCTAAATTTCAAATTATCTTTATAAAATAATCCTGGTTTTCTAGAATTATGTCTACTTTATCTGTGGTCTGAACAGGGGCTTAAAAGCCAGACTGCTATGCAGCATTAGAAAAATCAGAGGGGATATGTACATCAGTGACTAGATACCAGCAGAGGTGTTCTTTGGCCTTGCACAGGATCTTTGTTTCTCCAAGAACAATATTCAATCTTGAGGACTCTTCTAGGGGTTGGACAGTCGACCTTTACTCCACAGTGTCCCAATAGTTTCTGAAGCTGTTTATATCTCAAAACCATTCCAAACACAGTCTTGAGGTCACCATACTAAAGTAGTTTTCTCTTGGTGCTCACATCCAGTTCCAAAGGCACAAGAGAATTAAATTCACAGAGCTTTTAAACACTTAGCATTTCCTACAGAAACAGCTTCTTCACTGCTTAGAGGGATAGTATGCATGTCCCAGTGGCCTGAGAGATAGAAACATAGTAGGGCAGGATTTAGTGTGATGTTGAATTCTCACCTACATTTTTATGAAAAACAAAGCACCTATGTCTATACTTTTGTAAGACAGATAATAAAAAGGCTAAAAAAACCTTTATTGATTCCAGAAATATTATTTTTTTCTTAGGTGGCTTGGGTGTTTCTTTAAAAGTATGCAGAAAATGCATCTTTCTCTTTTCATTTAATATCTTCTTTAGGGAACTGTGTAGATCCTTCCTATGAAGATAAGCTGCATTTAAACAGGCTTCTTTGTATTCACCAAGAAGCTAGAGAGTTAGTCCCATAAATTGTGCGTGCATTCTGCTGATCATCTAGGGCAAAGTTGGTATTTCTCTGAAACAGGATTGACATCTACTAGCAAAGCAGATTAGTTTTAAAAGAGACTTTAGAAATTATAATGCTGTCTAGATATTCACCTAATTACTCTTATTATGGCTGTCAAAAAGAGATGTGGCTCCAGATTTCCACTGATTATCAGTAGTAATTAGGAGATAGAAAGAACTCCATTTTTCATCATGAGAACTGACAAACCATTTGGGCAAAATCCAAATTAAAAATCCAAAACTAGAAGAAACTTCTCTCTCATGGGAATCTGCTGTGTGCACATGGCATTTAACTTAACTTTGCACCTTCTTCTCAGCCCTGAGCCACTCTCCTTTCAGTTACCTGGGACCTTCCTTTGCTTCCCTATGCATGGTCTCCAGAGAAAACCAACCACCTGTTAAAGCATTTTGTGTCTTTTCCACAAAGCTGCTCAACAATCTGTCTACTTATTGTTGGAGAGAGCTGTGACTAAATGTTAGCCTGCTTACTTTCACATCTCTTCACAGGAAATGTCTCCTCCTTATCACTGTTAACCTCAGGAAATTATCCTTCAGTCCCCACTGCTTCTGCTTTGTGAAAGCAGGAAGCACTGTGATAAGAAAAAATCCCACTGAGCTTTGCATTTCATATAAAGCATGATTTCAAATGGAAAGCAACTACAAGATCAGGTGAAATACAGTCCTAGCAATACCCCGGGGCAGAAGATGCATGCTGTGGATATAAGCTCACATGGTCTTTAAACTGTCCGGGTTTTCTGTGACATGTCAGTGAGTTGTTACCTTTGCAGCACAGAGCTTGTAACTGAGAGACAGTCAGATATAATAATGGCATGGGACTGTCTTTAAATAAGATTTGTTAAAAGGCCATTAATATTGGGGTTTATTGCATTGAAGTTATTGTTTTCCTACACTCGTTCCAAAAAAATTTATTTATCTATAGTAAAATTATACGTCATACTCATGTATTTTGTTTCACAAAATGGATAAAATAATTTATCCTACTGGGTATATGGAATCTGAATGCCAATAAAGCAGTATTAGAATATCAGTATTTAATTAATTTTTCAGAAATTGAATTTGTGTCTTTCCAAATAGAAAATTTGAATTATGTATTGATATGAAAGATTCCTAGCTTTACTAATCAGTGTGGTATCAGAGATGTCTATGAGCAAAACATGTGTTGAGTTTAAGCCCAGTATTACAAAAGACTTAGGCACTGATATTTTGGATAGTTTGAGAAAACATATCAAATGAGAACTTGAAAATGGGACATGGTTCAGAAGTGCCTGAAAATTTGAACAGTCTTTATATCCACACAACTTTTGTGGCACTTAGAGAGACTGCTTACATTTCCACTTCACTTCTGGGATAGTAAGAGGCAACAAAAATATGAGTATTTCATCCCATAAAGCTCTGAAATGTAAGAGCGTCAGTAATTCCTATGATGCATTAGAGAATTTAAAATGTAAAAGGGTTCTAGTTAACAGTTTTCGAGATATTATGGGTTTGGATGCATGAATGTATCAGATGAATGAATATATTGCTTAAAAGTTCCTGTTCCTGGTAGTGTTTCCTCTCTCTGTTAACTCCACCTCTGATATAAAATGACAACATCAACAACTATTTCACTAATAAGGGAGAATCCCGATTTAGCTGGGTTCCAACAGTTCCCAGTTTGATTTGGTCAGAAGTATAAGACCCCAACTCATACCTCTGAATGAAAGATAAAATGTTTTTATTGTCTGAGTTAGCCTCACCTGACAAAGCAAAACATTGTTTTGAGAGCAAAGCTGTAGCTCCTGCTAGAAGGCATTTCATGACATAGATGTGAGCAATTCTAATGAATAAATAGTGAAAGAGACTTTGTTCCTCTCATGTCTACCACCTTCTCACTCCCCAGAAAAAATCCTTTTAGGCATGCATACTTTTCTTTCCCAACTTCCAGTTATATGGGAAGAAGGCAGAAAGGATAGGGAAAGGTGAATGAAATGTGTTGGTTAGTCCAAGTCAGCATTCTCTGGGCATGCCACTTCATAACCCAGGTACAGCATTTTATATCATCTTTCTGTGTCGTTCTGTCTCTCTTCAGGACATTACTGAGGTTACAGCCTCTTTAGAAATGCTGACCTAACTAACTTCCACAGCTGCCTGTGACCTACATGTCAATTCACACCTCGGTTTAAATGCAGTTGGCAAAGCTCCCAAGGGCTTCATAGGTGCAAGATCCTGCAATTATACCTATTTATATGACAGTCTAATGGGTTTCTGCTTTTCCAGGGGCTTTTTGCTAGCAGTGTAGAAGGGGAAGCAGAATTATAGCACTTACAGTCATTAAAATAAGAGGTGTGAAATGGATGACATACCTGAGAGCAGCAGGAGACCATCACATAGCATGGACAGGATCTTGGAGAAGCTGTGGACTTTAAGCGGGAAGAAGTCAAGTGAAAAATGGGAAAGCTATTCTGATTAAACATCTGAATAAGCGTCCACTTCTCTACTTCACCATAAACACTGATTCAAAATACCAAAATACTTGAGAGCTTTAAGTGGAGTTGTTTCTATGAAATAGAAACTTATTAGTTACTCATGAAAATCATAAATAGTTGGGGAATTGGGATAAATAAAATCAACAGGTTTGGATTCTTCTAAGCAGAAAGTTCTTACTACATTTGACATGTTCTTTTTCCAGATTTTTAATAATAATTCTTGGTGTTTTAATTGATCCTAAGGCTTTTCTTTTGACTGCTTAAACATCTATTTCAATACTTATTTTAAAACAGATGGGAATTTCCTTGTTTATTTACTCCATGCATTTTTGCATTCCCACAGTGAATGATACAGTGGTTGCTATTCCCTATGGAAGCAGACAAGTTCGCCTGGTGCTGAAAGGGCCTGATCATTTATGTAAGTAGAAGTTGGTGTACACTTGTTTAAGAGAACCTTGGTAACCTGCAGTGCTCTGTTTATATCATGGTATCTGGTTTCCCTCTCTCAGATCACTGATTTCAACACACAGATGAGTCCTGCTCTCAAAAATTTTCCTCAGACCCAGTTACCTCAGTGGTACACTCTTTTCAAAGCAGACCTTGGCCAACAGCGCAGAGTTCTTTGCCCCTCCATAATTTTTCTGTCATTTCTGTTTGCTTACCCTTTGGCTGGCTCACTTGGTGTCAACTGCTTTTGTTTAAAATTAATAAAATACATACTGAGTGAAATATTGAGAACAGTGAAGTATAAGCTTCCCTGCAGCTCATCTCTGCCGTCAAGCTGCTCATGACTTTTACACATTTCTGTTATAATCTTTCTCTCTCCCCTAGATACACATATGCACTCACACCATGTGTGTGCATGCACACACGCACAAAATCACACTCTAAAGATCTGAAACCATGTACAAAAACAAAACCTTGTTCTTTAGCAGTGATACTGCTCCAAGGAGTTAAGACCACTGAGTTCTGCTAGTCCATAGCAGAATTCAGAGCCACTTATAGTGGCTATAACACTTACCTGCTTCATCTCTGTGTCCCAGCAGGTCTATATCCCTCTTTTCTAGGAGGAATCTTAGGATTTGAGAGTACTTTGTTAGAGCTGAAGGCAAATCCATTTATTCATGAATGGAAGCTCCTTGCACCCCTCTCCCTCATCTTCAAATGCAATAGCTGCTGACAAGCTGCTTCCTTTCTCATCAGCAGCAAATGAATATTAGAGATTAGAAAATACAATTTACTTGTCAGAATAAAACCCCAAAGTTGTACTGCTTGTCTTCTCAGTAGCAAAAATTATTGTAAGACAAGTCGGGCTGATCACTTCTACTTTTCCAAAAGTCTTTAGGAATTTTCTGTAGCACAGACCATTTATGTCTTCTGTGTTTGTCAGTATAGATACAAACATGAGTGTCAGCAGAGATGTGAAACACCAAATCATTTCACTGTCTTCATATTTTCTTTCACCTAAAATTTTCATACAGGTATCAAAATAAGGGATGGCTTACTAGTCCTGTACTGTGACTCTCTACCTGTGTTGAGAAAGCAGTGGGTTCTTCAGATTTAAAGCTGTGGAAAAAGACCAACAAATTATAGGTTATAAACCAAGAAAAAATACATTGTGTTCTGTTAAAAGTTCAAATACAGCCTGCACTTCAGTTTTAAGTGACCCTTAAGCCTCCAGTATGGCTGATATTCCTTTCCCAGTACATGACATGCACTCTTCCTTTCTCTCCTGTCTTCTTTTCCAATATAGATGTTTTCTTCCAAGGTAGAAAATTTTGTACTTCTGTTATTGTTTCAGTGAAATTGAGCTATAAGACAGCTCAGAGACAAATGAGACTTTAGCTGAAGAGATGGATCTAAAGCTTCACTCAGGCCATATCATATTTGAAAATATTTGAATCAGCAAGGTCTGCTTCAGTCACTGGTTGAGATTTAGATTAACTGCACTGTGTAAACATGAATAAGTCCAAATATATCTCTTTCTTGTTTCAGATGTCTCCATGAATCTTTCTGTTCACCCATCAAAGGATTTTGTATATGTATGAGCTACAGTCAGTTGCAAGGGGAGGGAGTATTTTGTCCTGAGAACTTTGGTTGTGGGAGAAGTCAACAGGAGGCTGATTATATATACACAAGTCTTAAAACCATCTTTATTCCTGATACATGCAGCCTTGTCCAAAAACAAATAGATGGCCAAGTGCATCACAGAGGAAAAGACTGGTCTCACTAAAATCCAAGAAATTCATCATTACAATGCAAATTCTTAGTGTACTGCCTCAGCAACTTCCTTCATTAATTAATTCCCTTAATCCATCATGAAAAGCAGTCTAATTGCTGCAATTACATTTTTTGTTCCCTAATTAGCTACTTAATATATGCAAATGCAAACATTTTTTTTTCTTTTTATTGTCTTTGAAAATGTATCTCCATCATAGATTAATAGAATGGCTTAGCTGCCTTATTGTGTTGGAGGTTTTGTGCCTATATTCATAAATATATGTGAAAGGCTTGCAGTTTTGCAATCTTTCATTATTAAATGCCCTGTCATTTTTAAATAACTACCAGAAACAGTTTACTGGTGAATATGCTGTAAAGCATGATGTGGAGTTGGTAGGGATGCTAGCTGAATGATGAAACAAACCTACTTTCTGACTGTTGATTTCTATTTAAGAAATTACCATTACTTCTAATATGACCATCACAAATAGCTACTACAAATGCCCACTTTTGGGGAACTGTAAATACAGAGAGAGCCAGATGGAGAACTCAGTAAGGTTCAGCACCCACCTTCACCTTCTACTCCACTGGGATGGGTCAGATTGCTTCTGGAGAGGAAATGGGGTTGCTGTCATACTGATCTTTCTTTCCTGGATATCCTGCTTTCAGTTAATTGTCTTCCACAGCAACATGTGGCTAGTGACCCACCTTTGAACTGAAGGAGGGTACAGCAACTTAGTGGTTCTCATGGGCCAAGGTCTGAGTCACGCTCCTATGTGGAGCGTGACTTACTGAGGGTGAGTTAAACAGCAAATATGCCTAACAAGGAATGGATTACTATGTCTGGAAGAGAGTAAAAACATGACCTATGAGTGAGGAGGGGAATTTGAGCTAAAAGTCTAAGGGTTGAACATAGATGAAAAGCAGATGGAAGAGAAAAAAATAAAAGGAAAGTGTACAAATGGGAATAACCATGGGAAAAGAATTGCAATATTACTAATTTGTGCTGGTTTCTTATCCTGCTCTCACTTCAAAATGCTATGCTTTTTTTTCCTGACAATTATTTTTCTATTTTTCAGATTTGGAAACTAAGACTCTCCAAGGTGTGAAGAGTGAAAACAGCCTCAGCACCATGGGCTCCTTCCTTGTAGAAAATTCTAGCATTGATTTCCAGAAGTTTCCTGACAAGGAAATCTTAAGAATATCTGGGCCTCTCACTGCGGACTTTACTATCAAGGTGAGGGTCATTGGTCACTGATATCTGAGAGCACCATAAAGTAAGACAAGATGTACTAGGAAGATGAAAGAGATTTTTCTAGATTTTAATTTTCCAACAGATGTTTATCACAAAGCCTAATCCAAGCTATCTCTTGAACTCTACATGTAATTCTTTATGGTTGTATATTTGATGAAAGCCTCACTGGAAACTCCTCATGAGAGAGAGACTGCATTTATGTCAAGGAAGGCATAGCCAATATGTACCCTAAAAAGAAACATTAACTCATTTCAAGAAAAGACAGATTACTTTCTATATGCATTACTGAGGTACTTATAAATCAAGGTCATCCAATTTTCTTTGTCTGTGATAAGTAAAAAATATATCTTTGGCCCATAGTTCTTTAGGTGTATACTAGTGTAGTTGCACGGAAGACTGTAAGAGGGTGAAGAGTCAAGTCCCCAAGTTCTAAAATAAATGGGATAAGTTTGCTTGAGAAATCATGGCATCATTTTGAAGTTCTGCTTTTTCTTGCACTGGCAATAAGAGGAAAATTGTTTCTTCCCATTAGAGCATTTCTATTATTCCAGGTAATATAAAACACATTACTGGAAGCAATGCACACATTCTGTGGAAAAACAAACATATGAAAAACAACATTTGGGAGTTGCAATAAAATAAAAGTCTTTCCCAGTAGGTCCAAGGAACCTGAAGGATTTCAGCTGTAAAACTGCAAAACCTGTATCATGTCCAGGACTATGTAAATTTTCTACTATGAGTCCCAGAGGCAGATGACATTTGCTTTAACCTTGAGCTAATGGCAGCAAGAGGTTTGAACAGTGAACCAGAAAATGTCCTGAGTAATTGTCCTGGGTTAAGCTGAGCTGGGCTGGAACGGGTTAGCATGGGAAGTAGCACAGTCCTGTAGACTGTCCCCTGCCCATCATGGTATGTTTGCAGCTGAAAAAGCGAATTGCAATTTTCAGAATTCATTCACTAGGAGAAGCCTGAACTAAGGAATATGTTCCTTCCTCTTTGAATGGCAGAATAAAAATGCTTTACTAGAATAGATACTGTTCAATTCAAAATATCTGAAACTCATTTACCTCTTTTACAGATGATAGAGAGATGGCGAACATCAGTGCAATGCAAACAGTATTTCTCGCTTTGTTTTATTTCTGCTATCTGTGAATTTGTGGCAGCCTAGTTATAATATGTTTGTGGAAAAGATCTAATCATGTAGACCAATTGTCCTTAAAGGGTAACAGGAGGGTTGTACTCTTTGCGTTATATTTCCGCAGTTGTCTTTTATGACAGGGAAAATACCTTTATCTCTTAGTGTTTGCATTTCCTTCTCTATCAAAGCAAGGTAAAAAGTGCTGGTTAAATCAAAGGAATTCCCTGTTAAAGTGATGAAAGTCTGAGCAATATGAGTGTACAAGTTGGCTGGGTGTGGGCAGAACAGACGCTACTGAATTGAGATGAAACTATTTTGAGTTCTTCTATGTGTTTTCAAACTTAAAAGTCAAAGTAACATGACTCATTAGGTGTTAAATCTATTGTCTTTTGTGGTTATAAAAAATACACCAAAAACTCCCAACCAACTGTTCATGGCTGTAGGACCTTTTCTAAGGTTAGAATTAAATTTTGCATGGGTTTAGGCAATAAAATATTCTTTTCTCTTGAATCATGGTTATATATAGAAGATACTTTTACTACCACTACTACTTCATACAACACAGATATTATTCAGCACAATTAAATTATTTTTCTATCAGGTTTTTTTTTTCTTCTGGATATTTACTTTATTAGATTTTACCAGATATGAGCATACACAGATGCATGTACAGATGCATTTGATCCAAGATGCTACCTCTCAGTGTGTCAGGCTTGGAATGTTTTTCATACTTGCTTTATCTATGATGATTTTGCTTTCAGGTTTTGAAGTTAAAGTACTTCTCTTTAAAAAATCAGATGAAATATTTCTCTGTGGTGTTAGTAAGCTTTCCTTATGAAGTGGGATCTTTTTGGATGTCAAGATTTACTTTCCTGAGCCAAGGCAGATTTTTACTCAAACAGATCGAAATGAATTTGTAGATGTAACAGAACTCTATCAGAACAGAATCATTGTCTCCAGAATTATTCTTGTAATCCTTTTCACTTGACCCTGAATGATCTTATTCAGACAGGTCAAGTTAGACACCTGGATATAATTCAGAAGTAGAAATTCAGTGTATAGACTTGACACTTAACTTTCTCTATTGGTAACACAGAGTGCTTTAAAATTGCAAGAAGAAACCTCATGCTGTTCCTGGAGGAGCTGGTTGTATAATTACTGGATTTCTTTACTGTATAATGGTCAATGGTACATTGCTCATATGCAAAACTCTTGGCAATCTTTTCAGAAGATGTGTAAATAGTAAAAATAACTCAGTGAAACGGTATTTAAAAGAAAAAGGTGTTATCACAAAATTGAAGAAGGAGCAAAGTTTTTAATTTTCTTATTTTTCATATCGATAATTTGATAATTATAAGTATCTACTGTAAACTTTGATTTTTGAAAGGCAAAAGACCTGGGAAATGTGGCAGTAAACTTAAATCCCACTAGAACTACTTTTCTGTAAGAAATTATGACATGTTTGATAAAATCCTGAAGAAATTATGGTCCATTTTCAGTTGGAAATCAGTCTGTTTCTGTGGTCTGGAGATAAGAGTAGTAATATTAACAGGAGGGCATGCCCTTTAGGAAAGAGCTGCCCTGATCTGCTCTGTTGCCAGTGTCATGTTTGTTAATTTATCTGTGCTAAAACATCTCCTCTGTTGATAGCAATGTGTGTACTTTTCAGATCCTAAACAGAGAATCTTGGGGTACTCAGTTCATGTCACACGTCTGCTCTCCTCTGAGCAGGACGAAGCAGTAAGTACTGTCAGATGGAGTCTGGAGATGACCATACAATGAGAACAGTCATCACCAGATGACTGTAAATATGAACTACATTAGTGGCAGGCTTAGGGGAACCACCCATAGGGACTGCCAGTGAGGAGTGAGGCTGGCAAAGCACAGCCTGTTTAGGGTCTGCTTCACAGGCTGATTGCTGCACAGCTAGGGCCCCAACCCTGTGGTTGAGGTGTGAGCCAGCAAAGACAAGTGGGTTTAAAGCAAGGTTTAGTGAAAGGTATTATCTGGACTTGGGTTTATTTTGGAAGAGAAACAGTTGTAGGCCTAGATCTAGGCTAGACTATGTTTATGTTGGTTTAAAATCCTTGGTATCGATGAGGGTTCATTCATAGTGTTGCCCAGACCAAGTTCTTTGCATGAGGGGTGCATAAAGTTGGAAAGAACAAATGTTTGTCTGGAGGCTTTTAGAGGTATTTGGATTTAGACTAGGATTGCATTGTATTGATGTTGTCTTTTTGTAGTGCTAGGGGTGACCAGCCTTGGCTAAGGGCTTCTGCCAGGAGAAACTGTCTAGTGATTTTTTTGTGCTGGTGGCTGGGGTGTGCTGCTGGCTGATTTGGAAATGGTGTGGACTGGGTTCACTTGGGCAGAGTTACTGCTGAAATTAGGGTTTTGGCCACCAACTGTCCAAGAAGTCATAAATCTCAAACGTGGATGCTGAATTACACAGAACTCTACAGCTAGCCAGACAAATGTTGGCTCAGCTGCAATCCAGCACTGGCAGAAGGTGCTGATGAGATAAATGCATCTGGTAACAGTCAGATTTGCAAAAGAAAATAAGATTGGGACTTAGTCTAGACTTCCTGGGACTTGCAAGGGCATGCAAGGGATAATGCATGTACAGGCAGCCAGCTGGCAGAGAGGTTGATGGGCCTTGTCAGTCTAGGGGCAGGGTTGGTTTAAATATTACTTTGAACAAGGAGCATGTAGGGATTTACTTTGTGGCATAAAATAAATTATTTCAGCATTCACTTTAAGACAGAGGTCAAATGATGCAAATTTGCTCTAGCAGCAAAGCGCTACTGTTTATGGTTCACATATTGTTGGATATTTGAGATATTATCAAATTAGGATTGAGAGGGAAGAAGATAGTAAGGGTCTTCAGTGCAATTTAGTTCTGATGCTGGCAGAGGTTTCCAGACAAGATTATATCTCATGTTTGGGAGAAGGTTTCCTATCAGGTGGAAAGTGGGGAAGAATCTTGGAAGCACTGACCACTTGGAGTTAAGGTGGTGCCCCTGGAAGTGGATGAGATAGAATTAAGGCTGAGTGCACAGAAATAGTTATAGATAACGTTTAATGTGACTGATTCAGCTTTTGTGCAAGCAAGGTCAACTCACTGAAACACTTTGTTTCATCTAGAAGACATCAATGGAATATTGTTAATCTGTTGTAAAGCAAAAATGCCTCTTTAGATATGCCTTCCTGAGGTCATTTTGGCACACTGCTGATTGAATTTAGCTGGAAACATGTCTGCACCAGTGGCTTTTATAAACCTATGTTTGCATTCAATAGCTCTTTTCCAAGTAATAGTAATAAAAGTCTGATTTCCTGATATTCAAAAAATACACAATTTTTATTAAAAAATATACAATTTTTACAAGAATTTCTCTGTCAAACTCACAAGTAATGACCAGCCTGACCATGCAGAAATGCAATTATTAATTACCTTGACTAGATCTTGTGACAAGTTCAAGGAAATTATTTTTTCTCCTATTTTGGCAGATGAGGTGAAATGTATGGAAAACCTTGAACTAGACCTTTTCAAAACAATGTCCAGTTTTTATTTCATATCAACCTTTTTTTTCCTGTTCAATATAAATTATTTCAACTAATAGTATGTAGAACATGATCATTCCCCTAATCAATATCTTTGACCTTTAGGCCATGCCATGATTTCCATAATGAATGATACACTGTGTAAAATAAGGAATACATCTCCTTGTTCAAACCTTGATGCAATACTTTCACTGATTCCTTTCAGTTTTCCCACACTGAGAAACAGGAAATTATTACAACTGTTTAGCTCTCTTCTCCTTCTGTATTTGATATCTCTTTCATCATCATTTGCCTCTTTTCTACTGTCTGCATAGACTCAGGATGGTTTGGGTTGTAAAGAGTCTCAAGGGTTCTCTAGTTCCAACTCCACTACCATGGGCAGGAGCACTTTCTACTGGATCAACTTGCTCAAAGCTACATCTAGCCCACTCTTGAACATTTACATGGATAGAGCACCCAAAATTTCTCTGGGCAGCATTTTACAGTGTCCAACCATGTTCACATGAGAATTTCTTCCTAATATATAAACTAAATCTACCCTCTTCCAGTTTCGTAACTGTTTCCTTGTTTTAAACAATTATCCTTCATCCTGTCTCTACATGCCCTGGTCAGAAGCCTCTCTCCAGCTCTCTTGTAGCCCCCTTTAAGTACTGACTGGCTGCTGAAAGGTGTAAAATTGTACAATGGTGCAAATTCCCCCAGCTAAACTACCCCAATTGTCTTGGTGCCTTAAGAACCTAAAAATGAAACAACACACACTTTCGAGGTAACATTAGTATAGGAGGTAATTTGAAGGCTGGTCTTTATTGGAGGTGTGCAGGGGCAAATACGGAATATGTCCACAAAAGCCCACCCACACAAGGTGAATACAGATTTATAAGTTTAGCAAGTTAGCATATGTGACAAAATCACAAATTAGGAGCACAAGTGGTGATGCAATTCTTCCCCTAGTCCAAGCTCCTTCTAAATCTTCCCCCTCAGATAGGCTTAAACTTTGTTGATGAAAATGTGTCTCAATGAGCTGGTTTTTAGCCTTGGTTCCCAGAAAGAACCAAGATACGATGGGGGCTTTGGAACATGTTTTGTCTTTCTGCTTAAGAAAATACTGAAGCTAAGTTACAATAGAAGCTGCAAAGCTACAAGTGTATGTGTAAAGAATACAGAGAATATATAAAAGAAAAAAGACCAAAATCATTAGGCATCAGTGTCAGCCTTTTCTCATAGGGGTGCTCCAGCCCTCTGGTCATCTTCATGTACTTCCTCTAGATTGCTCCAACAGATCAGTGTCCTTCTTATGTCTTACTCTATTTAATCTTTATTTTTTTGTCAAAAGTGATCCATAAAAAGTTTAATCTTATTTCCATTTTCTGTCCTTTTCCTGGTTTCACTGTGATTATACAGTCACAGTTTTTAAAAATACATATAAACATGTAATTTGTGACTAGCGTTTAATTACTTAGGTGTATATTTTGAAAGAATAAATTTCCTATAAATAGATCTATAGTTTAATAAAATGTAATAAAATTATTTAATGTCTATTTTGCATGAAGAAATAACTATACATAAATAGATATGTTAAGAAAGAGTGAACTTTCTACAATTACTTAAAAGGAAGTTGTAATGACGTGGGAGTCAGTCTCTTCTCCTAGGTAACAAGTAACAGAACAAAAAGAAATGGCTTAAACTTGTGCCAGGGGAGCTTTAGATTACATATTAGAAAAATTTTCATTGCTGAAAGGCTGATTAAGCATTGGAACAGGCTGCCCAGGGAAGTAGTGGAATCACCAACCCTGGAAATGTTCAAAAACTGAGTAGATGTGATGCTTATAGACAAGCTGTAGTTGTGAACTTGGCAGTATCAAGTTAGTGGTTGGACTGGATGACCTTAGAGGTCTTTTCCAACCTTAATAGTTTTATGATTGTATACACATAACAATCAGGAAAAATGGATTCTACCTGACTGTGTACTTTTCTCTTCTTTTTTCTTCCTTTCTGCAAAATTCTATTGATGTTTTTAACTGATGCTGCACACTGAGCTGATATTTTCAGAAGAATATCTAAAATAACCCTATTACCGTTCTGAATGGTAAAAGCTAATGTGGACTACACTTTTGTATATAATTAACGCATATAATTAATTGGGGTTTCCCATAGGCATTATTTCTTTTTTTACTGAACTTGAATTTTAGTCAGTCAAAATGTTGAGTGCTTTCACAGATGGTTTCCATTTTAGGGACCATTCATAAGCTTTTCCATTAACCAGCTTGGCAAACTCATGGTTGATCCCTTATCCTGCTCATCTGGGCATCTGGCTAACTGTTCCTGCTGTTGCACGTATCCCTGAGGGATCCCACAGTCTTTCATCCTTTGCAAGAGAAGGTTATTGGACCATTATTTGTTACCCAGTCTTCAGTTCATGGGAGGATCTTCTAGAAGGACCTGTCTAGGACCTTTGGTGAGGGACCTAGAAAAAAATTAGAATAATAAAACTACCTTTTTTTTTTTTTTTTACAAAGCAAACCAGAATTCTCAGAAAAAAATCACCTTTCTCAGGGTACTGTTCCTCTACTGTGAGGAGCAGTTCTGTTCTCTTCTTACATTCTATCTACTCACCCAATAATTGAGCTAGAAGATATTAGACTGAAGTTTTGCTCATTGGTCATGAAGTGCCTTCTGAAAACTGTTACCAATTTCTATCTATATTTATGTGTTTTAAACTGTAGTTTAAGCATGTAAGTTGACTGAATATGATCATATGTGATTTGGATTTGTGATTGCTCATCCAATACATCATTTGAAATAACTGGATGGATGCTGTTTGGATCTGAAGATGTGTTGCCATTAACTTTACATCTTTAAAATACTGCTGATCAGAAATGCACTGGCAGGTTTTAAGGCAGTTTTGTAGATATGAAATTTTCTATTCCTCTGAAAAATTCTATTTGTAATTTTTTCTTTTCTTATTCTGTAACTTTTGTTTAAATATATCTCTCAAAAATCAGTCACTTTTTAGTGCCATGAAGGTTTGGTACCTACCTCGTTCAGTTTTCACCATTTTAACAGTTTGTGGTGAAAAATGCACTTTCAATTTGCTAATTTTATTTTTATACAATATCTGTTGTAATAAGATCCCCTTTTTACATTAATTTCTTAGATATTGCCATTATATATATATTCTGCAGTGACAATTAAGGTAGCTTGTTTGAAGGTGAATTCTCTTACCCTGGGAGCATGTTGATGGTGGTAAAATGGTCTTTCCACAATGACTGGGATATTGATATCACAGCAGAGACACAGCACACCTGGTATTGGTGTATTTGGGGTTGCCTTTGGTTACATGGAACGATTTCAGTCTTCTCATTTGTAGAATTCGGTCTTCTTCATATTTGTAGCACTTACTATTGGATTCTCTACAGGTGGTTAATTGTTAATAGCTAATAGTCCAGCTTCCATTACTCACAGCTTTCCTAGCCAATTCACTGCTGTGATTTTCTCTTTTTCTTCTTTTGGGTAGAATAATGGGACTGGTAAAAGTTTTGAACCTTCTAGTTTTCTATTTTGGCTTTGTGAGAGAATTAATCTAAAGCACACTCACCACCTAAAGGAATATGGTTTAATCCAAAATTGGGGCAGGGTGAGCAAGTTCAATTCAGAGGTACGTTGTAAAACATGTAAATCAGTGATAAGGTAATTTCAGAGAGATTTCTCTGGCTGATATAGAGGCTTAAATTAACAAGCTGACTTTCATAAGAGAGACAACACTAAAACCAAGCTGATCCAACAGAGGAATATCACATCCAGAATATGTGAATGCAGAAGTGGTCAGCAGACGTGTTTCCTGGACCTCGAGGGCAGAGGTCCTTTCAACATTCCAAGGGAATGACAAGGGAAACTCAGAGGTGTTACAGTGTAGTCCTGTCTTAAAACATATGCTTGAAAGCCTTCAGCATCTCTCATTATTTACGTCTTATGTACTTTTTATGTTACTTTAAAAAGACTTGTAAACTTATTTTCCCATGACAATGTCTGGCTTCTATTTCCTTCATGAACAAATTATTAGCAGCAAGAAATCTCTTGTACATCCTCCTTTATTTTTCAGTGCAAGATATCGCTACATACAATCAGCAGTATTGTAGCACTCAAGGTAGGATATTTTTTATATTGACATGAGAAGCACAGAATTACATTTGTCAGATTTCTCATTAATTACTTTCATTGGTATCAGTCTGATGATTTGATATTTGGAACTTGCGGAAAGCATTCAGAATCAGAATCAGAATTGGAATTGCAATAATAATATGGGAGAATTCATTAGAACTTTTTTAGTAAGGATGGTGGCATGGAGCTAGTTTGTAGTAGACCAGATCAAATTGTGTAAGCCAAAATTTTCTGGAGCACTTCCAGAGAAGGACAATAAAGCTGGTGAAGGGCCTGGAGAGTAAATCCTGTGAGGAGCGGCTGAGGGAGCTCTGGGTTATTTTAGCTGGGAGAGGAGGAGGCTCAGGGGCGACCTTTTCACTCTCTACAGCTACCTGAAAGGAGGGTGTAGCTGAGAGAGGGTCTGTCTCTTCTCACAGGCAACCACTAACAGGATAAGAGGACACAGTCTTAAGCTGTGCCAGCGGAGGTCCAGGTTGAGCATTAGGAAGAGCTTCATTGGAAGGATGGTCAAGCATTAAAATCATCTGCCCAGGGAGGTGGTGGACTCACCATCCCTGAAAATATTTCAGAAACAATTGGACATGTGCTTAGTGCTATGACTTAGTTGATATGGTGGTGTTTGGTCAAAGGTTGCAGTCTGTGACCTGGGAAGCCCTTCTAGCCTTCATGATTCTATGATTCTGAGACACGAAATAATAATTCCCTCTCTCTGTCCCCATTGTGGAACACACATACAAGAAAGAAATGGTATCTTTCTTCCTCACCTCCCCCCAATTACATAAAATGAGAATATTTTATTGAATACACTTTTCATGGCTTAGCTGTACAAGTAACTTAAATAATTGCTTGGTTATAACTGCTGGTTATAAAGTGCTGATTAAATTTTGCAACTGTCCAAGTAAACTACTGAAGTTTTGTAGGTCATATTGTTCTTCAGTGAGCAAAAAGAAATGGTTCAGGCATACACTGCCAAAATCAAACAGGAAATTGCTGGGCTTTTGGGAACTTTATTTGTTTGGTTTTATGTGAACTAATCAAATTTTGGAGCTATAGGAAAAACCAACAAAGTTCAAAGGTGAAATCAGGTGTTGCAGTCTCTTGTTCATAGAGCAGATCAGAATATCTCAAAAATATTATATACCTTTTGTGTTCAAATTTTTATTTTGTTGTTTTCATTTGACTTTCTGTGATATCTTCCAAACCAAATCTGCATTTTATCAACTCCAAACTTCACCCAAGCAACAGTTTGTCCTTCTCTTGCATCCTCCTACACAGGCATTTAAAAAATCAGTGTAAAAAAACAGTCTAAAAGAGAATATTTTTTTTCCAAGGTCTTCCAACAGAGAAAAAAGGTATCTCTGTTGATAGTGACTTAGGCTAGACAGTGGGTATTCTGAGGATTCTAGTTTTAACCAGTTCCTTAGATGACTGATGTTATCCTTTAGTATCAACAGCTGGCTGAACATGAGCCAGCAGTGTGCCCTGCTGGCCAAGAAGGCCAAGGGCATCCTGGCCTGTGTCAGGAATAGTGTGGCCAGCAGGAGCAGGGAGCTC
>VXBI01009295.1:0-94640 GCA_013397375.1 Toxostoma redivivum | reverse complement strand
CATTTCAACAGATGGTGACAGAATACATTTTTAACTGTAAGCCAGGACAAATTTAATTGCAGTTTTGGCATGATTAATTTGAATTGAAGTAATTAGAAACTGGAACATTGCAAGAGAGCTGGAGACATATGTAGTAAGTCCTTCAAAATAAAAAAAAAATCCAGATGCCATATATATACATACATACATACATATAGACAGATATATGTATGCTGAAGCATTTATACATGCATACACACAGACAAATGTATGTTCATGTGTGTTTATATATATTAGTAGCAGCTATCACATATAGTATAACGAGATCTTTAATGACTTCCAGAGTTCCATAGACTTCACAGGTTGATTAATTCAGAGTCAAAGCCTAGACTAATTTTTTATTTTTAAAGTGCATTTTCTTGTGATTTTTCTCATGACTTTACTAAATTACTTAGCTAAATATGCATTTATCAACTTGTAAATAAACCTTGGGAACACACATAAAATAAGAACAATATTGATATGCTGTTATGGGTCATACTCAGAATAATTTTTTACACTAAGAAATATTTTCATCAGTTTTGTGAACAAGATTGATTGCACTGTCGAAAAGGAGTATAAGCATATATATATGTGTGTATATATTTATGGTTATAAATAGCTTTAATATTAACAAGAAGGGATTTGTAGAGAATGGGCATAACCTGTTGTTTGTCATGATGTGTATTTTAAAAAATATTTTTGAAAATCCTTATTGGTATATTATTTGTGATATTAAAACAGCCCTTGTGAGATCTAAAGGGAAAGGGGTTAAAGAACTTCACATTGTTTTCAAGTGGAGTTAGGACACCTCCATACTTTATATCACTGCTCTGCTGCATTGAAGGCCCTTTTCTGCAAAGACTGCTGCATCTACCACAAGGCTCCAGTGGTGCCACTGGGATACTGTTATTCCCATTCTGGACAGTGAGCCACAGTCCAGACTAGGTTCAGTTTGCCATGAGGTGACATTTCTAACATTTATTTTCTCCCTGCAAGGCAGACCACTCAGAGTATTTCTAATCTTTATTTTAGGCTAATGAGAAACCTACTTAATATAAGTTCAAGTACAGGTTTTTATATGTGTTGATTAATAGGAAGAATAAAGGCCACAGAGTCTTCCCTCAAACTTTTCCAAAGCTCAAAGAGTTTAGTTTCTAATTACTTTTGATGATAAGGCATGAAACAGGAAAGCCAAATAAAAACTTGGAACTTAGAGCAGTGAACTTCCACCTAAAATTGGTTTCATTGCCTCACTATTAATATTGATTTTCATTAATGTCTGACTTTAAACAGTTACTCATTTTAGGTTCTGATTATTAGATTGAAAAATCATATCTAAGAATATAAAAAAGGAGACAAAACATTTAGAACTCACCAAAATACAAGGAACAATTAATTCTGGTGCCACTTTATAGCATCATTTCATTCAGTGTAGGGATTTCAAAGACACCAAGAGCAAGGTATATTCCTTGATAAAGCATCTTTTCGACAGTGCTTCTGAAGGTGTGCAGAGACACAATATAATACTCCATGGCCCACCACCCTTACAAATGTCGGCCTATCACCCACATATTTTGGCTGATGAATGATCAGTCTGGAGTGTAGGTACATGGTAATTTGAGAGCTTTTTAATATCAGATCGAGCACTGGCTGGTGTAAGACTGTGTGATGTGGTCAGCTATTTTGCTGACTGTGGACTAACCCAAATGTCAGCAGCTGTGGGGCAGGAGGAACAGCAGAAGGCCTCTAGTGGCATGTTAAGCAAGATGCTGAAGAGGCAGCATTTTGTTCTTAACTGTGTTTTCTTTGAATTGCAGCAATGGAAGTTTCTTCAAACAAGCTATACTTATATGATTTTCCTATTCACTCTGTGTTGGTGCAGTAATTACCAATTTCATTACTCCACTTGGGCAGACATCAGCAAGGATTCCTTCTTTTCCCTCACTTTATCTGAGGCTCTTGCCAAGCTTTCTTATGCCACCAAGTCCCTGACTGCCCCCATTCTCCTCTACAGACAGGGCCATTCTTTGTAGCCAGTAGACCATTCTTCCCTGACCACAGTGACCCTTTCTCCTTTATTCTTCCTCAGGCAAAGGAAACAAACCTCATCTATAAGCAATTCTATTGTCTTTCTCAAAGTTTTATTTGATTAGAGGTTTAAAAGCTAAAACTCCAAATTTTCAGCATATAACTTCTATGAAGAGTTCTCACATTTGTGAATCTCTGCATTGCTGTCTTCTGATTTTTGTAACTTTTGAATATTATTTTTGTTATGAAATTGCACATTATGATTTACAAAGCTACAATATTTCTCATATACCTGTATTTCTCCTTCCACCTGTAATTTGTGATCATTCTCTGATATGTGCTGCCAGAGCTCCAGATGCTGCAATTTTATTCCATCTGTGTATAATGCCTTCCATTATTTATATCTTCAGGAATTTCTAATGCAAGCAAGTCTTACAGTTGAATTTTGTCTTTATATGTCTACTTGTCAGTTGCCTTCCTTTTCTCTCAGTAATGTCTGAATTTATTACTATTAACTGATTCTGACAGAGATATAAAATTATCACAGAGAATTTTACTCCTCTGTCAAACTTGGTTGAAATTCTTCAGGAAATTCAGCGGAAGTGTTTCCCACATGTGTCTTTGAAATAAATGACTGAGTAGAATTTGCCAGTTGAAGGAAAGGTCTTTAAAGGAGTTCAGTTCTTAAAAGATAGCAGAGAATCCACTTGGGCACTCAGCTCTCAAATGAAAATCCATGTTAAATACTTCTTTATTGGTTCTGTTGCTCAAAGATTTGATCACTACCATTTCAGCCACTTCAAGTCTAGAGGGAATAGTTATGTTTGTATTGTCTGACCTACTGCACCCCTAAATGGGATCAATTAAAATTAATTGCTGACAGAACTACTATGAAATATTCCATGTCGGTAACAAAGTATTGTAATCTTTGTCAGGACAAATGTTTAAGGTGAGAAGGCCTTGGTGTCTTGTATTGAGGTACATGTTGCTCTGCTATTGCTGTCCATCCCTGAAATGACCATCCATCAGGCATTAGAAATTTTACCTGAGGAAGGAGCCACCATATCTTTCTGTCTGACCTCTTCTGCTAGAATTCATTACATCAGCCAGTCAGAAAGAATTTCAGTCATAATTAAAAAAGCATGAGGTTTTCCATATATAATGAGATCGAGTTTATGAGTAGTGGATGGTTTCTCAAAAGACTTCTTTCTCTAAGTTTCGAAAAATTATCTTGTATGTTAACACCATATCCAATGTTTAACATACTGCCATAAATAACCCCGGTGCTAGCAATTTGAAAAAGAAGTGGGGGGGAATGTGGATGGCAGAGCAATGGGGGAGTGGGCAAGCAGTAATATCTGGATGCCAGATGGCACCATCATAGTGATGGAGCCAGTTCAGTAAACAAAGGGAAATTCCTGATATGCATTAGCAGGGGTGACAAAGCCCTCAGGAAATTGGATATGGACAGAGAGACCAGTGTAGCAAAGGCACTCAATATCTTTCTTACTTTTCAGTAAGTATTTATCTTCTAAAGACACATAGGCTAGTTTAACTTGATTTTCCTTGTTGAACAGTTTCCATCATGTTCTCTCTCATCATGTTCTTTGTACCTGATTCACAGGTTAGTCAGTAAGTTTAGAACTTCCTGTTATGGCTTTATTTTAAAAAGAAAGCATGTTATGATTTTTGGATTGTCAAAAAAAGGATAGGGAGGACATATATATCTTTATTTGCTGGGCCATTGGACATATATGGCTTTATTTGCTGGGCCATTGCTTGTCCACTTCAGATTCATGTAGTGAAGAGGAAGAAGAAGGTGTAGGGAAACTTCTACATATTAAGATCTGATATATGTGGTTGGTGAAAAGGAAGGTCAGCAATGCAGCAGGCACACATTAGGTAACGATTTCTATCTACTCATTCAAGGACCCACTATACACAGACAAAAATACCTAGGATTTAAGTGTATTAACAATACAGGACAGTTTTCTTTCCCTGTGGAGAAAGGCAGTA
The DNA here is from genome assembly GCA_013397375.1 of Toxostoma redivivum. Taxonomy (NCBI): domain Eukaryota; kingdom Metazoa; phylum Chordata; class Aves; order Passeriformes; family Mimidae; genus Toxostoma; species Toxostoma redivivum. The sequence goes on along the minus strand of VXBI01009295.1, from coordinate 90,575 downwards.
GTGAATGAAAAACACCAACAGCATTGAATAAAGAGACAAACCTGAAGGAAAATAGTATTCAAACAACTTAGAAGAAACTATAGAGGGACAGAATGTAATCACTGATTGGAATTGGACCTATGCAGCTGCCTCCAGTGTTAATACTCTTACAAATGGAGCCTGGTATTTTATTGATAAGTGGTAATGACCACTGTTTCACATCTCTAAACAATGACACCAGCACCTAGCTAGTGCTGTATGGGAGCACCCTGTGGTGTTACCCATGCCATAAAACCTGTGGAAAGGTGATGTTTCCTGGAGGAAAAGGATGGGTTTGCATTTCAGCTTGAGACAAGGAATCTGGAAGTCTGTGCTCAATTCTGGATCTATCACAGAAAATTCACAAGCCTTCAAGCAAGCCCCTGAACATTTCATTTAACCAGTAGTATCTGAGTTTAGATACGCTAACAGATGGGTGTCTCTGCCTTAGAACACTCAGTCCCACTGGTATGTGCATGTTTCAAAACCTGAGACTTTATCTAAGCCATGGATTTAACAAGTGATGGTTTAAAACAAACAAATAAAGCAAGAGGGAAAAAAAGCAGCAAACAAAATTAAATAAGCAATAAAAATTAAGGGTAATTATGGGAATTATGTGAAGAAAATTAGCTATTTTTCTCCACAGCTCAAAGCATATTAGTACGTATACACTTGTTTTTCTTCATAACACATATTGTAGGGAAACAAGTCCTAGACAGAGGAGGCTGTTGCTACATAAATCAAGAGTTTTGAAGATCTCTGAAACACTTGGCAGAGCTCTCCATGGGTCTCATCCTGAACCCACTGTGACCTGTTGTGAAAGGTCTCCAACTGTTGAGTATTGGCATTGTCTTCTAATTTCTCTTCTGACTTTCCCAATTACGTAAATGTTGCTATACGGAGGGGAATCTACATCAGTCCTTAGCTAAAAGAATTAATTTTTGCCTTTGTCTTGTTTATTGTTAGTAGAAGGACAATTATTACAGTGAGATTTAATTAAGCAATATGGAATGATAATTGAAATACTTCAATCATTTCCCATTTTCTAAAATACTACTTCCCAGTATATCTATTCCACTACTTCCATTTTCCAAGTAGCTCAGAGATTAGCATAGAGAAACATCTAATGCTGAGCAGTGGAAGATGAGCTATATGCAGGATAAATAACTTCAGATCTATGAACTGCCCTCTTTTTATTCATATAATTTTTGTGGTTTGTGCTCACCATTTGGCAACATTTGTCATTAATGACAACACAAAGATATTTTTTTTGAGAGCATTTATAATTTCTGGTGTTAGGATAATGGAAAATTCAGAAACATTGTAAATTTATGTTAGATGTTCACATTACATAAATTTTCTATTTTTAATGACAATTATTAAATGGAGATTTCTTTGCAGGGTTATCTTGAATTTCTCCTCTTTTCTGCTTTTAACTCTTTTGATTCTGCTAATTTTCTCTTTATCAGCTAACAGCTATATTAGAACTAAATCACATTCCCAAAGTTAGCACTTAAAATGTAGAAATTGGGTCTAGATAGCTGAAAAAATAACATTTCCTGAAGGTGTTGTATTTTTTCCTTTATGAATTGCTGACTCAGGTGAAATAATATAATATGTGGCATTTATAGATCAACCCTCCTTTCAAAAAGGATCCAGTCTTCTTTAGTGATGTTCTTACTCTTCGTTTGTGTCCTGTCCCTTTTTTCTCATGTTTGTATGCATGATACGCATCATGTGTAAATATTCCAAGTATTCGAAGTATCTCTGTTCTTCTCAATGAATAATTTTGATACCTCGCAGAATATCCTCCCTTTTAGTTTGGAGAGCAGCAGGTCTTCAACAAAGCAAACTTATATAAAAATTTACAGTGTTCAAAAATATAAGGAAGACAGCTTCTGATGAAGACCAGGACCTTTTTTTCCCCCATAATTAGGGTTTTTCCATGATTAGGGTTCCTACCTTTCACTATGCCAGGTTAAGAAACTGTACATTTCAACTAGTCAAAATATCTAAGTCACTGTGGCTGATGTGAACTGCTTAATCTCTGACAGGAGATTTTCCACATCAAAATAGAATTACAAGAATTGCAGTCTTTAGCACCTGTAGTGCTAAAGAGTATAACCCTCTCAAAATTAAAGATATCATCTTGGAAATGAGACTGATATTTTAAGTTAAAATATCTTAAGAGTAGGAAAACGGAATCAGTTTGCATCATTAGTTTCCTAAAAGCTTTGCTCCTTAAAGAATTCTCACTGTCTTTGTAGCAGTATGATAAATATTTTCAAATTTTACCATAATATCTGCAATTAACTTATTTCCTTTCTGTTACTTTCTCTGTATAGTGCTAATAGCGGATGTCAGGTTTATAACTGACAGTTCTTATAAAGACCCAAAAAAGTGGGTAAAGAGATGCACACACCTTGCTCCAAAAGGCTGTGATGTCCCAGTCAGGGATCTTGATATATACATCCTGGGAAAACACTAGCTTCCCTTTTAGGTTTTGGATTTTTTTAACTAGAGCATGGAGGGAGAATCCTTTTGTGAACTAGAGAAAGGAAGTGGATGAAAGGGAGAAGAGTGTTGAGTACTTTCAAAGATGCTGATCACAAAATTAAATTTTCCTTTTCTTCCTATCAAAACACTTCATGGGTTTCCCAAAGTAAGAAATGAGTTTCCTAGGGCCCCAGACCATGGTAGAAGCAGACAGGTGTATTTCCTTGCCCTGGGAAAAGCTGTGCAACTCTGATGCGGCCTACCAAAATAAAGACCAAAGAAAGAGGAATACCATCAGTGATAGCCAGGTTTCCATGAAAAATACATCCCAAAAGCTGAGTTTGCAGAAGAAGACAGATTCCAAACACTTGCTGTTAATGAGGGAGTGTTATCAACAGGGATTGTTCCTGTGAGGTTCAGCAAGGATCAGTGCCTGATCCAACTATTCATTCTTTTGTTCTAGTCCTTGAAGTATAGTTCCAACCCTTGCCTTAGAACTTGCCTGTTGGCAGAATATTTGGAAGAATGGCCAATGGAGAAGGCAAGACAGTCAGATAAAGCTATCTAAATTCATAACTTTAGTGCTCCACTGACATCAGGTACCAGAGTATACCACTGCAGGATATGGAGTGTCCTGAAACTATTTATTCTGAATAGATTTAGGAGTCAGCTTAGTTCAACACCAGATCAGCAAAACAAAATGTGTTACATTACTTCAACAAATTAAATTATGTGGTATAGAGTTGAACATGAATCTTAGGCTTGATAACTTCGAATAAAATGCTAGTCCAGTTTCTGGCACTGATGTTGAAAAAGCAGTGACAACACAGAGAAACTGAGAAATTATTCCATTGTTGAGGAAAATAATGAGTGATGGAATTCAGTCTGTGTTATTATAATGACAGCTGCAAAGTGCCTTTAATAAAATATTCATGGACTTCCAGAAGGAAAAATTTGGAGCATATAAGGGATACTGATCAGTAAGACACGTGCAGCAAATAAACAAATTCACAATAGAAATGAAACACTGTTGGTTTTTTTTAGTGAAAGTTAAATGTCCTAGGGAAATAATTTTTTAAAATTTATTTAAATTGTTTAAAATTTTATTTAATTTACATTTTAAAATTTAAAAGAAAAAGAAAAGAAACAACAAAAAAGCTAAAGAAATTATTAATTCTCTTCACCTTTTGCTAGCTTCAAACTAAGACTTAAAAAGAGTTGCTGTGACACAAGAACACTAATTGAAATTATTTTCCATGTAGTCCTGCAATTACCTGATAACATCAGCCTGGCCAATACTTACTAGCAAAAAAAATTCAATTAAGACAAAGATTATCTAAGTTGAATACTTGCAAAAGGTAGCTAGTGTGATCATCATGTACATTGGGCACATAGGGAGATAGCTGGATGCCTTGCACTGAGATGTGTTAGGGTCAAGGTGGGTGTTACAAGATTTTGTCTTTTTTCTTGGATGTGAGGAGATCCACCACTGAGTTGTCAACAGAACCTCCTATGTGTATTTTTAAATAAATGTATGATGAGATGAAGTACTTGTTTTTCATTGAATAAAATTTGGCGTGGGGAGGACTATCCTGCTTTTGCTTCCCTGGCAACTTGTGGACATAACTTGCCTTACTCTCTTCCTCTCCCAGGTTTATTCCTGAGGCATGGTCCATGTGTAGTGTCACCTGTGGAGTAGGCAGCCAGATGCGGCTTGTGAAATGTCAGGTGCTCCTCTCTTTCTCTCAGTCTGTGGCTGATCTGCCCATGGACGAATGTGAAGGTCCCAAACCTGTGTCTCAGAGAGCCTGTTACAGTGGTCCCTGCAGTGGGGAGGCAGCTGAGCACACCCCAGAGGAGACTCGGCTTTTGTATGGCAGCTCGCAGGAGTTGGATGAGCTCTATGACTGGGAATATGAAGGCTTTACGGAGTGCTCAGAGTCTTGTGGAGGAGGTAAGGGCAAAATGTTTCTGTGCTGGATTTGCTTTCCTTCTCCATGTGCATGCTTGGCACTTAATACCCATAGACATGCTGCCTTTGCCATGGCTAGTTAGAATCACAGAATCATTTAGGAAGGAAATAAAGCTTTAAGATTGTTGAGTCCAAACATATTTGAAAAGGTATGGATAAGAAATGTAAAAAACCCCATGTACACAACATATTTTAGCCCAGGTCTTACAGTTCTCTGCTCAGACTGTCACAAGAGTGCTCAATTTATCATATATTTCTGTTTCCTTTATCAGATGAATACCCAGAGGCAATCACCAAAAAAAGTTAAATGTTAAAGAGGTCTGGTAGAACATGCTAACAATCACATATAATTTTTAGTTCTTATCTCTTGTTTGCTCTGTACAAGCAAAAATATGTGGAAGTAAATTGTCCTCCCATAGCAGATGAAATAAATAATGGATACTTTAAAGGCTCAGCCATTCCCTAACTCTTATCAATAAGGGACATCAGCTCCAATCCCAGTGCAAAAGAAAACTTATGGCAAAATGGCACTAATTATGTTATTGTCTAAAACGAGCAGGCTTGGCAATTTTAGTTTCTCAAAGTTAATCAAGTTCTCAGGTTGCACATACTATAGACCATTAACACACATTTCTGGTATCCTTTTTTCCCCCATCATTTTATCTAGCTAGTTCTGAGAAATACATCCAGTCCAGTATTTTTTAAGTTAAACCTATGTTTTTCCAGTTCTTGTCTTTTTACTTTACAACTCTCAGGCAATTTAAGAATGGATTACTATAGAAAAATACAAAATATATACTGTAGAACTGAAAACAACTCAGCATTTTATGAGTTAATAATCTGGACAGATTCACAGGTAATCAGTTACAGTCTTGAAAATAAGTAGAAAATAATGCAAAGGTTTTCTGTGCTTACTTTTGGCTTGCTGATGAAAGTAAGTGTTCACAGCTATCAGACCATTGACACTTTTGCTTTATTTCCTACACAAAAAAAACCTGACACTAGTGTATGCTAAGTGGTGACAAACACTGATGTTATAGGAGTTTATGTCATGTGTTGAGGCTATTGGTGAGAAGTAACAATTTATCACACTTTTACTTTGACACCAAAACCTGAAGAGTTCCTAGAGATATCCTCTTGAACTGAAGTAATTTACTGAAATATAGAGTTTATGTTTGTATTTTTCAAATGTAACTCACAGAGACTGATTTTTAGGAGACATTTTTCTTTATAAATTTAATCTCTTTCAATTGTCAGCAAAAAAATTTAAGCAAGATTTCTTTTTATCTGACTCGAACTCCAACCTTTTCAGATTAGCAGATGCTAAGTCAGGTATTTTTGTAGCCATAGGTGCAAGACTGTTCAAATTAATTTCATTGGTTTTAGAATCCTGGGAGAAGAAACTGGATAGATGCAGAAGTAACCTTTCATGTCCCAGAAGCAGCAACCAGAAAGAATGAGTTAGTCATACAGTCTGCTGCTGGTGGCTTAATTTCCCAAAGCTGTCATCAAATATCATGTAACAATTATTCTATCCTGGTAGATATAAACACAGAAATTCGCATTTGATGGTGTTTTGAAAGTGAACTTAAACTGCCTAGATTCACATCCCACCATTACACATTTTTATACTGTGATTTCCTATTGAGAACTGATTTCTTTTTTTTTCCAAGGAAAGCAATTTTAAAGCAGACAGCTTTTGTTCTAATAATATTGTGCAGTAAATAATTTAATTTTAATTCAATTACTTGGCAAATGAACTTTCTGAAATTTTAATTATCGCTGTGTTGTGGAACTTCTGATTTATGATCAAAAGTTTTTATATTCTCTAAATTTTCAATGACCCATCCTAATTTAAAGCTTATAACCATTTTCTACATTGACCTATCAAAAATAGAGGGACAGCTGTTATCATTTTGCTGAGAACACTAGTGTGAGATTCAGGAGGAAGCTGAAAAGTGATTCTGATCACATTTTTACTGTTTTTACTGGTGGAGCAAACCAGATTTTTTTTTTTGTTTGGTTTGGTTTGTTTTTTGTTTGTTTGTTTGTTTGTTTGTTTGTTTGTTTTTATTTGTGCTTCCTGGCAGAAGCTATTAATGCCAAAAACTGACAATAAACATTCTAGCAACTGTATTCAGACAGGAACCTTTTTCTTTGATATCTATGCTGTCAGGCAAGATTACTGGTCCTACTAGGACCTTTCAAAGATAAAAAGAAATTTTAATAGACAGAGTAGAATGCCTGTAGTAAGGACAAGAATTATTGGAATTGCAATCGGAGATGACTTAGAGGAGAGAAATAAGCATGAGGAATGAACTTACTGGGAGGTTTAGGGCTGTTTGGATCCTGAAAATTGAAGAACAGTAGTATTAGAGCTAGGCAATATGAATTTGATAACATGAAACCATCAGCATGAGAAATGGAGAAAAGGCTAAATTCAAGACCTCATAGTCATCACTTTTCAGTATTCAACATTGAAACAGACAATGGAAAAGTGTTAAATTGATAATAATTGGTCAAGAGCTCATTAGTGACACTCTTCAGAGAGGAGAAGCTGAAACTGTGGAAGCACAGTCAGATTACAAAATTTTATCTAAGGACATACCAAAGGTGAGTGAGCTGTATGCCTAGCAAACAGAAACATGTCAAACAGCATGTGGCAGGAATCAGTGGTTTCTTTCCACAGAGTTGGGAAAAATATTTTCACGGTTTCCATACCTCTGGATCAGCAGTCCTTATTTCCTGGCTTCATCAAATTGGTCTTCATGTCTGGCCTGCACAGACATTCCATGCAAAATAAAGACAAGTAATCTGAACACAGTGCCATTTCCTATCAGGTAGAGAATCACTTCTGTTCTTCAGCCAGGAGCATTCCATTCTGGAGAATCCATTTGCCTGTGTTTGCTGCACACAATATTAACAGAAAAAATGATTGAGCTAGAAAGATAATGAACATGACAGAGCAGTGAACATCTTGCTCATATATACAAGTTTTGTAAGTTTCTTCTCCTAGTTATAAATCACTACCATTTGTTCTATCTTTTCAATAGGGTACCGTTTTTACAATTTTACTTAAGTCTTTTGAGAGATGACTTGAATAGCAAAGTTGAAAATACGGGGCCACCTTGTAAAGAAGGAAACCTCCAACAGCATTGGCTGACTACTGGGACTTTGGTACTATATGGACGTTGGTGTCCATGTCCAAAACTTCATGTCAAATTTCTTTCCTTGTTTTCAGTACCTAGGATACAGGAGACACACTGCATAGTCTTGTGTCATAGGCATGACCTTAATAGACTTACACACATAGCAGCCAAAAAAAAATGGTTAACAAGACTCTTTTCTGGGGGTCTCAGCCTAACTGAGATTAAGGTGAAAGGACCTGTGAATAATATCAGGAATTCAGGAACTATGATCAGGTATGTAGCACTTTGGTCTTCTTGAAGGATATAAAATCATTTTTTGCCTAATGATATGTGCTCCAGCATTAGAAACACCAGAAGATATTGTTATCTCTGTGACACTGTTGTGGGGGGTCTTTAAGGTCCTACAACACTTTGTTTTGATTTGGATTTTTTTTCTCTTCCCATTAATGTCTTTAAAAAATTCTGAGATTTTTGGAAAAGTGTTGTTTTTGAAACTGTAATGTAATTGTTGAGAGTTCAGCTAATCTTTTCCTAACTCAGGATGCAGGAATGAATGTAAAAAGCATACTTTCATTGTATTTGATTCACTGTGGATTAGATTCTCAGGAAGTTCAGGCCAATTATTATCCTCAGACCTCTCTCAGACCCCTTTTATCTGTGGCAAAATAGATCTTTTCTCATCCAGTCCTCTTCCCTGTGGCATATAATGTTGCAATCCCTGATGTTCAAGCTTTCTAACCTTGTGATCCAAAAAGCCTGCGATACCCCTAGTCATAGGAAAAGTGAGAGTAACTGGTATTCCATAGGCCACATAAGGATTTTGGATTTAACAGGGAATTTCTGAATTAAACCATAATAACCAAATCTTCCAATTGCTCTCTGTCCCAACAGCTACTGTTCTTTTCCAGCTCTCAGATATACTCTGCAGGTTTGTATCTTTAGTTTGGGTGCAGGCCCATGGATGCAGAAGAGTAAACTGAGAACAGCTGAATTGTCTGGCCATGTTTTACTTTGCTTTTGCATGTGTAGAAGTCATACTGTTGCTTAAAATATACCATATGAAAGCCTTGGCCACCTTTACACCTTAGCCTGATCGGCCTGAAAAATAAAGTGCCTCATTGCACTTTATGCAAAATGAAAAACTGAGAGCACTGGACAATTTTCTGTTCAGGGAGGTGAGCAGTGAATGAACCCACGGACTATTCCCTGCAGCACTGAGTAACCTTTCAGAGAGGCTGAAAGTAATGACAAGTCCGCTCGGGGGCTGCAGCCCTGGGTGTCACCACGTGCTGCAGCCCTGCCGGTCCTGCTGGGCCCAGCCCGGACCTGGGCTGCCCTGCAGGTGCAGAGAGCTGCCTGTGACCATTATCTGTTGTGTGCAGGTGTCCAGGAGGCTGTGGTGACCTGTCTGAACAAACAAACTAGGGAGATTGCAGACGAAACCCTCTGTGTTAGCAGCCGTCGCCCTCCACAGCTGCTGAAGGCCTGTAGCCTGGACCCCTGCCCCCCAAGGTAGGCACAATTTAAAGTGACCCCAAACTCTATTGCCTTTCAGACTGGAGGCACACCCTCAAGCATGCCTTTCTTAGACTGCAGGGGCTTACATCCTCTTTCTGCCACAGCCATATTAGCCAAGAAGTACAAAGCAGCAGTGAGACCAAAGGGCAAACTTCAGACTGTTTGCCTCTGTAAAGTCCTTCAAGTAGACAGTTTATGGATTGGCTTAACTTTGCCCAGAGTTTTGTCAAGTTTAAAGAGACTTCCTCAACCTTCCCTCTCAGAAAAGGTTTTGCAGAACCTGTTTGTCCCTGGCCTCAGGCAGTTTCCACGAGCATGACCAGATGAAAGCAGATCTTTCTCTGCAGAGATTCACATCTGCACCCTCTACAACAGAAAATAGCTGTTATGACATTCTTATGGTTTATTTAAATAGGACCTGTCAAGCCTGTAAGATGTACTGTATACATATTGTCTTTTTTCCCAGCTATACACAGATGCATTTACTCCATTGTGACACCGCAGCAGATTTTAAATACATTGATGTATAACTTTGGACTATTTAAAACACTCAGTGTTGTCCAGGTCACAGATATATATACCTTAGAGCATTTATTGATGCTGTATGTATGATTTATAAGACAACAGGCTACAGAGAGGTATGTTGTTACGAATAAAAGTAGATTTGAGATACATAGAGAAGGTTCACATTAAAAATCAAAGATGGCCAGCATGAAATAACAATAAGGACCATAAATAACAGTTTAGTTGATAATCAGGATTTTGAATTTGTGACAAGTAGAGATAAATAGATTGAAATTTCTTTACCAAAGCATTACAAGTATTGCTTATGAGGATACTACAACCTTTTGTTAAATTGTCTTTATTGCTGCAAATAACACACAAATATTATATAAATGTTTGAAAATTACTTTGTCCGTGGAACTCTTGTGGTAATTCATAGGCAGAAGCATCACTGCTGCTGAGAGTGCATGGTAGAAGATTGATCAACCACCAATTCTGAAATGAAAAATAAGTACTCAGTAGTTAAGAAAAAAACAAACACATTCACGTATGCCAGTATTTATGTGACTTCAGTTACAAAAGTAATCTGAGTTATTGCATGAATACTTCTTGAATTAATCTGCCTGATTATCCATAGCACTGTGGTAACCTTGGTACCAAAGTGGAGCTAGTTTAAAGTAACCATAGGCATACATTTCCTTCCATGAGTTACAAGAGGATCACACTGTAGGTGAGAATCAGCCTGTGAAGCAGAAGTGAAAGGGGATTGATGCAGAGGGGGGAAACTAAGCAGCTTTAATCCACCCCTAGGGCTGCAACTGAGAAGAGGGGAAATTACTCTCTCCCCTATACACAACTTCTCTCCTGAAGCCTCTCAGTCTGGAGGAAATTGCCTGTCTGCAGGCCCAGGATGAAGAACAGCCGTATTCTGCAAAACTGTTTCTCTGGTCAGAGCAAGTAGGCCTGCAGACTGCAGGCAGCGTGGCTAATGGAGACAGGCAAAAAGGCAAGTTGATGTGTCTCCCAGGCAGGCTGTGATAGGATAATTACCTTATTTCCTTCAAGTTTCTGAAGTGCTACACCTACCAATGTCACTGTGTTAAATACAATGGTATACTAATGAAAGACGTAGTGTATAAAAATCTTTGCTTTATAATCATTATTTACAGCCACTTTAATACTTTTTTAAAAAGGAAAAATAAAGGATTATTTATTTAAATTAGGATTTTCTCCTTATTCAAATCATAAGATACTTCAGAATTCTAAATCAAGAGATTTTGATCCAGGACTCTGATGGAAATTTAGGCTAAAATCATGTCCTTATGTATGCTGATGAAGGCATTTCTATCCACTGACGTGTCCAAAAATTATAATATGCTGTGGCTGTGAACTTTGATTTCTTCAACAGGAGTTTCCAAAATCTGTGAACCATTGATACTTCCCAGAGCTCTTGCTGATGACTTATAGAGAGAGCTGGCTGGTCTCACAGTGTTGGCTCTTCACTCTGTTTTCCAGCTGCTTAAGTGTGTTAACAGAAGCTAAAATAATAAAAACCACTTTCCTAAAATATTCATGATGTGTAAGTGACTGCTGGAGCATGCAGTTGTTGTGGGTAGAGGAGGAATTCCACTGAAAAGTCAACTGAGATAGTGATGAATGTCTTGGTAGGCAAGGAAATACTGTCCACTGCATGAAGAAAATACTGAGAAGTCTTGCCCAAGAGAATAAAAATTCTCTCCTAATATATTTTGAGAAATTATTCCAGCAACATTTCTTGAACCTAAACAGCCCAGCATGCTTAGAATTTAATGCTTATGTCTGAAATTTAGTACAGTTAAAAGATCTTGCTTAACTGTAGAGGGAGAACATTTAAATGTTAGAACTTCAAAGGTTAATGTTGTTCTGCTACAAGCATTTTTGGTTACATGTGAGGCTACTCTGTAGCCTCTCAAAGGGTTAGTGGAGTGAGCTGTAAACAATTATTTTATCTGTTTTACTAAAAATAGACAAAAGCATCAAACTACAGAATCTCATCAGCCTTTCTGGAGGGTCAGAAGGCATGGACCTCAAGAAAGACATTGTAGAAGTAGTGGGCGAAGAGTAATTTCATTCTGATTTTGATCCATCTTTTTTTCTTTGGTACACTTTAGAAGAATGATACTAAAAGGATCTATACTGTTACTCTTCATTTTGCTCCTTACCGAAAATAGATGTGGACAGACTTGAAAACTTCATCACTTAATACTTGAAATTAACCTATGGTATCACCAACCTTTTCAATCCCTAATTTCCCTGGTCTGTCTTGGGACAGAATATGGTAAAAGAATATACTGGCAATATACTTCCCATTTATGAAAACACTGAGATGTGATGGTGCTTTTGCAGCAGCTGAGAGTGCTTTGAAATTTTCTTTGGAATTCTGGCTTAATATCTTAGCACTATTACTTACTATTCTGAGTACATGGAAGAGAGACAAAAACTAAACCACAGAAATCTGTCTTCAGATATTCACATGTGTATGGAGTCAGAAAAATCCCATACTTAAAATTCTTATGGAAGAAAGATTAAGAATCAGGAAGAGCTGCACACAAAAAATTGGAAGATTTCCTCTATATTCAAACCCCAACTGAGCCTCCTGGGGTTTCAGATTTTCTTGAGAGTTTTTTGCTTATTACTTCAAGAACAACAGTAGAAAAAGAGTCCAGACCATTTTCTCCTGGAAAACAGTGTAAAAAAAAATCCCATTTTGAACTGAATTAAGAAAATGGGAAACATTGCAGAGCTGATTGCTAAGCTGAGAGCTAGTAATAGACTTTCAATACAATAGTTACAGACTAAAATTTGTTGTCATTAACTTAGTTTAATATCTCTAGAAAAAGGATGTAGCTTGTTTTGATGTACTTGGAGACCCAGCATGCTTTCACAGGAAAGAGAGGAATGAAGACTATGACAATTTTTATTCAGTCATTCAGTTACTTAGTTTGTGTCAGTCGAGATGTATCACTTGAAGAATTACATGGCAGTGGCACGGTCTTCCAAAAGTAAACTCAGAATAGCTGTTCAATGTCAAGAACTTTCTTCTCTAAGTGGAAAAACAAAAGGGAAGATCACTCAGTTTTGCTAATTGCTATGTTTGTACTCTAAATTACAGNGCAGCCCCTGGATCCCTGGCAGTGCCCAAGGCCAGGCTGGAGCAGCCTGGGACAGTGGAAGGTGTCCCTGCCATGGCCTTTGAGGTCCCTCCCAGCCCAAACACAAAGTCTGGGATTCTGTGATTCTCTCTGAGGAATAAAAGCACATAATGAGTGATGCCAGAAAAAAAAAAAAAAACAATTAGAAGAACCCTGTTTCAATGTTAGCCTGGTTGTTTTCAACAACAAAATTACTCATACCCAAAATGTGTCTTTTCCTTGGCCTCCATAGCCTGAATTACAGAGGCAGTCATCATCTAATCAGATATAATTGCTCTTGTTTATAAGAACAAGAGCATGAGCACCTAATGGTGAGCCAACAAGCTCTACCAAAGGGGTTAAATAGAACGTTGTAACTCTGTTATTAATTATAACTGCTCAATAATTTGGTCAATGTGTGTTGAAAAGATTTGGTAAACATGTATGGGGCTGTGAAGAGAGATTCAAAGCAATGAAAACCAGATTACTGAAAATGGAGGAAATTACAGGCAAGTTTTACGGCTTTGTTCATTAATATTTTCAAAATTGAACTTTTATTTCTGTGCAACAAACAACAGCTGAATTCCACAAAACAAAGAGGGGGAAAAAAAAGGGGGGGGATAGGAAGAAAAAGCAGGTTCTAGGAATAGCACACAATTTCACCCCAGCACTCACCCTTTACCACTTCAAGCCTCTGTGGTTTGCAAGAAAAGATAGGAAACCATCTGAGTGGTTCTGATACCTGACCAAAAAAAGTAAACGTTGCCTGAGTTAGTCTGAACTCTACTTCATTGCATAGTTTGTTTCTTTTCTCTTTCTTTTTCTTTTCTTCTATGTTGGCGTGATTCATGTTTATGTGATTAATCACCTGTTATTATTTTAATGTTTATTTGGTAAATGTGGTATTGTCATCTGTTTTGCTCTATTTCCCAGCTAAAGTTAAACTACAAAGCATAAAAAAGTCAAGTTTTTCAATGCATTAGATTGGTGATGGGTTAAACTTAGTGTATGGCATGCTCCCATCAACAATCTGAAATTCATTCAATATGTGTGAAAGGGCCAGAACTTTCTCTAATCCGTTGAAGGTCACAATGTGTGGAAGGGTGTCAATGCAGATGTATTTTGCATTGGTAGGGTGAAATATTAGAGCATCTCCATCTAGTTAATAAAAGGGTTAAAAGATCTGTAAGTCATTATGTTTACAGATACTGCACTATTGCCTTACTGGCAGGGGTTACCAGTTTTTGTTATTATCGAGAACTACCAGTTCTTGCAGTTTGGGTTTTTCTTCAGAGCTGTAAGGTAGAATAAGCATTAATGAGGCAAAGATGGTATTATTGTCTCTTTGTGACACAGATAGGTTTTCAAATCCTCACAAACAAGTGATATATATATTTTTTTTTAATGAGACACATTTAGGTCTATTTTAGCTGAAGTGCACTGAGAATGTCTTTGAGAGCCTCCTAAGATGTAGGCCACAGAGCCATCTGGGATCATAGGAGAACAGGAGAACACAGCTTGAACTGTGGAGGAAGAGGCTGGAGAATCAGACATTAGAAGGAATATGCTGTCACACACAGTAGATTCACCCTTATTTGAAGCCTTTAGTTNATATTGATTTGTGACATAAAAACATTTATTTTCTTTTGCCTTGTCTATAATATAATCTCCTGCTTTGCACCTTTTCCGGCTCTCAAGAGATTGTCCAAGATGTGTCTGGCAGTCTGCCTTTCCCTTCTCTCTGATTGTTCTCTCTGGCTCCTCCGTGTCCTTTACTCAGCTACAGTTACAGTGAAGTCCCCAAGAAGACTGTTTTCAGCCATGCATATCATATCAAAATGTGAAGCAAAGTCATTTGCAATTTCGGAGGGTCAGAGGTGCTCTGGAGCCTCTGTCGCACCCTGCCTCCAGTTCTTCTAGTCTAAAATTTCAAAGGTCTTCCCCAGCCGTTTTGCTTTTTTAAATAATATGATGGTTCCTTCATTAGATAGGATTATGTTAAGAGACATTTTCCTGCATTTCAGCTTGTATTCCCATCAGATTACTATCTTCACAAAATATTAGAGTGCAATTACAAATTTTTTTAGTAACTTATACCATATATGCTTTTCACTTTTACTGATAAATCACACTTCTTTATCAGAATACTGTACAGCTAGATAGATTATTTTCCTCTACACAGATCTCCAGTATACAAATTTCTCCAAGTTAGTACACTCTAGTGTTGAAACAATTTTGCCATGCTCTAACACATTTCTGTTATAGTTTGGTTTGGGATGAGCATTAGCTTTTACTCATGCTAGGTACTTATTGAGCTCCTCCGCAGAGTGGACTTTGCTCTTTTTTCCTGGCACATCAATTTTGTGGGTTTCATCACTTTAGTACACTCCACTTCTCCTAACTCATCTCTTCACTTATGCCAGAATTTAGGATTCACTGCCACCTGATATTTTTCGGTATTTTCAGCAAATACCATCTCACTCTAGTGTTTCATATGTTAGCTTCTACTCCTCATTTTTTCTATAAATTTATTCTCAATCTTCTTGAGTATTAATTTACTGCCTGAGCAGCAGGATTTTGTTCCCCAAAGAAGCTTTCCCAATAGCAGCAAAAAAACCCCCATATCTTTCCTTTTGTGCCAAATATGAAGTCAAACATTTTGTAGCATAATGAGGAGGATTAACTTTTTCACTTCAGCATTAACACATGAAACAAGCTACAAGGTCTTATAAGTAGTTGATTTTACAGTGCATCTTCACTTCTTTTAAAAAGGGGTGAAATGAACAACACCATTATATCTTTCACTGTCGCTGCCCACTGTCCACTCACACTCCCGCACCTGGAGTGTGTTCCCCGGCTAGCCCACTCAGTGGGCTGGCGGCAGGAGTGGCTGGTCTTCGGGCTCTTGCTTAGCCCTAAGTCCCAGTAAAGGCTTGCCGCCTTTAACGACGTGTGGCACGACTGCACCAAATAAAGGATGCAGAGAGAGACCTTTGGAGGCTTCCAAGAACAAGGGTTTATTTGAGGAGGGGAAACGGAGGAGGTACGGAACTCAGGGAGGGAAGCGACCAAAGGCCAAAGAAACCGTTATACACGAACTTAAATAAGGGCCCTCCCCTCAGGGGAGGGTACGGGTAACAACCAATTGGGACAATTCAAGGGAGGAGCACCAGGTGGGGTGACATTACAAAAACCAATGGGGTAAACAGTGGGAGGGGTACAATTCGAACGAGCCAACAAGAACGGGGGAAACACAGAACTTTCTAGAACAAAGGGCGTGGCCACGGGTAATTGACAACTTGGAGGGGATAGGGCTTAGGGGATTGACATGGAAGGCTCGGGAAGGTTGGGAGGGGCTTAGGGAGGTAAACAACTTCAACGGCGGGAAAGAGGGGATCTGGAGCGGACCAACTGGGAAAGTAACATAGGGGGGGTAACAGGGAAAAACCATGAACTTTAAAATAAGTACAGCAATGAAAATAACTAAACCGCAACATTTCACTTACAGTATTGCTGAAATAATTTGTAAGAGTCTGAGAAATACCCAGTACTTTCAACCAATAAACCTTTATGATTAAAAGATCTGTTAAAAAATGACCCTAATCCTTGAAAATATATTGTACAGTTCTGTAACATAGTTTGTCATCAGAAAGATTCACACATGAAATAAATGGAGAAGGTGCCCTCATTTCCATTCGGTTTGGAGTGAATTAAGTACCTATTAAAGGAGTCAGAGTGATTAAGCGGTGAATTCTCTATCTGCCAAGTAGGTCTGTCATCTCCAGAAGCACAGCAAGACCTATTTGCGTCCGTGAATTTTCCATCTTCAATGTTCAATTACCCATTAGAATTGTGACTAAGATGATGTATTGTATATTCTAACTAGCTGTTAGTAGGTCTTAGTCATTCATAGCTTTGGGAGACACTTGAAGCACTGGCACAGAGGTCTATGCATTTAATTACGACACAATGGATCCAGAGATTTGTAATATTGTAACTATATTGTATGGAAGTGTGTTTGTTTGTTTGTTTAATTATAATGCTTACATTGTTCTGATCTGAACAAAGATTTTCAGGTGCATCAGACAAGTTCATTTCCCTTCCCATGAGGAAGAAAACCATATTGTCTTAAGTAATTATTTTCTGCAAATTCTAAGAAACCAGTTTCTCACTCAGGAAAATTTGGAGAATTGTGTTAAGTTGCCATTCTGTAGCATGTGGATTCTGCACACAAGTCTATGTAGATATAGCAATTAAGATGGAGATACGACGTGTTTTAATACCTTTAAGTTTGCCTACATCATAACTTTTATGATACCAACACTGAATAGAATTTTTCCTTCCATTGAGTCAGAATCACTTGATACTTCTGTGAATCTGACTACTTTAATATAATTTTTTTTTAGGGTTTGTGGCTATAACATGAGTTTAGAGTATCCCTACTCTAAGTAAGGAGCACCTGTATGTTGAGTCTTTGAACGTCAATGTGAAAAAAAAATCTTTTAATAGTAAAGAGTGAGTGAGCTACTAAATATATTATTGGTCACAGTTTCAGGGTCTCAAAATACAAAGTAAAAAGGAATAGAATCATAGGATGGCTTGGGAAAGACCTTAAAGATCGTGTACTTCCAACACCCTTGCCATAGGCAGAGCCATCTTCCACTAGACCAAGTTGCTCAGTCTCATCCAACCTGGTCTTGAACACCTGCAGGGATGGAACATCCTCAGTTTCTCTGGGAAACCTGTAGCAGTGTCTCACCACCCTCACAGTAAAGAATTTCTTCCTAATATCTAATCTAAACCTACTCTGAGTTTGAAGCCATTTCCCCTGTCCTGTCACTACATGCTCTTGTAAACAGTCTCTCTCCATCTTTCTTGTAGGCCCTCTAAAGGTACTTGGAAGGCTGTGATTAGGTCAAACCAAAGCCTTCTCTTCTCCAGGATGAACAGTCACAATTCTCTCAGCCTTTCCTCATGTGAGAATTTCTACATTCCTCCAATCACCTTCATGGCCTCCTCCTGACTCTCTCCAGCAGCTCCATGTCCTTCCTGTGCTGGGACCCCAGAGCTGGATGCAGTATTGCAGGTGGGGTCTCACCAGAGCCGAGCAGAGAGGCAGAATCACCTCTCTGGCCCTCCTGTTCACACAAAGTCATCCATGCTTTGGATGCAGCCCAGGATATGTTTGGCTTTCTGGTCTGTGAGTGCTCATTGCTGGGTCATGTCCAGCCTCTCCTCCAACAGCACCCCCAAGTCCTTCTCTGCAGGGCTGCTCTTAATCTGTTCATCCCTCAGGCTGTGTTGGCACCAGGGGTTGCCCTGATCCTACATGAGATTGCCACAGACCCATATTTTGGTTTATTCCAGATCCCTCATTACAAATACAAAATATAAAATTCAGTGTAAAATACTGATTCTGGATGCACCCTTGGAACAAAATTCTTGTACTGCCTTTTAAACAGTAGGTTGCAAGTACTGCATTGAAGGGAACTTGAAGCAGAACATAAGGGAATGTAAGCAGACACTGTGAGTTTCCTGAGTTCAATCACAATGCCATATAGTTATATAGATATATTCTTAAGTTCTACTCTTTCTGAGTAGATACTTTAAGTTCTGCCTTTCCCCTACTAAAAAAAAAACTAGAGAAACACTGTGAGTGCCTGATTTTGAGAGACAGTCTGATTGTATCTTCTGCCCTGGCGAAATATTTCAGGAACAGTTCATCCTGTTGAAAATATTAATGCTGCTAGCGAGGTCAGCAAGAAGCTCGCGTTATCTGCTGGTTTTGTGGCTGTACTCCTCATAAAACTTGGACTTTCCAGAGAATTACTGAAACCCAGTCACTGTTATCTGAACACTCTTTTTCATGAATATGCTTGCTTTGTCCACTCAATCCAGTGACATCTTTACTTCTTTCCTGTCCTTATCATATCAGCAAAAGCTTCTTTAGATTTAGGGAGAGTCCTGCTGCTCTGTGGGACAAAATCATGTGGTTCATAAATATTGATCTTACCATTTGTGAAGTCAGGCTTTTTGTATATTATTTCTGTGCCATCTACATCCATTTCCAACTATATATGTGTTTTGGTTTAAGAGACAGGTATTTGCCAAGGAGAGGGATGAGCCCCTTTCCCTGTAATCCGCTCCCTTTTAATCACTAGAATTTGAAATCAGACGCTTTCAGGCATAAAATATGGGGGTAGGAATAACAGTTCTTTACTAATATATCTAACAAGGTAAACAGCAGAAACAACAACAGCTATAAGAACTGANAATAGGGAAAAATTCCACAGAAAAGAAAAGAAATTATTCAACCCCCAACAATATGTTTTTTAAATTTAGTTTTAGAAGGAATTTCAGATAAAAATTGTTGACTGCACATCTTTCTCACCTGTGAGATTTTTCTTTCTTATCTTCTTGTCTTCTGGTGTCCAGAAGGTTGTTGATGTCTTCCTCAGGAATAGCTGCATTTAATATTTTCCATTTGATGTAAAGGTAGGTCTAAAGAAAAGGTGTTGGCTTATGACATAGTCCTGTGTGGAAAGCACCAGTGTGAAAAGAGCTAGGGAGCTTTCAACATAAAGCAGCTCTGTCAAGGGCAGCAGGATATTAAACTGTCTGTTGTGATTTAAGCCCAGATGACAGAACAGTATCACGAAGCTTTTCACTCACCCCCTCACACCTCAGTGTAATGGGAAAGAGAATCAAAACTGAGATTTGTAGGTTGGGAAAAGAAGGGTTTAATAATTGAAATATAAATAACATATAGTAATTATAGTAGAGAATGAGAATGAGAATGAGAATGAGAATGAGAATGAGAATGAGAATGAGAATGAGAATGAGAATGAGAATGAGAATGGAAGAAAAACAAATAAGGAAGAACAAGAGATGCACAATACTATTTCTCACCTTCTGACCATTGCTCAACCCCATCTCCACATCCCAAACAACCCCCCTTCCAGGTAACATCTCCAGTTTATATATCAGGCATGACATTCTGTAGTGTCCAATATCCACTTGGCCACCTTGGGTCATCTGTCCTGGCTATGCTTCTTCAAGTTTGTTTTTTTTTTCTGATCCTCCTCATTGGTGGAGCATGAAACATAAAATAAAGTCCTTAACTTAGTAGAAACACCACTTAGCAGCAAGCAAAATATCAACACTATTCTCACACTGAATCCAACCAACTATAGAAAAGAAAATAACTCTACCTGAGCAGAAACCAGGACATTTTTTCCTTTGCTTCTTTCCAAAAGAATGATGTAGACTGAGCTGCAAAATGTATTTCATAAATTAGTGGTTCTTGTGTTTCTGCATTGCTTCAATGTAGGTTTAGGGCCATGTACATTAGCTCTAACTCACCCTGGTATAGTTCCCAGTGTGTTTCTTCCACTGATTCATTCATCTTCTGCCATCTCCTGTTACAAGTCCAGTTTGTGCAATTTGTGTTCTATTCTTCAAACCTCCTGATATTATTTCTTAACCAGCTTTCCATCTTTACACCAATTTACTCTTTTCCTTACCTGTTAACTGTTTCATTCTTGAAAGGCATACCAAAGATCTATTTTTCTCTCACCTAATATATTAAACAACCTCCTTGTAACAAGTTGCTGCTTTAAGCATAAACCCAAATCTAAACTGGTATTAATTTATCTTTTCAAACCTAACCTGGTCTGTGTAGTTTCATTAAAGACAGCCACTGCTATCAATTATCTCAATGCTGCAGTTACCAACCAGAATAAAAATCTTGTGTGAGGCACTTTTCCGTATGTCTGCTAATCCCTTGAATAAGTTCTCTGCCAAACCTGAAGCTGCCTTTTCATATTCCTGTGTGGTTCTTGCAATATGTATCTGCAAAAGTCCCCTGAAAGACCCACTGCACAACCTTCCACTGTTCAAAATGTTGACAGAGGAACACAAACTCTCTTTTCTGTCCTGCCTGAATAGTTGATGTTCTCTGACTCGAGGGACAGCAAGATTTTTTAAAGTGCAGAACACTATAAATATTGCTTGAAGCATGTCATAAGGTTACTCTAACAATCAGAATTGTTGTCTGTAGAGTTGCTGAATATTCCTTTTACCCTGTGTACTTCTCTGACTTTTGAGTTCCTTCTCTGTGTTCCTCATTTTGGCTCTGTTATATAAATACTGGCTCCCTGCCACAATCAGCTATAATGAGCTGCAAAGTTAATTGATATCAGTAAGTTTACAGAGTGCAGGCCATTTCTGTCACCTGCCAGAGCACTTTCATTAAGTCTGATCTGCTTGTGTGTATTGGCTGCATATCTTTAATGACTTCCTTCACTTTAAGGATGATACTTTTTGAAGAAAGCACCTCGTTCTCCCTAGTGCACAACAGTACCCCAGAACCTTTTCTGACTGTCCAGTTCCCTTGTTACAGTGACGATACTGTGCAATGGATACTGTACAGTGGATTTTGTCAGGCTGGCACTGAACAACTCTAAGGATGAATTGTTTTTCTGTTTTTGCTGGTGATGATTTAAAAGTACTCTGCATTTTCATTTTTTATTTTAAAATGAGAATTAATTTTTTCAGAGCTTACTTTTCTTCTGAGGTATGTGTATACCGTATGTGTATTTGTAATGTTTGCTCTACTACCAATTGAACCACAGCAATAATGAGATCACTTCCTAGAGAACTCAGATCTGTGTTTGAACACTAGGGTAGAGGTCTTTGCTCTCATACTTCATTTCAAAGTCAGATTTTATTATGAGAAATTTACAGTCTGGATGAAAAATCACTTGTAGTTAAATTCTTGGCTTTTGTGCCACTTTCTTTGAGACTTCTCTGATTATAAAATCAAGAACTGACTTGGGAGTTCTCATCTCAGTCCCATAGCTTCACTGCAAGAAAGTATGCTACCCAAACAGAATGGATGGTATCTTTTCCTGCTGTTCAGAGCATAAGATCACATCCTGACATGATATTTAAGATGTGATACTGAACATATTTACTCAACCAAATACATATCTGTTAAATGAGCCTCAAGAAAATCTTTCACACCTGAAACAGGAAACTTTGCCACAAACACCATTCCAGGTTCATAAGGGGAAAGGAAGGGAGGAGATATATGGGCTGTGAGCAGACTGCTCAGTCTTCACAGCCAAATGGAGAATGCACAGGTTGACAGGACAAGAGGAAGCCAGTATTGATATAATATGTGATTTACTCAGCCTGTTGTATGCACAAACACACAGCTGCCTCACAGCCCTTGTGCACTGAAGAATGCCTTTATGCAGGCAGGTGTCAGATGTTAAGTCAGATGCTTCCAGGCAAACCTTTCTCCACACTGATGAATGGTTATT
Source organism: Toxostoma redivivum (assembly GCA_013397375.1). Lineage (NCBI taxonomy): Eukaryota > Metazoa > Chordata > Aves > Passeriformes > Mimidae > Toxostoma > Toxostoma redivivum. The sequence goes on along the minus strand of VXBI01009295.1, from coordinate 68,422 downwards.
TTATAAATAAAAAAAAAATATATATATATATATCACTTTTGGATGGTTTAACCACATAAAATGACAATAATTTCATTTTTTGGTACTGGTTTGGGAGGTCTTTTTCTAGGAAAGTGTTTACTTTTCCTGTGCAATGTTCAATTGTCTGAGCAGTGGTGGAAGGGACTCTGTCAGCATTAAACCACATCCCTAGATAATTTCTTATAACACCTAACAGCTTAGAATGATTTGGGGTTTACCATATATGTTGTGCATATGGGAACTAATCCAAAGTTGTCACCTACATAGCGCTTTGGCTCAGGACTACAAGTTCTACCTACATCATTTACTTTTTCCAGACAGCTTATGGGGGTTGAGTGTTTTGTTCTGAAGGCTTGTAGCCCTACAGGGGCAACAACTAATTCTAGCAGATTGTCTTACCATGAGTAGCTGCTTACTAGCCAGTGCCACTTTCTTGTCTCTCTAGCTAGCAGAAGTCTGATCTCCAGTTCTTGTGCCAATGAGAGGGACATTTCAAACTGAGGGAACAGTGCATTATTGTCCCTGTTGTTATTTGTGACACAATAATGCCTTGAGGCTTCAGTCAAGCTGAGACTCCCATTGTGCTAGCTAGTGTAGAAAGACAGAACAAGATGACATCTCTGCTGTAAGGTTGCTACCTAAGCAGGCAGCATGGATGAAGCTCAGGAAAAAAACCAAACCAAACCAAACCAAACCAAACCAAACCAAACCAAAACCAAAACAAAAACAGAGAAAATAACAACAACAACAAAACTAAAAAACCAAAACCCAAACAAACAAAAAAAAAGCCCACCACACAAAAGTATGGTTGTGTAGCCCATGTTTCAGCAGTTCTGGTGTCACTCATCTCTGGAGTTCAAAGAACCAGGAACAAGATCCTGTTCTCTTGATTCTCCAATTCTTCACCTGAACTGCTAGGGCACAATATGATATTGATACCTTTTTTTTCTATTGAAAGAAAGAAGGAAAGTTCCTTTCTAATTAAAAATTAAGTGTTTAGGACTTTACAGGTTTACATNGCAAGCCTAGCCTCTCTTATACACAGACCATGGGGGAGGTGAGCCGGCTGATAACCAGACAAAACAAACCTTCACTTTCAGAGTCAGTCCTGAAAGCACAGAACATAATACCAGGCATGAACAGAACACACGACTGGGGATACAAGAATCATAATGTCACCCTAGGACACATGTTTATGTCACACGTTGGAATTTTTTAAACAGCCTGAAATTGATAACAAATGCCCAAGTTTAATTCAAAGACCACAGGCAAGATTTTTGTTAACTATGTCAAGATCATTTCCCTATTACAAATGGCATAGTTAAACTGTTTTTTGAGGAATTGCTAACATTTTTAGATTTACATTAGCAGTATGGAATAATTGTCCTGTGGTGGTAACCAGGTTTTTTAGATTATTGAGCCTTTTTTGGCCACTAGAGCCTCAAAGTTTTTCTCTTTCTTTTTTTCAGGGGAACTGTAAGTCTTTACATTTTAAAACGCACTGACCATGATAATTGCAGAAACTGTTTGTTGACATGGAATTAAGCATATGTATAAGCATTCCTTAGATAAGCTTAATTTATTTAAAGAGAATGCTTCACAAAATAGCAATTTATTATTGGTCCTTTAGCAATTAGACTTATAATTCATAAAAGTGATGGTAGATCAGATTGTTGGTCTAATTCATAATATATATTGGCTGATAAACTTCCCAACTAGTGTTTTCCTGTAAAATCTGTCCATTACTAGTTCACTTTGTTAGTTTCTAGTTCCTGGAAATGCAAGAAATTCAGTGTTCTGCTTTGCTGGGGTTTTCATTAAATTTTGCCTAGCTTTTAAACTACACACTTTCCTCATCATTGTGTGTAAGAGAAACTAAAGGAAAACCATTGCCTTGAGCAGTCAGATCTGGTACTTCTGAAACTACTTCTGAAACTGAGTCTGCCTATCTTCATGTGTGACTAACTCTTAAAAAACTATTAAGATGTCCTTATGCAAGAAGGAAATTGTTCATTTGGAAAGTTAGGTTTCTGTGATCAGTTTTGGCTTTGAAATTTTGATAATACCTGACCATCATCTGCTCCCAGTATATTTCCAGTAGAAACCTGTTTTCATCCATGTTCATTTGGAAAATGTTCACATATATCTGACACGTGATAAGTGTATCAGGGTAGACATACTGATAGACATATTTATTTCAACACATCCAGCCCTATGAATTGCCTTTCTTCTTACATTTCTCTTTGCTAGCCATCTCTAAGTGTCTCAGAGGCTTTGAATTAATATAGCTTTTGTTCAGTCAGTTCAAATATTCAATGTAATTTATGTATATCACTAGAGTTAGGTATCTATATCCTGCAGAGGATGAAAACATTTTGAAATTTGCTTTATATTAAATACAGTTGTTGAAATATTTTTGAAGTCTAGTTTGTACTTACATACATAACCTCTGCTATACTTAGGAGGTGGAGATGGACAACTGGTGATCTAATAGACCTAGAGCTAGGACAAGCCAGAGGTTTAGGAGCGCAGATGCATCAAAGTCCTACTGTATGATAAGGCTAAAAATATATTGTTTCTCTGTTGCCACAGTAGTACAGCTTTGGGCAGTAGTGAAGGAGAAAGGAGAAGGGATAAAATGTATGTTTAGGATCAAAACTATGCAATCCTTTCACTAGGCTCTGAAAAATAATATGGGAAGTACCAAGCAGATGACTTTCAGCTGTTCTATAAGCAAGTACACAGATTGTTCCTCAAGTCTGTACCTTAACAGCAGCCACAGTCAGCTTACAAAGATACCAGTTCCACTTGTGCAAAGTTCCTTTCGCTTGATTCTGTAACTACTGCATTCACCCTTTAAAGTGTAAGACTCTTTCCCATTTGAATTTTAATTCTGGTATTGACAGGTGCATGCAGGACATTATATTTTGCATGTCCTGTGCACTGGAAGACCCAGTATGGCCAAAACACTCAAGAAAAACTAGACAGAGAAATTCACAGCTAAGTGCCATATGAAATAAGACAGGACATATTTCAGTTAGCATAACATAACACTCTACATAACACTCTAGGGCAAAACAGCATTACTGAAAAAAATCCAGTATCATCTATATATAAGAATATTATTTCCAACAGTACAAGTAGTCTAGAAACCAGTTGTTAAATTTAGTAGGATAATATTAATTCAAAGTGTTGCAAGCACCTTTACCTGTAATAAAATAATTCTACAGTCCTGTAATTTTATGAGATTATTACTGAGTTTTCTCTGTGCTTCTTAGGACTTTGAAATTCATGTGTATCATTTATGGGTTCAGTTGTTTGCACATCTCTACTCCCTAGTCCACTTTACATATGTCTGCTCTACTCTTCATTCTTTTCTTTCCATCTGTGAAAGCCCATAAGAGTCACTTGGGACTATGAAAGTACTAGGGTAAGAGGTATTTGACCTCACAGTTTGTGAGCTCCTCAAAGGAAACTCCTCTTTAATACAGTTGGAAAGAATTGTGAACAAGCTAATGTTAATTATGAGTAGGGCAACAGATACAACCTGCAACATTCAGAAATTTCAAAACTGGGAAAACAAGTCCTTTCTCTTTATGGAAACACAGCATTTCTTTCTGGAAGAAGAAACAGACACCCTCTTCTGAAGAAGCCAAGATGTCCAAAGCGTTTATGTGGCTTGCTAGCCACTGAAGTGTGAATTGCCAACAGAAATATTTTGCACTTATATCAATAACAAACAAAATGTTGCTGGAGGCAGCAGCTACTTCCAGCACTTGAAAAAAAGAAACTCTGGCAACTAACCATGTATCAAAATAGATTCTGAAGTAAGAAATGCCTTATTTTCACCACCTACTCAAATGCCTTCTTTTAGATTGTGCCAAAACTGAAGAATAGATAATATTCCCATTAATTCTGACAATTTCATGGGAAAATCTGGGAAGACCTCTCCCCCAGGATCATTCATATGGAGAACATGCTCCAGCTTAGCTTAACTGGCTGCCATATGTCACTCCTATTCCACTGATAAATAGCTCCCAGTACATGTGTACAGATTAGTGTCCTTCAGTGTATTATGGCCTGGAAAGCGACCACAAGAACTTCTAACTCAGTATGAAAGATGCATTTATTATTAGAAAGGGTTAAACAGATTGTTGTCATTGCTACTAACAGAACCAAGAATATTATCTAAAAGCAAACTATACCATCATTAGTGCCTACAGTGAGACTCAGGATGCATCCTTTTATAGAAGCAGAGAATGTCACCAGCAAATGGAGCACAGCAGGGGATCAATTTGGTGCCTTTAGTCCATCAGGATGTCATCTAGGGAGGAAAAAAATTCTTATATGCTAGCTGTTTAAATTTGTTAAGGATGTTACTTGAAAGGGAGAAAATATACTCAAAAAATAACTTTATAAAATAAATGGAGGTTAGAATTGTTCTGGGATTGTAGGATAGCACAATCTTAAATGGTTATTGGGAATAATGTGTTTGCTAACATAATATGTTTTACATGCACCAAGCTATTTCCATTGGCTGCAGATCTCAGAGCATCAGAGAGGTATTTCTCTGCTTCTTCCACAAAATCTTCTTCATTCTGCTGACATGCTTCATAACTTTTCTTCATTATCTGCCTCCACCCTCTTTGGAGCCTGAGGGTATCCTCCTTCATAATCACTCTCTTTAAGCTTCTGCCTGGATTTGCTTTCTTCAAAGATGGGTTCTCTGAGCCTTCCTTTTCCTGAATTTTTAATTTATTCCCTCAGCAATCAGTTTCATGCTGGAAAGCAAGCTACTCTTCAGATTTAGAAAACAGGGTACTATCTGGCCTTCATGCTTTCATTTTGGATGTGGGAGTATATCCAGATCAGCATAGTTTTGCATGGATGTATTGGGGAGGCTATTTTCTTGTATTTTCCTTCTAGAACAGCACATAAGGCTGATTTTTTGTGTATACATTTCTACGTATCTCTGAAGTGCTTTCTATCTGACACATGAGTGGAAGGCTAGTATTTTAAACAGTTTTTAAATTCTGTGTTTAGCTGAGAGAATTAGGGGTTGTATATTTCAAATAGCAGAAATCTGGTTTTAAGGTGATGAACACTGAAATACAGTCATCAACATTCCTGTTGATTCAGGACTTACACAGCTAGTTCAGAGAAGATCTAGTTCAGTGACAGGTGATCCAGGAGTGGAAGGTGATCCCTTGCTTTCCCATTGCATCTCTCATATCCTCAGTACCTCCTACCTCAATAGCACAGAAAAATCAGTTAGGAATACCAAAGAAACTTTTGCTCAGCATTTCAGTTTTAAATTATTTTAATTAAACTTTTATGAATATCTCCCTTTATTTTTTATTTAAGACAGGGGGAGAAAACCAGTTAATTAAATCAATTTTATTTTGGAATACATTATCCATGCTCCTACAGACAAAAAAAATCCTAATGTAGGACACAAAACATTTCCTGTGATATTGCAGGAATCCCAGAGACCTGCAGTCCAAGAACTTCTGACAAGAAATGAAAATACAGAACTGCAAATACTCATCTTGGCTTCATCCTCCAGCAACCATAGTGACATTGATCAGAGAAGGAAAATTCCCTTTCATTTGCTGTTTCTTCACTTCATCTGTTATTATAAGAGAAAAATTAAGGTGAATTTATTCTGTGCTTAAGATTTTTTTCTGCTAACCCCTTCACAGATGGGAGATTGGGAATTGGAGCACTTGCAGTCTTACCTGTGGGGTTGGTTTGCAGACACGAGATGTCTTCTGTTCTCATCTACTATCAAGAGAGACCAACGAGACTGTGATTTTGGCAGACGAGTTCTGCTCTAAACCCAAGCCATCCCTTGTGCAAGGCTGTAATCGCTTTGACTGCCCACCCTCCTGGTATCCTACAGAATGGCAAGAGGTAAGAATTTATTTGTAACTTCACTTTATGATGGCTTAAAGTCCTCATTGCATGTATTTCAGTGGTCAGAGGGCTGGACACCTCTCCTATGAAGACAGGCTGGACAGCTACAGTAGAGAGGGTGCCAGGGAGACCATAGAGCAGCCTTACAGTTCATCAAGTATGCGCACAAGAAAGCTGAAGAGGGACTTTTGACAAGAGCATGTAGTGATGGGGCAAAGAGTAATGGGTTTAAACTGAAAGAGGGTAGATTTAGTTTAGATATTAGGGAAAAAAAATTTAGTGTGAAGGTATGGAGGCACTGAAACAGATTACCTGGGGGAGATATGGATGCCTCTTTCCTGAAAGTGCTCAAGGCCAGATTGGATGTAGCTGTGAAAAACATGGTCTAACAGAAGTTGCTTCTGTCCAGTGGGGACGCAGAGGAGAGATGGAGTGAGGTGGAACTAGAAGAACTTTTAGGTTCCTTTCAACACCACCCATGCTATGATTCTATGGTTTTGCTTCAGCCCATCAACAGGAATTATTAATCTTTCTGACAAGCCTTAAAAAACTGCAAAGTGTGCATTTTTTGCTCTTAAAAAGTGCATTCATGTTTCCAGAGGTAAATAATGACCGTAGCTATTTCTAATGCAATAACAGCTGGCTATAGATTTCAAACAAAAATATCAGGAATATATTGGTCAACTGCAGTGAGTGGACTTGGGTGAGCTATGTCAAAGTTTCTAGGAATACTAAACTAGAAGGATTAAGGATAAAAGAGTCTTTAAAGCATTTGGAATATTTCAAATATTCTCAAATAATAATTTAGTTTAGTATAAGAAATGTTCCTCATGCTTCAGATTAAGAAATGTGTGTTAAACAATTTCCTTTGGAGGATGGATGCTTTTTTATACTAATTATAAAAATTCCTGTCTACACAATGGGTCTGTACAAGGCTTTCCATCTTATGAAAGCACCCTGAAATGAATTAATTTGCTGAAATCTGGCTGAAAACTAAAATACTTGTGTAATTCAAAAGATTCAAAGATGCTTCTTTAAGTAGTTGTAATACTACATTTTTAGTAATACTACTGCAGGAAGAAAGGATCCTGCACTGTTGTCAAGACTATTGCTGTGTGGCAAAACACCTGTAAGCAAAACACCTGTTAGTCTTCATTTTTGATGTGTGCAAGTCTTCATTCTATCCTATGTGAAAACTATGAGCATTTTGCATAGTGCTTGCATGTGCCTATTCAGTGTCTGTATATAAAATCTGGTCTTCACTTAACAGCCAGGAAAACATTCATGTACTTACCTAATGAACTTAGCAAGTCCAAACTTTGGATTTGGGCAACCAACACAGTAAAAAATATTTATTCCAGTCTGATGGTCTGTCAAATGAGGTAATGAGCCTATTGCTTTAGTCCTGTGTTTAAAACAATTCAGTGGTACTTCATGCTTTAATTTGTCTACTGATATTCTCACACACGTATATACTTAGTTGTACTTTTGAAAATTTCTTAACTATAGGTGTAATAAATCTTATATTTGCAAATAACAAATAGTATTCTACTAGTTCATAACATAATAATTGAAGTCAAGCATTTTCAAATTAGGGTATGCTAGAAGTAGTACCAATGCTGGTCTAAATCCTGTAACTGGCCACAGTCCTTACAGAAAGCAATTTTCTGCAAGTGTATGTGAACAATTAAAAAAGATACATGTTACGGTATGTGGAAAAAATTGTTTTCTGCTAATGGTGACCATTAGCTGTAGACTGGTATCAAATTGTTTCTGCTAGAACTATCTCCAAACAGATTTTTCAAGATTGTAACATCTTTTTCAAGATTGTAACATCTTCTTCAACTGTTTAAACATGCATACTGTCACCTGTCTACACTAATTTTTCCAACTGTTCAAGGGCTCCCAATGCTTGAAAGGTTTAGGATATCTTAGTGAGGAGGAAGCTTGACTAAGTACAAAAGCTTTAACAACTAAAACAAACAGTTCACAAGTTCACACTTGTGATAGCTGGTATCTTCTTTGGGCTGAGAGAGAACCTGTGCTGTGATGTATTGCTACAGTTAACAAAGGTCATAATGTAGCTCTTCAGCCTTACTTCCACAGACTGTTCAGGCTGGACACTGAATATTTCCTGTGCTTACCTTTCACAGGAGGAAAACAGGACAAAAAATGTGCTTCTCTACCTACTGTCTTCTGCTTCTGTTCAGATGAGTACTGTGCCAGAAAAAAAAAAAAAAAAACTCTAATCCATCAAAATCAATTTCCATTCTCTCATTTTTTAAGGATGTCTGTGTTCCTTCTTTGCAACACCATCATCTTTACAGATATTTCCACCTTGCAGGAAACCCAGACCTTGCAGCTCAGTCTCACACAGGTTTCCCTGTCTGAAAACCTGCACCATGAGGCTTGTGCATTACACTTAGGGATTATTACAGATGTTGGCTTCTGAGATGTGGAAAGAAAAAAAAAATCTGGAAAGGATGTGAGTGGCTGAGACAACCCCTGGAGGTGACCTCCCGTCATGCAGCAAAACTGCTGTGGATCCTCCAGCAGAAGAAAACCTGAAGGATTTCTTTCCATGCACTAAGGGACCCACACCACCTCCTCTCTCTCCAGGCTTCTGAGAGGATTCCCCCCCCCACAGGGAGATGAAGGGCCCTCCAGGAAGGTGCCTTCCTCATCCCAGGGAAGGCCCTTTAGAGCTACACAGACATGAGAGTGCAAAATCTGTTCTCCACACAACATGATTTCAATACATTTCTTTGGCCTCATCAGTGGAGTCTGTGATGCTTTCCAGAACACTCACTTACTCTGGTTTAATGCAAACACACACATACAAAAAACAAACAAACAAACAAACAAGACCAAAAACCAAAAACAAAACAAAACAAAAAAGGCAAAACAAAACAAAAGCAAAAAAAAAAAACCACCAAAAGATTTAGACTGTAATTATGTAATTACCAGTGTTTTCTTTTCTAAGGCTTTTATGCTTGTAAGGAAGGATTGTCTGAATTAAAGGCCATTTGAAGACCCACAGTTCCCAGCAGACAAATACGTAATAATTATCAGTGCTGTAACATTGCAAACAATCTTTAAAACATCTCTTTACATATTCCACATATTCCAGACTATTTCTTTTTAAATATTTGTATGTCTTAACTAAATACATTAGGATCTTTATAATTTTCAGTGGTGCTCTTCTGGAGCAGAGTTTAAGCTTTCATTTTAAAAGGCCTTATAAATATCTGTTCTGCATACCTGAAATGGGAGACATCCATTAGTAAATCTTCATCCACCTTTGTTTTATTACCGAATAAGTGCTATAGTTTCAGTCTCAACATTCTTTATTTGCTCTTGAGTGCTGTCTTTGCTCCAAAGATAATTACAACAATGACTTTAAAACAAGGTTAGCATGGGAAAACTGGTAATATTTTCTTATATTTTCCTATCTATTTTTAATCCATACCATAAAATGTCTCTTCTAAATCTTCAAGTGTCTGGCCTTAAAAAAAACTGAGAGACCTCACAAGAAAAAAGTGTTTACTCCTTTTGCAGGCGCTTTATCTTACAATGAATTCTTAGAAGAGAATTAATTTTTGAGAGTAAGGAAAAACCTGTATTGTTGTACACCTTGAGTAGAAAGCCATGTAAAATTAAACCATAGGGAGACCATGGAAAGGGTCCTGGTCTATAGCAAGCTGAACCTGAGTCAGCAGTGCCCTGGAGCCAGGAGGGCCAACCCTGTCCTGGGGGGCATCAGGCACAGCATCCCAGCCAGGCAAGGGAGGGGATTGTCCTGCTCTGCTCTGAGCTGGGGCAGCCTCACCTCCAGTGCTGGGGGCTGGTCTGGGTGTCACAGGATGAGAAAGAAGAGAAACTGTTAGAGAGTGTCCAAAGGAGGGCAACGAGGATGGTGAAGGGCCCTGAGGGGAAGCCGTGTGAGGAGTGGCTGAGGGCACTTGGTCTGTTCAGCCTGGAGGAGACTGAGGGGAGAATTCATTGCAGTCACAAATTCCTTGTGAAGTGAAGAGGAGGGGCAGGCACTGATCTCTGCTCTATGGTGACCAGTGACAGGACCTGAGGGAATGGCCAAAAACTGAGTCAGGGGAGGTTTAGGTTGGATATCAGGAAAATTTCTTCACCCAGAGGATGGTTGGGCACTGGCACAGCTCCCCAGGGAACTTGTCTCAGCAGCAGCCTCACAGAGTTCAAGAAGCATTTGGACAATGCTCTCAGGCACATGGTGTGACTCTGGGGACTGTCCTGTGCAGGGACAATGCTATGTAAGTGAATAAAGTCCAAGAACCAAGAAAAGATATGTTTTGTCTTATCTCTGGTAGAGTTGAAAGGGCAAAGAGACTTCCTGAGATTTGACTGATTGACAGTAGGAACATACTTTGTGATATTCATAGTATGTAACCCATTTTGTATCTTGTATATGATAAAAGTCCTTAGGCAATGTTGGAATAATACTTTTACTCATATTTTTCTTCCTCCTGAGGAATGAATTTTCCTAAAATGAGAGGCTAATAGAAATTTTCTTCTGTTGAAAACTAATGTTTTCCTTGCTTAATTTTTTGGAAGCCTTTGAGCTTTGTGATACTCTAAATAAGTAGGAAAAAAGCTAATTTTACACATTAAAAGAAACCAAATATAAAAATGTCTTTCTGCACTTTCTGTCTCTCAAAGAAAATGTTTATCCTAAATATTCATGCTAGCATTAAAGTTCACGCAGCTCTTTAAGAGACAAGGGCCTTTCACGACTGCAAGATCTTTTAAAACACTCGCTTTTTAACTGCTTAAGTATACTTTTTAACACTTCTCCATATTATTGTCTGCTTCTCTTGAATGATTGCCATGTCACAAGCTATAAACAGCTTCCAGTCATATCAGTGTAATGCAAGCTCCCCCTTCCTTTGCTAGAAGAAATGAGAAAGGAGTTGAGCTGGCTGAACAGAGTAGAACTGGGAGCCTCTTGCCAGCCTCAGGGAAAGGATCCTCAGGAAAAAGGGCTGAGCAACTCAATTTACAAAAAATATTCAGGAGAGCTACTAAATTTGGTTACTCACCTGCTTGACTAGAGGAATTTCTATGGAAGGGGGTATTTACATTAAAGACAGAAGGGAGGTTTGTTCTCTGAATATTAATCATCCCAATTTACTTATCTACTCCTGGACAAGACTATTCCACTCTTTCCGACATGTTAGTGTCAGACCTCAGACAGAGATATTAGAATTTATATTCTCCATATCACATACGAGTGTCTCCTTTTCAGGTGGAGAGGACAAATTTCCCACCTCCATACTGCAATGCTTACTCACTGTTTCCATGTCTTTTGAACCAATGTCTCAAAACGGAACACTTCAGAAATACTGAGACATTATTTCTAAATATTGGCAAACTAAGCTGCTTCCCTTTCCCAAAATAATTTTGACATTTTTGAAAGCAGTTTACTTTGAGGTCTCTGAAATTTTTGGTTTTTATTTTCTATTTGGCCAAGACAAATGTTGATTTCTATCCTAATTCACAAGTAATTTTTGCAGCAGTGGGATAGTGATATAAGGTGGCTGTCTCTCTTTTCTCACAGTGCTCTCAGACCTGTGGGGGTGGTGTCCAGAGGCGAGATACATTTTGTAAGCAGCACCTGGCAGATGGAAGCTTGGTAGACCTGCCAGAAACCTTCTGCCCCATGCCAAGGACTGTAACACAACAAGCCTGCAAAAATGAGGATTGTCCCAATGAGTGGCTTCTCTCTGACTGGACACAGGTATGCTATTTGCATGCATGAGTATTGTACAGATTCTGGAGATGAAGTTCCTAAGCCAGTTGGGATAGAGGAGCCAAATAAGCTCAGACTCCACAAAGCATGTTTTGTCCTATAATCTGTCCTTATCATCCTGGTTTGGGACATTATCACTAGGTCCATGTTCGTCTTTGATGTCCACCTCCACAGACATGCTTTAGCCATCTGGCCAAACCATTAAGACCCTTCTGGTGCAAACAAGTCGTGCTCAAACCAATAAATTCCTACCTCTGTCCATGTCTATGCTTATTATTTCATCCAAGGCATCAATGAAGAGTAATCTTTATTATCTCAGGCTACATGCTTTTTGTTGCCAAAAACCTAGCCCTCCTGATGTCAGTCTTTTCCTCTTGGGATCACTCCAGCCCTTTCCTATGATAAAGAGAATAGAAAAGAAGAGGAAGGGAGGGAACAGGAGAAGAGGGGAATGGAAAGGGGAAGGGAGGAGAGATATAAAAAATAATTTTACTTTATAAGATCAAAGCAAAGGCAAAGGTTCATGCCAGTAAGAATGAAAATCATTCCACCTCTTGCAGTCTCTGTCACCACTCTTCCAGTCCTTTTTCCTGGAAGGCTGTGGAAATTGTCTTGTGGAAATTGTAAAAGAAATGCTAATCACCCTACAGAGCTGTCCCACCTGCACCCTTCTTATGGGGAACTGTCTGGACATTTTACTCAAATTAGTGGATGTTGTCATAAAGCCTTCTGCCAGGAGACACATTCTGGCAGTGAAGATGGTAATTACAGTGCTGTACCCATTTTCTAGCTCATTTTACAGACTGCTACTTGGGTTCCAGTGCAAAGGCACTGCCTGAATTTCTTTTTCCACAATGCTATGTGCATAAATATGAAAATAAATAGTCATGATGAAGTCCATCAAACAATGTCCACCTTGTGCAACAAGCATTGCAGTCTAGTACTAGAGGGTTTATACTATTCTGTGTAAGCCATATGTAGTAACTACAAAGGTGAGATAATTAATTGGTGACTAAAATATTAATCCCTTTATAATTCCTAAATAAATTTGCAGATTTAAGATTCCTTAAAGATTAAGTTTAGGCCAGATTTTATCAAACCAGAATGCAACTGTGATCTGTAACTCCATGAGGTCTGCTCTCGGACATGAGCCGGAGTTTTTCCAGCCAGCAGACACAGACACATAGAAACAAAGTTCAAAGACTGGCTTTGAACTATAGCACAGTACCATTAAAACAAGGGACTCCATCTGACAGAAAAGAAGTGGTAACAGGAGCACAGAAAGAATCTAAGCCTTACAGGACAGAAAATAACTAGTATTTTATCTCCTTCCTGCACGGTTTGTAGCTGCATGGTCAGATGCTGCTCTGCTTTACTCTGCGGCACCATTTTGAAAACTGTTCTGTGGTGTGGGTATGCAATGTGGATATGGGAGGTGAGAAAGGAGTGTGTGACAAGGAGCAGCTTTTTCATTTCTCCTAATGTTTCTTTTCCTGTTCCTAGTGTTCAGTGAGCTGTGGAGAAGGCACACAGAGTCGATATGCTATTTGCAGAAAGATGCTGAAAACCGGGGTCTTTGTTATCATCAATTCCTCACTCTGCCTCCCTTTGCCATTCCCATCCTTGGTCAGGCCCTGTTCACTAGGTCCCTGTGCAAGTAAGTGGAAAAAGTGTTTGGCAGTGTCTGGGGAAAAAGGATTGGAAGTCCTTCACTAAGAAACCCATGCTATTTCCTGCTCCACAGCCTTCTTTCATGCTAGTATTACTCAGTCTTGTGGAGTGGGTTTTCTGTCTGTGAACAAATCAAGCCAGTGGAGGAGCATTGCAGATTTCACTAATGGAGCTGGATGTGAGCGAGTGTGCTGGAGGGAAGCTACTAGTTTCTGGAAGAACTGGCTCAAAATTCTGACCAAAATCTAGATCTGAATTTCACAACTGGAATGTAGAGGCTCAGAGATACAGCACAGCAGCCTGAGGGCTGGAGCAAATAAACTGTCTGCTAGAACAGCTGCAAGGAAAATGGTTGGTAAGGGATTTTGCTGAAAATCATTTAGGAACTTATTATTTCATTATATAACTCCAAATCCTCTATGACCTGAGATTTCTAATGAACCATGGAAGTTAGATGTATTTTATATTGGTAGTTCATGTGTTTGTTTTTGCCCATCACGAGCCCCACTGTATACTCTTCCCTAGTTTGCAGTAAGCCAATTGGATATGTGAAAGTCAGTCTAGCTTCGGCTTGAAACTGCTGAATGTTGGGTATGTAAGGAGAAAAGAAGATCTGAGGTTTAGAACTAAAGCTTGACCCAAATGTTGAATGGTATTTACTGATAATATGCCTATGCAGCTTAATTTAGTGCTTCATAATAAAGATCTCTGACACAGAGATCATGAAACCGGAAGGACACACTAAACTAGTGCATGGTAATAGTACCATGTTTTTAAGCCTAGCCAAGAGAGTTGTTCTGTTCAACATTACTCCTTGAGGTAGCAAGACTTTCATTCTTCCTTACTGTTGTGAGCTGCAAGACCATGTTGTCTTTGAAGGGTTGGATAGTAAACACCTGTCTATTCAGTGCATTTCTTAAATAACAGTCTTTGAGTACTTTAACAACAATAACTATGTTTCCACTCAAGTTTTCTCTCTCCTGTAAAGCTTTTATCTCTGCCTATTTGGTTTCTGCATATATTCTAGACTACTTTTGCATTCCTGAACTGTGTCTTGTTATTCCTCTTATTTTTATTGTTCTAGTTTAACATCCTGGAACTGGTGGCCATTGTCTTCCATTACTGTCTAGTGGGTCAAATGCTGCCCACAACAATGTAAATTACTTGTTTTGTTTAATAGTACCAAATACTAATTTTATAATGGTATTTCAGGGCACAACAGACCAGCTTATAAGCAAAGCCCCCATATTATGGCTGTAAAGCACGTTTACATCCAGACAAGGAAGCAGAAGAAATTGCACTTCATTGTGGGTGGCTATGCCTACCTGCTGCCCAAAACTTCTGTTATCCTCCGATGCCCTACCAGGAGGTTCCGGAAATCAATGATCACTTGGGAGAAGGATGACAACAGGCTTGTCAGTTCAGCTCACATCACCATTGCACCCTACGGGTACATGAAAATCCATCATCTGAAGCTTTCAGACACTGGGACATACACCTGCACAGCAGGGCCAGCCCGGGAGCATTTCATAATTAAACTGATCGGAAGCAACAAGAAGATCATTGCTGGGCAACCAGCTGGTATTAGGGAAGAAGAAGTCATGAGAAAGGCTGGCTTAAATGATGCCTTGCGAGCAGAGGATAAACATCTCAATGGGATTTTCTTCAATGGTAGCAAGGCAGAAAAGAGAGGGAACCTTGTTAACCCCAGCAGATGGTATGATAATATCGTCTCAAGGCTGCTGCAGCTCAGGGGCTGGCCAGGGGAAAGTTTGGAGTCCTGGGAAACCCAGGAGTCCATGGAGAGAAATGCATCCTCAGAAGAGGACCAGAGCCGGGAGCATAGCCTGCCATTTACTATGGTCACAGAGCAGAAACGCTTGGATGATATCATAAGGAATTTGTCACAACAGCCTGAGGAGCTTAAAGGTATCTACACTGAGCGTCTTGTTGTGCAGCTGGCTCATGAGGTTTTCAAGAGCTCCTTGGGGCACCAGAAATTTGTCCTCAAAGCATCAAGACAAAAAGTTGATTCAGCCTCAGTGGAGTACCCTTTCCACAGACGTGTTTCTGGATTTACCAGCTCCCTGAGGACATCATCTGCTGAAACATTTATTCCCACCTCTGTAGACCTGGCACATGGCTTGCACAGGCCTCATCAAAAGCCTGCCATCCTCCGAAAGATTTCAGCAGCACAACAACTTTCTGCTTCTGAGGTTGTCACCCACCTGGGACAGACAGTGGTCCTAGCAAGTGGCACGCTGAGTGTGCTGCTTCACTGTGAAGCGGTGGGAAACCCAAAGCCCACCATCAGCTGGGCTAAGAATGGAGAGGAAGTGAAATACAATGATAGGTAAAGCATGTTATTTAACTTTTAAGAAAATAATTGATATTTTGACTAGTCACTTTCCGTGTTTTACTGCCTGTCAATCCCATGGACAAAACCATATTTTGCTGTAGTCTGATTTCATAGCAGAAAGAAGGGCAAGTACATGTGAAGTGGTAAATGGGATAAACAGAGCACTGTAACTCTTCTGTAAGGTCTGGGTGGTGGGTCAGACTGGTGTGGCAGACAGGAACCTTACTTCTGTTTGAGTAAGTGAAAAAGACAGGTTTGTAAAGTACAAAGGACTTTTCAGTTTGGCCGAAATAGCCTTAAATGCTGTGGGTTTTTTCTGATTTATCAGTCAGTTGTGTGTGTGCTCAAAATTTCTATCAGAAAGTCTCAGGAAAGTATCACTTCTTTTCCAGTTAGTGGCATAAGTAATTGACAACTCTTCATTAAATGTTGAGGCAGTTTCCACTTCATGAACTTCCTTCTGTACACATCATTTGTAGTTCCCTCAGGCTAGTGTGTGGGGGAAGAAATGACCATGCTCTGAGCTCCAGATGTAACTTGACACTCACATCTTTGGAGTTAATTGAGGTTTAGAAATCATGGTCTGTAAAAAAATTGTTTCATGGGTTTTTTGCTGGGCTCTTTAGGAGAAGTATTCTGATTTTGGCTCAGAATGCTCTTGCTGCCTGTCAGTCAGCTGTGTCAATGGAACCTGCAGTTTAAGCAGTCTTACAATATACTGCTGTAAACTACAAGGCTACAGATGTAAACATGTGGTGGTGTCTAGTATGCTTGAACTGTCCTTTAGCTCTGCAGTTTGTTTTCTTTGTACTTTGCCAGCCATTGAATGGAGAAGAGGATTTGTCAGCCCACCTCTATCTTAAAGGGAATAAAAAAATAAATAGAGGTGGGCTTTCCTGCACCAGTATCAAAGAGAGACACTTCTGCTGAGAATGGCCAGAGAGTAGTGCCGAAGTTCCTCAGTCACATCCTACTGAATATACTAGGATTTCAGAAGTACTTGGTTGGTATTGCAATTCTTAGAGTATAGGCTGCTGGTTTTAGGTTGGGTAACAGCTATCTGTTTTGTGTATACAAACCACTGAGATAAAGGCATTCATTTTCACACATTGTAGCCATGGATTTTGTCTGAGCCAGTGATGTCCAGTAATGATGGTTGATGTATGGCTCTGTTCTTATTGCCCCATTCCATAAGCTGTTTTATCGACCTAAAAGTATGACTCCTACTGCACAGCTGTCCTTGCAAAAATTAATTGTCTTTAGCTTTTGTCTGGTACAGTCACAAAACGATATAGCATAGGCCCTCAAAAAGTGCTGGTTTTCAGTTATTCAATAGAATGAAAACATATGACACAAATAGCTCCAACAGTTGAAAATATCTGTGGTTCCAGTAAAAGATCCTCAAGTTGTGCCTGCATATTCAGCCTGAGTGCATATTTAACAGAAGAGTCCATTTTCTCTCCTAAGGTTAAAGCATCAAGCTAACAGTAGCATGGGCTCTGAATGCCTTTTCAGAGCCTACTAATATGGCTCTGAACAAGTGTACTAAAGTTTTTAGATTGCTGTATATGTTTTATTTTAGAGAAAATTCAGATTAAGCTCCTTACAAGTCAGTTTTAAAAGTGAAAAATCTTTGGCAAATTTATGCATTGTTTAGTAAGCCTTGCAAGTATGCTGCAATTTCTGTCACTGGCGATCCACAGGTACTTGATAATTCAACTTCTATAAACAGAAATAAATTTTATAAAAGGGCATGAAGCAGCATGTGGACAGTAAGTGGTATGTAGTTAGGTGTTTGAGCTGCTGTCTGATTTAGTCATTGATATATGTCCTGCAAAACACGTTTTTGTCTTGGAGGCAATGCAGTGTGGAGCAACTGAGATGAGACTGATTAAATATTAAGCTGTATTATTTTCAGTCCATAAATGAGATTCTGAAGACATGCTGGTGACATAAAGAATTGCTACAGCTGTTTTGGCTTTTTTTCCACACCGACGAGCAACTCAATACCTAACAAAAATAGCAATCTATGTGCAAATAGGGAATTCAGCCAAAATAATTGTCTACAAAGGGGAATAATAAAGGATTGGCTTTCAAGAAAAGCAGCTATGCCAAATTTTGATGCACAAATACCAGAATTATTGAACATAAGAGGACATTATGTTTGTTTCTGGAGAAGGACATTAAAACTTGGGTTAAGAGGATAGGAGGATGGAGCTGTGTTGGAGTTTATTTTTTAAAAAGTCAAGTATCTACCTGGACTACTTCTATTTCTAAAAATATTTGTGCTGGCTGTTGAGGTGACTTAAGCTGACAGAGAGAGATTTATGTCAGGAGAGGTGATTAACAACAAACAAATTATGCAACCTTGTGTTTTATAAGGTGTAATATTAGGCAAGATTTTTCCTCAGCCTGAAGATATCACAAAAATTCATTAAAATGATTTTAGGGGTCTTGTAAGCATTAGTTTGATGTAGACTGGAAGATCTGCCTACATACTATATTTGCAGACATGCAGACCGAAAATACAGAACTTTTAAATGTTACAGGCTGTTGTAATTTGGGACAACTTCTGAAGATTTAATGAATTCCATGTAAGGACTGAAGCAGTCAGTGTTAAACTAAAAATTTATGTGTGAGATACTGATTCATGCTAACATTAGTTCTGCAAGTGAAAACATCTGTTAGTTACTGTCGCTACTAGCAGTGGCTATCTAGTCAGCCCTGCTTATGACTAAGAGGTAAGAAAAACATCCTTGACAGCAAAAGTGGGAAGGGAATTATTTCAGCCATTGGTGATTTTTTGGCTGTGCAAGCATAGATGCAATTTTGAAAGTATTATTGTTTGTTTTGCAAATGTGCATTTTTCTAAGCATTTAAAAAACTTGTTTAACAACAGGCAGCTTTTTTATTGATAATGACTATTTTATTATTACTCACAAAAGGGTAAAAAATAATGTTAACTCTGGAGTTTTTTGCTATAATAGATTTTGCTGGGTGGCCCTAATCTGGTTTGTTTAAGAGATCTACCACCCACAGTGTTGTACAAAATCCAGTATCTGTGGCTTTTTGGTCCATGAGACAAGAGTTTTTATTGTGGGGATGGGAGTGTAAAGAAATTCATCCATTCCAGGTTCTGTGAGGAGACTTTTATTGCATGTGTTTTACAAGCATATCCCTCCCCCAGTTTCACCCTTGCCACTGTCAATCACAGCCTCAACTTAGAGTTTACAAGCAACAGCTGCTGAAAGTTGCTGATGAGAACAGTATGATTAGATTTTATCAAGAGTTTCAGCTAAAAAGAAAACTCAGAGACAGGGGCAGTAATCATGAAACACAGTGTTGTGAATTTAAGGGTACATAAGCATTGACACAAACCTGTGGACTGGATTCCTGCTGAATGAGGTGTATGTCACGACCTTATGAGTTATACCACTGCAAAACCAGACAGTGAAAAGAAGTAGTTCATAAAACCACTAAGACCATATTAATTCCATTTAACCATAGGCAGTACACTGAGCTCATGGTAGGCTCCTTTTACTGGCAGAGGAAAGAAACAGTGGGTTCAGGCCAAGGAGGAGCTGAGAACTCCTCTCTGTCTTTGCTGACTGTTAGGGAAGAATCAAGACAGTCGAGTTTGTACAAGCTGCCCATCAAGAAAAGAATCGAATCTATTTCAGGCATTAACACTGACCCTGTGGTTCACTTCACTTCTTTCTGCATAGCTTCAGCATGTTTCATTATTTTTTCCTTGCAATAATTTGGCTTTTTCTTACTGTTCCTATTCCTATGTTGCAGAACTGGAAGACAGCAGTGCTAGGGAACTCTCTCAGCATTATGCAGAAGTGGTATAGCAGAGGAGTAGGTTTCACTGGGCAGAGGTCCTAATTACTCAGGAATCTTTCTTTAATACACATACCAGCAGTAGAGAAACTGAGAATGAGACTATAAAAAGTATTACCTAAGCCTGAAAATTCCCAGTAAATATGTTCATGTTCACATGGACTAAGAGACTATTATGTCTTTCTTTCTGCTTTATGCCAGGTTGCTCCTTCAGCCTGAT
Source organism: Toxostoma redivivum (assembly GCA_013397375.1). Classification (NCBI taxonomy): domain Eukaryota; kingdom Metazoa; phylum Chordata; class Aves; order Passeriformes; family Mimidae; genus Toxostoma; species Toxostoma redivivum. The sequence goes on along the minus strand of VXBI01009295.1, from coordinate 48,610 downwards.
GACTCCTTGCAGATTCTAGCACCTGTGGAAGCTGATGTAGGTTTCTATGCTTGCAATGCATCCAATGCCCTGGGATCTGACTCTGTGTCCATTGCTGTCACCCTAGCAGGTAATAGCTTCACCTCTGTGATTGCAGGATGGTCCATGTTACTTGTGTGAATTGGGACAGAAGTTGTTTGTGGGGAAACAGGTGGCTACTAAAGCTGTATAATATGTGCCAACAGAAGTACACTGGTGAAAACACGGGGTGTGAGCTGTGCAAAAACCTGAGGCATAGTCCAGCTTTCATAGATAGTTTGTGAAGTTTATGTGTCTCTGGAAGACATCACTGCTTTTTCTCACTTGCATCTGACATGCTCTTAAATCAATGCCTATCCTGGTTATTTGCAGCCTATAGGGCCAGTGCAGTCCAAGCCTCTCAACTTCTGTGCTTAATTTTAAACCTAACACTGACCTCTTCAAATATAACAGATGGATTGCAGGACTTACTCAGGCAAGCCAGAAAACTTCCAGAACTGAACAGCTATCTTTTACAGGATCAAACACTGTATCATATTCAATCACAAGCATGACTGACACTGTTTCGATCGTAGCAAATAGAGGTTCTCAAAAAATTAGACTTCGTGTTTCTATTCCTCTAGTAACAGGTTCTAAAGCAGACTAAATATCCTGCGCTGGTTTAAAATTCAATTCTAAAGAAAACTCATTCAATGGTAAAGGGGGTTAGAAGTATGAATCCAACTTCTTCCAGGTTCCCTAGCAGACATGGTCAGCAGGCTCACAACCACATCAGGACAAGCAGAAGGGTGGAGCAGCAAACATGAATGAAGAGCAGTTGAGAAAGAGATAGGAGCAGAACAGACAGTGACAGCTAATGATCATGACAGGGCAGAGAGGTTTTACAGAAGGAGGATCCTATTTATCACCAAGGCAAAAGTAAACATGCTAAGAATACTGGAAAATTTATTGATTTTGCAGACTTATCCATTTCACTGCTTCAGCATGTGAAAACACTCGGCAACTTCCAAGCATAGGCAGCAAGCACCAGCTGCCATTGTATCCATGTATGACTAGAGGAAGGAATAGCTGTTTATAAACTTTAATTCTTGAAAATATTTTTTATACCAAACACAGAGAAAATTTCAGTTAAGAGAAACATAAAGAATATGTAAGAAGGCAACAGTGAATAACAGTGAAGCTTAGAGCAGTAAATCAACTAGAAAGATACTTTGTCTTGTCCTTTAGCAGAACAGGTGAATCTTCAGAGCAAAACATAAAGATCGGCATCAGAGCTACAAATTCACTTTGTCTCTAAGCAAAACTGAAGAGACTGATCATTTTTACACCACTAGCATCAGAAATGCCTTTGCTGGACTCCAGGCAGCAAGGTAGCAGTGCTGCTGTTAGGCAACTGTCATATTTTAGAAGAGGCAACTCCACAATAAATGCCTTCTGTTGTACCAGTATGAAGCTGAACATAAGATTTAAAAATCATCAGTCAAAACTGCTATTCTGTCCACATTGTTCAGTGAGTGTGAAAGCCATTGTTTTTGTACAACATATTGTGGAAGCAATTTTGTATGGCACTATAAAAAATAAAGCGTTAGGTATACATGTGGCACAAAAAGACTTCTGGTTTTTTGATTATAATTAATTATCAAAGCTATAATTTAAACCCTTAGGTGAATTAACATTCATGCTTCCCAGACTCAATAGAACTCCTCTTAAGACCTGGTATACTTTTGCATCTCACATCCAAGGCAAAGAGATGAAAAGCCTATAAAATGAGGCCATGAATATCAAAGTGAAATACTGAGCAGTTTTTGGAACAAAGTAACAGTCTTTCTGGCATAATAGAAGTATTTTCCACAAAAAACCTGGAAAGCTGAGATCATCTTTAGAGGAACCAAGAGTGGGGCCGAAAGCTTATTTCATTGAAGAATTTTTTGATTCATTTAACACATGCATGGAAAAAAAGACAGAGCAATATGGTCCTTTTTGTTTTCTCAATGGTTTCCTACTCATTTATGGGTTGAACAGCTAAAAGGTTTTTAATCTTGTGGTAGGGTTATGGAAACCAATCAGGAAAATAAAAGGCTGATGGATAGCTGAAAAATTTTTGTTTTCTTTATACTTTGCCAAAAAGTATCAAAACTTTTGGAGGTATTTCAACAATAAAAATGTAGTATTTTACTTAGCTATTCTTGGACATTAAAATCACCAAAATAAAAAAACGTAAAGTGCAAAAAAAAAAAAACAAACCAAAAAACAAACTGATATGACAGGAGTTTCAGATTAATGGTATCTTTTAAAAGCCCTGAAAATACAGTTATATGGAGAGATTTATATTTAAGACTGAATTAAATTTTCAGAACTCTCCATGAGCTATTTCTCACATCCATCTTTTCTTCAGCACCAAATTGATATACAAATAAAGATAGTGATAGATATTAGCCTAAAACTGCAGCTTTTGGAGGTGAACAATGATATCTGGTTTTGTATCTGACCATTTATTTAAAATAGGGGGAGAAAAATGTGTTTGTAGATTTTTGGGAAATTATGTGTTTGAAAATGCAACACTGAGTAAAAAACCAAGTCCCATGCCATTTAAAGCATGTGTTACGTTCTGCTACTCCTGCAACATCCTGACTGCAGACCACTTTATCTGAGACAAGGGAGTGTCTTAATTCAGCTCTTGTCAGCTCTGCTGCATTAGTCCTCTCTCTCAAAGCTAAGCTTGGGTACCTCAGACCTGTTTTGTAAGCATCCCTTTACAGTAGCCCTACAAAAGGATTTGCAGAAGAATTCTTGAGCCATTGATGGTGGATAACTTTGTAAGTAATCTCACAAAGACACAACAGCAGTGAAACACCCTGACTAGCTGTCACCAATGTTGAAAGCACACTTTATTGTGGGCAAAGCAATAGGTCTATTAGAGATAAACCCCTTCCCATCAGATAACCTATTTTGTTTTATCTAAAATGTGTAGTAACACTGTATTGCATTAATACAGTTTATATCCCTCATCTTCTTGTGCTGGCCATCATGAGAAAACTTTCTGGTTTGATCTGGTCTTCCCCAACCCAGTGTTTCCCCTGTAGGTTAAGGAAACCATGATAGAAACAGCTTGCATGTTGCTCTAAACTTTCTCCACTGTGCCTGTAGCCATCACTCAAGCTCCTGTGTTTGGTCTTTACCAAAGGGTGATAGCGCAGTTGCCACGCCAGCCAAACGTCTTGCTGCAGCTCCAGTTGTGCTGGCGTTTATTGACTCAGCTGGTTCTCCTGTGTTTCCATATGGCTTTAATGCTACTCTTCCCCTGCTTCAAGTGTGCTTTTTCTTTTTTCAAGGCAGCTTTACCCATGGAATTTGGTGACATTGAAATATTATAAAAAGCGGGTGGCCTCACACTTAATTTTCCCTTATCCGCCTGTCTGTTGTCTGTACTTTCACAAAGAGTGTTCCAGCCCATCTATCCCATTGTGAGTCCAATGTACTTGGTATGATAAACTGTGGTCCTTCTTTTATGCAGGAAAACCACTGATAAAGGCATCAAGAGCTACCGTGATCAACACTGAATCACCTGCTGTCACTGTTGATATTGGAAGCATGCTGAAAACAATCCAGAAAGCAAATGTTAGCATTAACTGCCAGGTAGCAGGTAAAAAAATATTGTCTCCTGTGTGGGTGCTTTGGCTACAAATTTCTGTGGTACTCTTTTCTAAATTGGTATCCCCAGTTGCAGTTGAGTGAAATTGCAAGGTTTTCCTAGGTCTCCAGCAAACTTCATAGCTTCCATTAATTCTTATCATAGAATTTGTCCTCCTTTTATTTAGTGGCTTAAGAAAATTGGGCTCAAAAAAAAAATTTGAGTCAATGAGACAGGCCTCATCATAAGAGATACACCGTATGGCATCGATAAAACAAAACAGATACACATGGCTACTTGGAGATGTTTGGTAACAAACACGGACTGATTAATTTCATTACTGGTGGAGTTTTTAAAAATCACTCCAGCTAGTTTCGTCTTTTCCTGCCAGATGTATTTTACATTAAAGGCATGTTAGTGCTCTTTTTTTCTGTTTTTTCCTTCCTTTTTTTCATCTTGGAAGTGCAGGAGTTCAGAGGAATTCTACTGAAACAGGATTTTCCCTAAAACTTGTCCAGTTGAAGACTGAATATCCCTCAGTCTTATAGTGACAGTTTGCCTCTTCTGAATGGTAACCAAAATAGGCTGACCTTGTCTGTGTGTGGCAGTCCTGTGGCTGTTGGTATCACCAACAGGGAGGAGAAGGAGGTGGGAAATCTCTAAAGACCTGGGCCATACCATGGATTCATTACATATTTTATGCATAGTATGACACTCTCTTGTATCCAGACTGATGTCCAGTGACTTTCAAGGAAGAAGTTGGAAGTGATATTTGCTTTTTATCTCAGGCCTCACCCTACTCACCTACGTGACACTGCATGAAAGAGACTAAATATTACTTTAACACAAATTATTTTGTATTTCTCTCTCTGGGTTCTCTTAGCTGCCCAGACAAATTACCCACAGATTCAGACAGTTATTGCTGATCTAAGAAGTGTAGCCATTTCTCTTCAGTATAAAAGCACCATGTAAACAACAGGATGGGACAACAAAGTTGCCACAGTACTTATAATATCAGAAAACTACAGGAGGTAAGCCCAAAACGGTCAGAGGCATAGACAGTAAATCTTTTCTGAGAGGAAAATAATCTCTAGCAATTTTGTGAAACTCACCCAAAACTCACCCACTATGACAACATCCAAAATGGAAAATTTTAGCACTGTCTTCTTGTCTAGGACAAGGCTTTTCACTATCTAGTATCTGTATATTGGAATCTTCTGTGACACAGAAGAAATTTTCTTAAATCCTAATTTTTCCATGGGTGAAAAAAAATTCTTCTGCTACTGTCTCCAGAGCAAATGTTAATTATGTTGATACCAGAGATTAATGCTCTGGAAATTATCATAATCATAAACCACAACCTGGAATGTTACAAAGGGAATAAGAGAGTGAGTATGTATGGGGGCAGATATGTTTTATGGGCCCTAGAATCCTAATTTCATAAAAATAGTGCTAATAGTTCAACAGCAGTTATTTTTAAAAGCTACCTTGAGAAATGATCCAAGAACAACAATTTATATCAGCTGTCCCACCTACATTTGGAAATTGAACCATCTCATAAAATCTGTAAAATACTATGAGAATAAATGTCATTTTCCTCTTAATGTAAGCACAATCTTTTTGTTTTAGTATCAACTTTATGATCATCCAGCCTTTTACATGTTTTTGATCATCCTTAGAACAATCAATTCTAAGGATAAGAGTAACATGCACTATTTCTGCAGTCAGAGAATGTGTTGTATCCTAGTGCTTCTTTCAGAGTCGATGAACTTTACATGTGTACAGTTTGCCAAAGTTTCCCAGAAAATGTTAACAATGAAATGGCTACTAAATTATATCAAATTAGCATGCAACAGTTAATGCAATAACATCTGGCAATAAAAATTTGGTTAGAATCTGAGAACAAAGTTAACACAGTTAGAAAGCAAACTAGCATATCCAGAAATTATGTGGAGACTTGCCTAGATGAAAACAATTCTTCACATAGTCTTGTAAAACTATAGTTTTTTTCCTTCTAGTACTTTCTCTCTAATCATGTCAGGATGTCCTGAACCAGCACAACTAAGGAGAGTTGTTCTAGGTCAGAGTTCAGTGACAGTTAATCCCATTAATATAAGCTGTGTTTCTATCACTGTGGTGTACAGTCATGTGTGCCTTGGATCTGGATAACTCAGCTCATGTAAGGACGCATCTTTACTTAGAGTCAGCAAGACAGCAAAACAGATACTTACAAGGATCAGTTATAATATTTTCCAGAGCTGCATTTTCTGTCAAGGGGCCAGAAATATATACTTGCTGCTGACAGATGTTGATAAACCTGGAGAAGTTTTCTTAAAAATAAGAGATAAAGGAAGAGTATGCAACAAAAGCCTAGGAGTAATTTTATATTGCTTTTCAACTTCTTAAGACAGGCATAAGCACTGTGAAAAAACTGTCTTCTGAGTTGAAATCTACAGATATTAACTAAAAGACAAGGGAAAATAGAATAATTCTGGACGCAGCTGAGTTTAATTGGCACCTGATGTGATTTATGTCAAGATGAAACTGTATTTCAATTTTATCTTGAAGACAGTGTTGTGGTTTTGATCAAGATTGAAACCCAATATTATTTCGCTTGACATAACTTCACTGCTTTGTCTATAGAGGTGAAGGAATATATTTTTAAACTATTGTTAGGTGATTGTAGTCAAATCCAGACTTCTCCAAAACTAATCCTAGGGCAACTCCCACCCAAAAGTCTCTCAGGAGTCTTGCAGATGCCTGTGACTTCCAGATGGAGGATTTGCTCCAAGCTTCAGAAAGCCAGCAGCATTTTTGGTGTGGGTAACTTGACTACTGTGCATCATTTCACTTTAAAATAGGATGTGAGAGCAATTTGGATGACATCAGTATCAACAAGGAGCTTTCTGTTGATTTCAGCACTCAATTTGTGTAAATACTCATTTGCATACCAGAAGCTTCAAACAATATGGCCCAGACTGCTACTGAAAATACAGTTTGACATGTAAAAAGGAACCAGTTTTTAAAAATCTAGTTTGTAGGGCAGTCTGCAAAATGTCATGTACAATTAATGACTGTTGAACAGGTTTGGAAGGGTGGCTTAAAATATGATTCCTTTCTCCCAGAGCCACTGGTTTAGCAAAACTATCTCAATTGGCTTGCACAATTCTGCTTGCTAGTATCCCAGGTAGGCTTTTTGTGCTGGATACAATGCACATTGATGGGAAGGAAAGCTGAAGAATTGACTTGGGTAATTACTCATTACCTAAAGTCTTGCCTGCCTAGCAAAGTGAGTTCTGTTTCCAACTGCAACCTCTGAGTCTCTGTGATATTTCTGCAAGGGAAACACTCAGCCCTCTGTACTCTGGCATCCAGCATTATCCAACAAAGCCGATTGAAATCCTCTTGCTACCCCTTGTGGCAGTGATGCGACACGATGTGTTTGCTCATCCCTGTGCAGGCTGCCTCCTGTTCACATCTTGAGGCTGCCTGTGTCACTGAAGGTGGGAGTTCAAAGGAAAATGAAACTTCTGCTCATTGACATACACTGCTTATCTTGTCCAAAGCAAACTGTAGGAACAGCTGTACCTGCAAATCTCCTGTGAGTGTGAAAATATTGAAGACGGGAAGGACACACTTGTAGAATACAATCAGAAAAACGTTTTTGTAGCATTGGTGGACATTTTGTAGGCAGAGTGCATATTTCTTAGACTCAACAGCAACATCTCGTCATTAAGGGGATCTCGCTTTTAACCCCTGTTTCTTCTGCTGCTAGTGAAGTGCAGAGGAATCTGACTTTCTAGACTAGGGCTATCTAAGAAGCTGCCTGCAGGAAGCTTATTAATTGTGTCTGTCTCTGTATTTATTCAGTTTTTTTATTTGAGTCACTGCTCTAAAAGACTGTGGCCATATGAAATCTTCTTTGTCCCTTCCCCTTTTTCTTTAGCCTTCACTCAGTGTTTCTCATCTCTTCTTCCACTATTTGCCTCAGTTTTTTTGCCCTGTAATTCTTACTTGTGTTAGTTACACTTTGCCAATGTTTTTCCAGGTGTTCCTGAAGCAAAAGTTACCTGGTTTAAGAACAAGGTCAAGCTGTCCTCTACTCACCATCTGCATGACGGGTTGCTGTTAATAGCAAATGTTTCTCTATCAGATCAGGGGTTTTACTCTTGCAAGGCAGCCAATCTTCATGGGGAAGTAACTGAAAGCTCCCAGCTGTTGGTTCTTGGTAAGTCCAGGGCATTTTCGTATTTTGGACTTGCAACAATAGTAATGTTGCTAGTGGCACATCCAGATGGCAGAACTGATTTTGTGGAAAGAGGAAGACAGCCCTGTTCTAAGAAAAGCATCAGTCTCCATTTGTACTCTGGGCAGCATCAGCTGAAGCAAGGTGGTGGTAAAAGGAAAGTGTCTAAGGACAGGGATTGCACCTCCCAGTCCCAAGATACTCAGTATAACTGTTTCAGACTTGCTAGCTAAGAAAAGCATTTATTAATCATATCTTAAAATTACTATCTTAAAATGAGAGTGATGCCACTTTTTCCCTGGGAAGTGCTCTGTCTCTTCTGAGCAGTCTTTCCATTAAAGGCTGTGTGATATTGACTCACTTAAGAACAGGTGCATAAAACCAGTGCACTTCCAAAAAGTACATCCTAAGTTCAGTGAATGGTGAGTTTTACTTTCTCTTGTGTTTTTAAACATCAGACAGAAAGCCCATCTATGTGATTTGAAAGAGAGTGGTAGCTGTGAAATATGAGTGGAAATGGTACCTGGTGGGAACTGGAAGTGTGGGAAAGGTGTTTCCTCTCTTAATAACTCATCTATCATTTCTGCATGCCTGGCAGATGAATGATCCAGACAGATTTTTTAAGTACTTTAGTAGTGCATTTGGTGGTGAAGTCTCAAATTTTGAAACCTATTCCCTACCACTGGGGCAATACCATTAGAGCATCCGCTACTGCTTTCATCTTTCATAACTAGTGAGCTTCCAGAGGATGTGTAATAGTGGGAATTCTCAGTTTCACAGACAATACTAAAAAGAAGGTTCACACTTTTCTCCTACTAATTCTAGACTGAGTCTAGAATCTCAGACTAAAAAAATAATCTGGAAAAAAATCGGCTGAGTTTCAGCCTTTAAATAAATACTCACAGATGATCTCTAAATCCTTTTCTGATCATTATAAATGGCTTAGCTTTTAAAGATGGTAAGTTACTGTGAGTTATGCAAGCTGCTTATGTTTGTAATCAAATTACATTTTTATCTCCTTGATGGAGCAGAATAGTTCAGGCATCCTTGACCTATACTCCTGGTGCTGAATGCTATCAGCAGTAGAAAACTTGCATAATGTGCGCCATGATCTAATTTAAAGGCAATGAAGCCACTATTCATTTCAATCAAATATCACACCATTTTCATGACCAACAGAATTGGGAATTCTAGGCATTACCTCAATTTTTAAAATAGCATTGTGATTAGTAAACAACTAAATCCTGCAGTTCTCAGCATAGACTGATCCTCTTGAGCTCTGAACTCTTAGTCCTTTGGAGTTCTGCCTAAGTACACCACAGCATCTGGCAGCATAATAACAATATTTAATTAGGGCTTGATTCAGGTTGTACAGACACTAACATTTTTTCATTAATTGCCATGAACGTTTGATTTTACTTCTATGCTTGTATACATTTGCTTTTTCTTCCAAGCTGTTGTATCTCCTGATACCATATAACTCTGTCACATGTGCATAGGGTCAACCAGAATGCTGTGGTAGCCTTCAAAGATAACTTCTTCTAGTTTGTGGTCATTTTGATCCAGTTGTTGTTTTAATAATTTCTCCAGAACCTTACCTAACATGAAGCAAAATTTCAGTAGTTACCCAAAGTTGCTTAATCTGCCCCTCTGAAGTGGCAATGTTGCAGCACAGTGAAAATTCCAGCAATATCTGGGAGGGAGATAAGAGGATGGAAGGGGTTTATATCCTGAGATGTTTTTCTGCTGTAGTGTTGCTCATCACTTCATTCTCCCAATCTGTTACCAGAGCCTCCACGACCTCTTCCCTACCTAGAAGACTTGACAGCAGTGCTTAGCAGTGCTGGGCCCAGCACCCATTCAGTGCTGACTTCTCCTTCAGGAACAAAACTGACTGTCAGTCCAGGGAGCTCTGCTCTCATAGGTAAGTCAAGTGCTTTAAGATTTTTAGGTTTTAAAGTCTTTACAGTTTATATTACAGTTATGCATCTGGTTAACCATTACATTAAGGATTTGGTTATCCAGACATGGGCACTGAGACAAAAGACATCAAACCAATATGACTCACATAATCACTGCCAAATACTTTTTAGACCTCAGAAATTAGTTTTTAAAAAGAAGGTACTTTAATTAGTTCAAAGCTGCATGCAGAATAAGGCCTCCATGGTACCACTCTTAATATATATACAGCACCCTGTAAGAAACACTCCCTTCCCTGGGGGGCTGGCAATCTTATTCAACACAAAGACATGGCAGACTGGTGTGCTACTTGATCTAGAAGAAACATTGGTGGCTCTGTTCCAATTTTTCTTCTGCATTTGGGTAGTTGCCTTGCCATATGCCTGCTACTCATGTTGCATATCCTTCTTCAGAAATTTTTCATGGTTTTGCCTATCCCTCTTTATGTTTTGGTCTTGCAAGCTCTCTGTTTTAATCTGTTCATTTTATTCCTCTTTCTTATTTCACAGAACCAGTGTTTGCATGAAGCCATATAAGGAAATCATCCCCAATGAATGCTTTTCTTCTATTCATCATTTTCTGCCTTCCATATATCTTTACCCTCTTTACACAGCAAGTTCTTTTATAATCTGTAAACTCCTTTCAGATCAGTGGGTGTGATTTGTTTGCAAAGAGATCCTCATTTGTTTCTAAATTTCAGGGTATATTTATTTTATTATTTCATTTCACAGGCTGCTTTGAAACTCTATTAATTGTCAGGCTTAGATAGGCAAACAGCTTCCCTAATGAACACATTACTGCATACCATGAAAATTTGACAAGCCCTACAATTTCAGATCTGTCTTTTCTCCTTTTAGTGGTAGGGATCTGAACCTTTTAGCAAGCGTTCTGCAGATGTGATATCCTGAGTGCTAATACATCTGGGCACCTTCCAAAGCACTTTTCCTCACATTTAACAACAATTTTAAGATTTTATTTTCAAAATGGAGACATTCTATTTATGTTTTTAGTTTTGTGTGGTTTACTTTACCATACATCTGCACACATTTGCAATGGCTTTTAGCCTGCAGCTCTGGATTACATTTCTGCTTGAACAAAACCTGCACTGAAATAGTCCTCAGTGGGGAAAATATCATAGGTATTTATTAGCATTGAATAAATCATTTTGAGTATGGTTTTATTGTGTCACTGACTGAAGACTGGGTCATACTCCTGTTTCATCCAATTCATCTCAGATTTCCAAAAAGATGTCTTTAGAAGTTTCAGGCAGTTTTTATTGTTTAAAAGCAATAATTGAATTACAAGGGGTGTTCTACACTATCTGTATACAACCATGTGTAGATCAATTTCTTTTGGCCAGGTTGCCCTGTACCCTGCTGTTTCACTTCATGGGTAAGGAAATTCCATGGATTGTAATTGCAAAATAGCAAACCAGTTTCATTCTTGAGGCAGTTCCCTTAACTTCACTGGAGTTTTACTGGTTTGAATTTGAGCCTTGTTATTATTCAAACTTAGGAAAATCTTCTGATATATTTTTTCTAACAAAAAATAAACATGGAATGGGCTATCCAGTCAATTAGATTCTTTCCATTCTACCATTCTGTCCATTGATTCTTTCCATTCTATCACCCACCCAATCAACTTTAATCCTGCTAAGTCTTTCATCATTTATTATGTTGAGGTGTTGGCTCTACATTCTCTGGATGTCCCATATAAGAACTTTGGGTATATAAATTGCTATGTATAAGATCCCTTGTCTGTGCTACTGTTAGGCACCAGTACCTCTTGAGACTCAAAAGGCATTGAAATAGATATGTATTTGGAAATCTAGGCATATGAGGATTTGTTGAGTAGCAAACGAAAACAGGATATGTGCAAAAGAACAGAGTGAAATGTGAAGGGAAGGAGTGATAAGTAAGCTCTGGGTAAACATTTTATTTACAGGAGTTAAAGACAACAAAGGTGAAAAATTATGTTAGAAACCTGGATAAAGTTAAGTGTGGGTTTGCCAGAATTTGAGAAAAATGAAAGTCAAAACTTCATTAAATACTGATTTCATGCCTTGGGAAATTAACAAAAATGCTAACATAAAATATTAACACACAAGTGGAAGTCTAAAGCTGTAGATGAGAACTTGTTTGGAAATTAAAGCTGTACCAAATATTTTAAAACTCATCAACTGAGCTGCAAGAAGAGAAATAGAACTTCCAGATTATCATACATGCTACGCACAGTCTTTCACCAAGTGGATTTGTGCAATGCTTCCACCATCATTTCAATCATGTGAAATTATTAACTTGCTGTCTGGAATCATCTACTATGGGTTTCTTCTACTCAAATTTCAGGGAGGCTGCAGAAGATAAAGATGAGTGTCATAACACAGATATCTGGTTTGAAAGTTTTCCTTCTCATTGCAAGGGTCATTGAGAGTCATTTATGTGCCTTCATAATAAAAGTAGAAACTGTCTGTTAAAAGACTCATGCCCTTCTGAACAGAGTCAGCAACCTTTTTATCTTAAATGCTTCTTTTGCTTCTAAAGTTTTGAGATTCCAGCCAGCTTTCTAGGCCCAGCTCATCATTCAGTTGAAGAGCATGATGTAGATGGTGGCTTACACAGATTGATGCTTACCCTGCTCCTTTATAAATGTTGAAAATATGTGCAGAGTACTGCAGTCCTCCCCAGTCTTCACATTCATTGTCAGGTTGTGTAATAACTTGTGTGTTAGCTGCAGGTCACACACCTGAAGGACAGGATTATCCCCAAAGCAAATCTAGAACACCCATAAGCTTGGAAATATTTCTGGGTTTTACAGTAGTGCAAATTGACAATCAGTGATGAGCCACAGATGTCATGCACATTCTGATATTCTTGGTTCATGGCAGACACACAAAAAAGACTTTACATTACACTGAAGATAAAACACAGTTGATTTCTGAAGTGACACCAATTTACATTTCTCTGGAAGATTTTCAGATTGGATCTTAATCTTAAAGTTTCTGTCTTTGGGACTTTTTAAATTTTAATTACAGTTTTCCTGAATGTTGGTGATGAAAATATTATAGGAAACATTGCTCTTTTCACCACAGAAAAAGTCTTTTATTTGTCCCCTGATAAGAATTTTTGAGTTTTAAAATTATTCATGACCATTTGACCTCTGTCAGTTCTGATTACTTCATGGTGTTATCTTTTGGAATTAAAGGAACATCCTAAGCTCATGTATTTTCAGTAGTTTATCTATGCTGCAAGTATCAATGAATTTTTTTACACAAGTCCTTAGACACATTTCTTCAGCTTTGTAAATGTTAATATTGGCAGAAACCAATGTTGTAGGATGCAGTGTTCCCAACTCCTAACACCCCTGCAGAAAAGGTTTTGGGCCTATCAAGAATATTTGTTTTCACTTGAGTTCAAGATTGTTATTTCCTGTATTTGAATATAATTGAGTGGGAAACTCTGAGGATCTTACAAATCCTTGTGGATATTCACTACAACTTCTCATATATTGTATTATTATTGGAGACCAATAATCAGCAGACTTGGCAAAAGACACAAAATATGACTTAAAAATATGTCCTTGTTTCAGCACTGAAGAATACTGAACATGTTATAATTCTGTTACACAGTGAAAGATGAAGCTTTAATGACTTTGACACTTATGCATTAGTTATTGAGAAATTTTGCAGGAACAGTGGAAGAAGTTTCAGAAATGAGTACTTCTAAGAATATGAACATGTAATACTCCCTGTAAAATTTCAGACTGAAGTAAAGAGGGCAGAAGCAAAATGTTATTTTAGGGAATCTGATAATACAAATTAATGGGGGAAAGCCTAGGCAATTACTTGAAGTCTGATTCCCATCCCTCCTTACTTGTAAGGGATACTGAAAATTACTGTGAAGTTAGATCACTAAGTATATTTTTCTATGACCAGAAAAGTACAGTCAATTAAAAAAAAATATATATACTGCTGCACCATATTTATCATGTTCTCTTTGGTTACTTCCTTATTTACTCACTTCAGAAACCAGAGCATAATTTTACTGTTGACACTGCAAACATAGTCCTAAAAAGCAGATTTCTTCCTGGTTTTATACATTAACCCAAATTAACCACAGAATTAGAGCAGCTTTGCTGCCAATTACACTACTGCTTTAGAAGATGACCAGCTGCACAACAAAGTCTTGTTCTGCAAATATCAATATTTGAAATGCTGCTGTTTTTAAGACAAAGTGACTGTAGAGTCTAATGTGTGTGTGTCAGTCATTTGACACAGTGCCCTTGGTCTCTGAAATACCAGTTTCACAAAATGAATGAGTCCCAAAGAGCAGTTGTATCCAGCCTACACCCTTCCCCACTGTGGATCGAGCAGGGTTTGACAGCAACAGGACTCATGTAGCCACTGCATCAGTGACAGCCCCAGTATTTATCTGCCTGAGTGGCAGACAGTTTCTCTCCAGTGCCTGGATCCACCCCTCAGCATGCAAATGGCTGGGGCATACCACAGGTCATCACTGGCCTTTTTCATCTTGAGTGAGATCTTATGCTTTATAAGCAAGAGAACTTCAGTTTTGCTGGGCAAGAGAGTATCTTCTGTCATAGGAATAGTGTAGTTGGAGGTCCCCTAGTGTTAGTTTACAAGTATAACCAAATTCAAAAGGGTCACAGGGGTTCCTAAATGAAGTAACGAGTTCCTTAAGTCTCAAGGATTTGGCCTTAACAGTGTTTGAAAATCAAACTCTTCAACCATCCTGAGCAGATTAATGGCAATGGTATTTCGCTGTAGGAACTGTACTTTCCCGATATATGTTAGTTAAGGTTCTCCTCAGTGGACTGAGAGTAATAACAAAAATGTCATGTTGCAGCATCTGTTAATTGTGTAGTGCAGGTATAGAGACTTCATATTCACATTTTAATTTGTCTCAGTGAATAATAAATAATAATAAAATTACATGGAGATGGCAGTGAAGAAATACTAGCTGATGGATTATTTCTTCATTTTGGAAGAGTCTTCTCTTTTTAGCATTTTAAATTCAAACTCTTTGCTTTTTTATCCCATTACTTTGAACAGTGTTACTGTGAAAGTTGATAAATATATGTTATGTTTGTTTATGCAGGATAGTTCTTTCAGAAGGGATTTTGTATACAATATTCATGCACATACATATTAATATAAACAAAACAATATAGAGTTTCAGTATAACCAACTAAGCACCAGAATAGATTGCATTTGCAGAAACTTAGAGACTTTTCATGTCTCAGTCTAAACATGCCTAAATCACAACAGTCCTAGTGATATATGCCATCCCTCACATACAACATTTCTGCCTCCCCACCCCTGCAATTGGTGGGGATGGGTTATACTATGGAAATCACCTAGTTCTTTACTTTTTCCCCAGGAAATAGGCAAGACAACTTAGCTGTCTTTCCCAAGTTAGATTAGTCTTACAAATTTTCTGCAATTCCTCATGAAACTGGCAAAGTGTTCAGCTGATATAAGAACCATAGTAAAAAGTGTCTTGTAGGTACAGTTCCTTCAGGTCAACAGGCAAAAAACTCACTGAGAATTTAAATCTCATCATCTGTGCTGGTGACTATAGACGTCACACAATGCTTTAGAACATCAGGGTGTTTTAAGTTGCTGGTTTTGGTCGGTTATTACTTAGAGAATTGCGCATTGGTGTGACAAAAAACAACTACAACAACAACAGCAACAAAACATATCAAAAAAACCCACAACGCAACCAACCTGGTAAAGGTTCAATTTCATCTCTTTGGTTTTTCAACAGACTTTTTTGAGTAACAAAAATTCCTGACTTTTAATAGAACAAACAATAAATAATATTTTAAAATGTTTAAAAAAGAAAGAGAGAGAGGAAGGTGGTCCTGTGGCTTTTTTTTTTTTTTGTCCTGTAAGAAATTTGGAGACGAAGTTGTGTTCATATTGCATGCTCAAGCATGGTCTTTGAGTTTGTGCCAGGTTTATAACCTTCCTGTCCTACTTTCTTCAACACCAAAATGAGGATAATCAAAATAGTGTTTTGGATTTTATTCTGGATGATGAGAAGGTATTCCTTATTACAGAATTACTTTTTATCATTATGAGAAAATGAGGAGAAAATGGGATGGAATCGACTATTTCCCCTAATTTCGACCACTTCAAAGCAGGTGCCCAAGTTTAGTACTCAGCAGCTTTTTCTCATGTACCTGTTTTTAGGTTGTGCTGTCGATGGGCATCCAACCCCGAACATCACCTGGCTTTACTCTGGTGAGCCTCTCAGTCTGCAACATCAACTCCTAGCAGCAGGACGGATTCTTCAGATACTCAATGTCAGTGATTTCACTGATGGTGAATTCAGCTGCCTTGCTCAGAATGAGGCTGGCTTGCTCACACAAGTTATGTTTCTCGCTATACAAGGTAACTCTTCCGTTTCAGTAATTTCACCTGGGAAAGCTCTTGCCATGGATTTCCCTGCACTGCCTTTCTTATCCTGAATTTCTCCCCTCTGAAACCATCATCATGTATATCAGGAAAAAGATGTCTTAATGATTTATTGCCTTGGATATAGATTTGCAGAACTGCTAGATACCTTAAAATCTACTAGGTTTTACTTTAGCAAAATGACATCAGATATTTCTGCCCTGCTGAGCATAAAACACACCTTACGGAGTCAAGCTATGCTTATGTTGAGCCTGGGCAATATTCTTGACCAGAAATTCAAGACAGAGCCAGCAGAGTTTAAACCCCTTAAACCAGAAGCCCCTCTATTAATACATAAAGGTCCATGTCTCATAGCCTCTTTTTCCTTGAAAACTCTTCACTTGTAAAATTTCTAGAACTGTAATTGTTAGAGATCTCCTAGAAATAAGACACAGGTGATAAAGCCACAGAACACTGTGGTGCAGCTGGGTTGGAACATGATATGCAGCTTTCATTGCTCCAATTGTCAGTGATGGAGAGGTGAAGAATTTAACTTTTCCTTCAATTTTGCTATAAAATTTTGAATGCATTGCAACTCCTACATTTATCTTCAAGACAGACGATCTCTGTGAACTGTTGGTAAAAGACAGTGTTTCAAGATCATAGAGTCACAGATACTGCTGGGAACTACAGCTAACCATACCTTAATTAAATAATACACCTTTAAAAATATAGATGCTCATGGGCATCTGGCTTCACTTAACTGCCATACCATGTTATTAACCTTCCATGTCTGATGCTTCTAAGCACCAAAAAACTGTGTTTGTTACACCAAAGGCAGTCAGGGGTTTGAATCAGGTGCCTTGCAGGGGTAGGCAGCTAATTTTCACTGAATCCCTGTGTTTCAGAGAACATCTTCAGCTCTTTCCTTTCTAACTGAACTCCTGCTGTCAGTTTCTCAGTGTTAACATCTCTCCCCACTTGCTGGCAGAGTACCAGTGGTCGGTGGACAGACTGACAGCTTGCTCGGCTTCCTGTGGGCACAGAGGGCTGCAGCTGCCCCAGCTGAGGTGCGTCCTGGATGGCACCCAAGTCAACGCATCCCACTGCGCCAACACACCCAAGCCACCTCTGCAGCCTGTGGCGTGCAACAGAAGAGACTGCCCTTCACGGTTCGTCTGCCTCATATAAACATATCTCACATGCATTTATAAAGTGTGCTGGAGGAGTTCTTGGTGCAGGACATCATACCACTGCAGCTTCTCTGGTGCCTGCTTGGAAAAGACATGGCTAAAAGGGACTTTTTGAGTGTTTAATCCAGACCGTTGGGATTTTGTAGCAGTATTAGTGGAAAACTTTGTCAGTACAAGGTAGAAAGAGAATTCACAGCTTGCAATGTTTTGAGTGATGCCAGTCACACCCTAGCGTGTTCTGCATGCACTCAACGCATGAAAATTTTGTCACCCATGAAGGGATCATTTCTTTTTTGTGTTACACATGGCTTCATAGCAGTTTAACAATATAACAGACAAGAAGCTTAGTTTTGCAGCTATTTTGTGATTTTATTCTGAGTTCTTTTGTTGCCTGAACATTAATATGGGCAGGACTGTAGCTGTAGTTGCAGCTGCAAAGAATTGCCTCAGTAGGGTGGAAATATCTTTTGTAAAATGGGCACATCTTATCAGACCTAGTGGACATGAAGGGGGCTGAGTTCTGCCTCTTTTTGGAGTTTGCTAGCTTGTGGTTGCCTTGGAATTGTAAATCTGTCCTACTAGTCCCTGGTTTTCACTTATTGCTGAACACAAATGAGCCACAACAGCTTGAAAAACTTCTGGCTATACGTAGGTCTTCCTGTGGCACATCTCAAGTACTGTGCTCAATTTTTGACCCCTCACTACAAGAAAGAAGAAGGACAGAGAAGCTGCTGAAGGGTCTGGAGTACAAGTCCCATGAGAAGTGCCTGAGGGAGCTGAGGTTGTTTACGGTGGAGAAAATGGGGGCCAGGAGACCTTATCACTCACAATTGCCTGAAAGGAGGCTGTAGTAAGGTGGGGGTCAGCCTCCTCTTCCAAGTGACAAGACAAAAGGAATCAGCTTCAAGTTGCACCACGAGAGGTTTAGATTGGCTGTTAGGGAAAAATTCATCATAGAAACGGTTGTCAAGCATTGGAACAGTCTGCCTAGGCAAGTGATTTAGTCATCATCTTTGAATGTGTAGATGTGGTGTTTAGGGGCATAATGGGTATAAAGGTGGACTTGGCATTGCTCAGTTAATGATTTTACTTGATGATATTAAAGGTCATTTCCAACATAAATGATTCTCTGACTTCACCCCACATAAAGTCTTTTTTTTTTTTGACACTCTTTGCTGCAAAGAAGAGTACATCCTGAGCTTATCCAGAGAGTCAATGTAGTGTTATGCTCCCTTCATATTAAAAATGTCCTGCTTCTGCAATTCAGTATCTCCTTAGCTGAGATGTGTAAACATGTTTTTCCATATTTTTCATGGTGTTACTCCCTCCTCTCCCTCATTCCCAATATGGATATGTTATGCTTCAGTATACAAGCACTTTAAAGTAGTGAGCATCGCAAGAGAATTTTAGTACAATTTCCCTCATTCAACAGTGATTTGGGACTTGTATTAAAAAAAGACAATCTAAGCTGAGGCAAGGAGAGGTGCTAAGCAACCTGATGAGAAGTGGCCAGATCCACCACTCTTGCTGTGTCTTGGGCGTATTGCAAGTTTCTGTTTAATTACCTTTTAAAATATATTCCTACTCTTCTTTACAGGCAAATGTTTTCTGAGCTGCCAGCTGAGTCATAAGAAAGAAACCAAAAGAGATTTGATGAAATATAAAACACGCTCATTAGCAGCAGTTTTCCTTGCTGTTGACAATAAATCCAATGGGAATGGTTTATGTCTTTTTATACCTTTCCTGAATCGTGGCATAACCCCAAATCCTCCCTCAGCTCCTGAGAAACTGCTGAGATGTAAGCTTGGAAATAAAAGTTGATTGACATGCAGACCAGAGCTTTATAAGCAGTGCGGAAATTGCAGGTTCAACCTCGCCAAACAGCATTAAAAAGTACTAGTGTTCTTATTTTCCAGGCTGGGAATATGTTTGTTTATACTTGTTTCTGTGCCTGCTGGAATTAATCACCCATAGAAGACAGAAAAATAGAAACGGATGTCTCTCCATGGGACTGGAGAATCTCTACTGCCTATTTTGTAAAGTAATCATAAACACTGCTGGTGAGGGATGTGATAAGGCAGTATTTTACTCCCAAAACCACACAAATCCTGCCAAGTATCCAGAAACTTAATGAAGCAAACTTCTGGCTTGACCATAAAACTGTTCAGAAAACTAACAATCAGTTGCATTCTCCCTATTCTGACATATCGCTTTCCCAAACCTGACTGCATGAGTGTTTCACCTAATAATCCTTACAATGACAAAATGTATTAGACTACTATTTTCTGTTATTTACAGATTTTTAGCTAGTAGGACTGGATTTTTTAAATGCTAGTATGCTGGGGTTCAGGGCCTCAGCTGTTGAATGCATGGTCTGAACTCAAGAGGAAAGAAGAAGAGTGTCCTTCCTTCCCTGGGGTAACTGATCCTGAGCAGTGGTCAGGCTTTTTTGGATTATGCCAGCTGTCGGGGGTACAACAGAGGAGGCAGGCACCAGCAGAAACCAGCACGCTTTTGGCTATTCCCTCTCAACAAGTCTGAAATGGCCTGTGAGCTACTCCAACAATCACACAGAGATAGTTTTCCCTACTAAAGTGTGCTGCTAGTCCTAGCATTGTGACTGTAGCTTGTGAAGAAGGCCTCCAGGGCACCATGGTGTAAGAGCAGACTTGCCCAACAACCCCTATGGCAGGGCTGCAAGTATTTGCTAAGCCTCTAAAAACAGTTTTAGAGGCTAGAAAATTAATTCTGGGCCCAGAGAGCCTTGAGAAAGACAAATCAATGAAAAATTTGCCATTTTCTCAGCTTTCATCCTCTGAACAGTTTTCAGTGAAGACTGTAGGAAGGTAAGACACTCAGATGTTCCAGGATCACACCCTAAAATGAGCCAACCCACTGTTGCCTGTCTTTTTTCCCATCCATAAACAGCAGTGGATGCCAAGGATCCTGCAGACAGTGGCACGTGCCTGCTTCCTGACCTCTTCTCCTTTCTCTCACAGGTGGATGGTAACATCCTGGTCTCCCTGCACACAGAGCTGTGGTGGAGGCACACAGACACGGCGAGTGACATGCCAGCGCCTGACAGCGAAAGGCAGCTCTGTCCCAGTGTCAAACAAGGCTTGTGCCCTGGTGTCCAAGCGCCCTGTGGACACACAGAACTGTAACAGGCAGCCCTGTGTTGAGTGGACAGCCTCTTCCTGGGGCCAGGTAAGAACCAAAGTAGCATTCCAAGGACAGTCCCATAAAAAAAGAGACAGAAAATGAAGGTAATAATTTCACAATCTAGTCTCTTTAGGTTACAGTTTGCAGGCTTTTGAGGCAGCTAATTTGTTCAGCTCTTTCTTTCTGTATATGATGCACTGCTTGCTTGGATTTCTGTAGCTTTTCACAATGACTAGAAATTCCACTCATGAACAGGGATTTAACTGCAGACCTCATGTCGTCCAGCAGGAAAGTGTGCAGTTCCTTGTTACAGGGATTACTGACCCATCTGGGAAACAGCATTCTTCAAGTTTTAATTCCCCTTATCAGCCAGTAAGAGTGCTTCAGTCTTGGCTGGCTGGAGTCAGGATTGATGATTGTGAAAAGGTTCAAGGCAGGAGGACTCTATAATAATTCAGTTTTATAAAGTTGTTGATGTTGCCTATGAATACCAAAAATTGTGAGCTTTCTTGACTTGTTTCCTGATGAAAGACAGGATGGAGGGCTAAAAGCATTTTCAAACTACTTCCTGCTGCTTTGCAGATCTTTAAATTTTCTCTTAGCAGAATCCATTGCATCACATTTGTCTTGATTTGAAAGACAGGTGTTTGTTAAGAAAGGCAGGAGCCTTCCTTGAAATGGACAATGTAAACCCCTCCCTCCAAATTATTATAATTTTGAAATTAAGGAGCTCTCAGGCAAAGATATGGGAGTAGGAATAACAGTTCTTTACTAGGAAAAATGAAAATAAAAATACATAATACAAAACACTGACAGAGTCAGAATACAATGTGACACCCTGTCAGGGTGTTGGTGCAGTCCCATTAAATGGTGGCTGCAGTTCTCCTGGAGGGACAGATGTGTTTCAGTTGAAACAGTGGTCCTGTAGAAGGGTGCAGTTTTCCTCTGAAGGTCCAGTGATGATGTGGAAAGGTCCAAGTTTTCCTCTGGAATCCAGTGAAAAAAGGCTGCCTTGGTGTTCCAGATCTCAGTTTTTATCTAGGTAGGAAATTCTTGGCTCCTCCCCCTGGGTGGAGCATCTCCCAATGGGATGATGTAATTCTATCAGTCATGCAGTGGGACCCAATGGGATGATGTAATTTTATCATCATTCAGTGGGACCATGGCCCATTAATAGAAGATATCTTCCTGAAGGAAGGATGAGTCATGGAAAATATAAAGAATATTGTCCCACCTGGTTTTAACAGATGGCCCATTAGCAGAGGATATGTCCCACAGAGATAAGGATCACTGCCCCACCTGGTTTCAACAGATGGTGATAGAATACATATTTTCAGTTACATCCTGCTTTGCAAGTCAACATTTTTTTTTCTAAAAAGTGGTAGTACTGGTAGTAAAAAGTGCCTTCAGCTACTAGAACATGTTATTGCTCATTACTTGAAAGCATCTTCATTCAAATCTTGAAAGATGACTGAGTTATTGTATCACAAGTTAAGCTTGGAATTATCACTTTATATCAAAGAAGAAAATTTTCTCTCCCTATGGAATTTCAGGAAAGGACTGGATCATCTTTGCAGAAACCATTATGAGCTATATTGTTTCCCGTGACATCATACTCAGCTGAGACAGTCAGATAGTTCAGAATTGACTTCTGAATTTTAGTGTAATCTCTGTGCATTATCATATATTTCTTCTACCTAGCTTACAAAAAAAAGGTCAAGTTCCACATGATTGCATACTGCCCAGTCTCCAAGCCAGAAGACTGTTACACATAGTTAGGAATATGCCACTGGCTCAGTGGACCAATGACCTGCTTGGTAGTATTGTGGGGTATCAGGTCACACATTGTGCAAGTGTAGCCATCAACTTCCCCAGTTCACAAAGAAAATAAACAGCCTACCTGCTCTAGCCCTATCTCTAGAATTAGTTCCTTTCCTTCATTTAATGTTCCTGGCATTTTGTTCTTCACTGTGTGTTTTTAAACTAGTGACTCAGGCTTGCTGGTGATGAGGACTGCTAGCCCCTGCAGACATCACAGAAATGCTCCACATACTCCAGTGAATGACATTTTCAGCAAGACATTTGGCTGGAAGCAGCTGGAAGCCTGGCAGTTACTGCTTGTCTCTCCCAGTTGTCAGAGAGGGAAGAAATAGCAGGTGGAAGGGTGTATTATTTGAAGAGTGCATGGTATTGTGCAACAGGGCTCCTACTGAAGAGGGAGAGGAGGTGACAGAGGGATTGGTCAGCAGCCATCCCCCGGCAAAAATTCCTGCTTCACATTGATGACCTCTTATTCAACCCTCAGTTTGTTCTTAGATATAATTTCCAGATACTTAGAAAAACAGTTTCCTAATAGTTGATGTAATTTTAAAACAGCACAAATACATGCCAAGTTATGTTTTAATCAAAGGAGAGGATTAGGAGAGTTAAACTGAAATGTAACTGTTAGGCTTGAATATGTTAGGAAGCCTCAATTTTGGAGCAAGCTTGCATATCTCTTGTGCTTCTCATGTTTCCTGCTTTTGTTTATTGTTCTTCAATGCTTTTAAATTATTAAATGGAGTGTAATATATCCTTGGTTCAATGCATTCTTAGTTATTTGGCCAATGCATGATGCAAAATGCACAGTAAAAGTAATGTATTGAGATTTCCTCTAAGGATCATAGGCTCTTGGCTAATGGTATGAGAACATTTAATTTCGCCTAACAGATGTATTTAAGATTAAATTATTGAAGAGAAGAGGCAATGAATCTACAGAGCAGATACAGAAATGTAGTTTAAATGCTGCTGGAGGAGAGTGAGGTAGAGCAGAAAATGACTGCACAGTCAGCCTTCAAAGCCCACAGAAGTGCAGAAAGCAGTTGAAATCTCAACAGTCTCAGGATGGCAGGATACACTTTATTTCACTAGCAGTTTTATAGAAATGGAACTGGCCCTGTCTTGTACCTCCCCTGAGTGAACCTTCTGTGTTCCCAGTGTAACGGGCCTTGCATTGGACCACGACTGGCTGTACAGCACCGACAGATATTTTGCCAGACCAAAGATGGGACTTCTGTATCATCTGATCAATGCAGTTCCTTACCAAGGTAGGACAGAAATGTCTTATGTCTGAACCCACAAGCCTTTTCCGAGATATTTAGTGGACTAGTGACTTACATGAAAACTTACAGGTTTCCCCTATGTAACAAAAAGGTCATGCTGCAACCTGTACAGCCATGTGTAACAAATCTTACCAGGCTTATAGCCCAGACTTCCCTATTTGTTCCTAGGAGCTTCAGGCCAGTTGGCCAAAAACTGGAAAATCTTCTATGCATGCCAAATCCTGACTGTAAGGCTATGCTATATCTTCTTTAGGAGCCAGTCTTCTCACTTATTTAAACACAAACTCTAACAGAAAAAAAAGGGTCTCCACAGATTTTGTTTTCCTGCAGATAAACTCCACTGTCAACATTGTAAAGACATTTACTTTGCATGAGTCAGGTATGTAAATCATGACTGATCATGACTGAATATTAATTGGCTTGTTGGCTCCCACTCATGTCTTTTCACTACCTGTGTGACAAATAGATATGAACCAAGTGTGCTTATACATCTTCTGTGAGACTGTCTTGAAAGAAAAAGAAGAGTTTCAGAGAATTGGTTCTGTTCCTACTGGCTGTAAAGCCCCAAAAAAGTTAAAAAGTCCTGCTGGATCACATTGGTCACCGCTAATTTCACCTTTCAACAGATCTCTGGTTTGGCCCTTTGCAGAAAGGGCATTTCAGCCAAATCCTCAAAGTGCTCAAATGATCATTTAGCCTGGTGTTGGTATACCAGTGTGCACCCACTGAGGGTCTGGTCCTTGAGAGCAGTTCAAAACTGCTGGCCTCACCTGGTGGCTTTTGAAGATCTGACCCGTAGAGTGCTCTGAGCACTTTGGGATATGTAACGTTTGCTGTCCCTCCCTCCCTCCCTCCCTCCCTCCGTCTCTGCCTCCTGCCCCCAGGCCATTGAGCACGCAGAACTGCTGGACTGATGTCTGTGGTGTGCACTGGAGGGTCAGCCTATGGACCGTCTGCACGGCTACATGTGGAAACTACGGCTTCCAGTCACGGCGTGTCGACTGCGTGCACATCCGCACCAACAAGCCCGTGATGGACCACCACTGCTCCTGGAGGCCAAGACCAGCAAACTGGCAGCGCTGCAACATCACACCCTGTGAAAACGGTACTTTGCTGAGAGGTGGGGAGGCAGAGCGATGCAGGAGTACAAAAGAAGGGAGAGTCGTCTCTCAGAAATGCAGCACTGGATCTTGCAGCTGGGCATCCTGGGGAGCTTCCAGCCCAGACCTGTGGAAAATCCAGTGTCTAAAGCTCAGCACCCCAGAGAGGAATGCTGCCCATTGTGGAGGCTTTTGGCAATAGTGTTCGTGCAGGGATTGTGTCCCCTTTCTACCAGCATGAGAAATAATTCATGCAGTCTTCTGGAGTAAGTCCAGAGTAGGACCACCAAATTCAGAGGGATGAAGCACCTGTTGTATGACAAAACACTGAAGGAAATGGGATTGTATAGCCCTGTTTTTAGATGACCTACTTGTGGCCTTCCAGTACCTGAAGGGAACCTAGAAGAAAGATGGAGCAAGATTATTTACAAGGCCATTTAGTGGCAGAATGAGGGGCAATGGTTTCAGATTGAAACAGAGTAGTTTTAGATTAGATAATAGGAAGAAATTCTTTACTGTGAGGGTGATGAGACAATGGCACAGGTTTCCCAGAGAAGCTGCAGATATCCCATCCCTGAAGGTTTTCTAGAACAGGTTGGATAGGACTCTGAACAACATGGTCCAGTGAAAGACATCCCAGTCCCCAGAAGGAGGGTTAGAACTAGAAGATATTCAAAGTCCCCTTACAACGCAAACCAATCTATGATTCTACAATTAACTTTCAGTTATGGTACAGACAGAAAGAAAAACATGAATCACAACCGTACTTATAGCTATAGTCCAAATCCTTTGGGTAGATGGATGATGGGAAATCCAGCAGGCTTTCTTTCAGATTACAAGCAACAAAATTGGGCCTGCCATGGGACTAGAAAAGTTACTAATTAAAAAAAAATGGAATGAACAAAAGAGAACAGACTATGTGCCTGTTTGGAACTTAAGCTTGCATCCTCTATCTTGCAGGCCAGTTGCTTTGCAAGCATTGCAGATGCAGTAGCAGAACCCACATGTGTTTGCCTAAATCCACACCAGCTCTAATGCTCCCTCTCAGCAGAGACGAAGTGGACTACATAGGTCCAAACCCACGAGTTTGGGGGGCCCTAATGGAAGCTGAAGCAATGAGGGAGTTCACAGGTATCAAGCAGGACCTTTACTGACAGTCCAATCTCTTTCTGCTATACAGAAATATTTCAAATCCCAAAGTCTTACAGGAATACTGGATAGTTTTCCAAACTAAAAAGCAGGAAGCTGAGGGCCTCAAAAACTGTACAAGGGACACCAGAACCTAAGCCCTAGAGGAGTTCAAAAGATGTCTTAACATCATGCTGGGTGGCTTCTAAACTGTGCAAAACACAAGACAACTCCCAATCAGCTGGGGTAACACTCCCACACACTGACTCTTCAAATGTGGAAAGCTGGCCAAAGTGTCTCTGAGCTACTCCATTAAAACAAGTATCCAGTTTCATTTACTTCTTCATCTTTGATTTAACTGTTAGGAAACTCCTAAAGCCCCTCTAAAATATAGGTACATGACAAACTAACAGTGTTGGAGCAGCCTCAGAAGCCCCTTCCCCAGGCTCCAAAAGTAAACGTTGCCCACAAATTCTTCGCTGATCTGTGGATGTGCAGTCCACATTCAGTCTTTGCAGTGAGTCAAACTCATGCTCACAATAAGACCTCCCAGCACAAAGGTCCTCTTGGCCACCCAAGGATAAATGTTCTCAGGTAAGAAATCCTTTGTTCATAACTTCATCACCATTTCTTCTTCTTGTTTCCCCTTTGGCAGTGGAGTGCAGAGACACCACAAGGTACTGCGAGAAAGTGAAGCAGCTCAAACTCTGCCAGCTCACCCAATTTAAGTCACGTTGCTGTGGGACTTGTGGAAAATCTTGAAGACAGATGAAATGAAAATGGAGGAACAAGGGGATCACAGCCTTTTCTTCACTGAGCAAAGGCTTTTGCAGAAAATACAGATGGATGGAATGATCTTTTTCATTTTATTTATTTATTTCCCTTAAAAAAATCCCTTTAACAAATCATTGCTGTAAAGGGACTTGACAAGTTTTCCCTTCTGTGAATCTGGGAGACAGAATGCAGATAAACATGGTCATGAGGGTAGACCATAAAGAGCCAGAGAGACCATGACACCAAGAAATGGGTATGAGAGCAGTGGGGCTCCCCCTCAATCTGTGTACACATGCCTGAGGGACATACCGAGAGTCAGGTGAGGAAGAGCGTCAAAACCTAGCATCATATTGTAGAATCAAAGAATCATCAAGGTCAAAGGAGATCTTCAGGGTTATCTAGGCCAACCATTAACAGCACTACCATACCCACCCCTACACTATCTGTGGGTGCCACATCCAGACTCTTCTTGGACACTGCCCAAGTTGGCGACTCCATCACCTCCCTGGGCAAATTAGTCCTATGCCTAGCCACCTTTTCAGTGAATAATTTTTCCTAATATCTTATCTGAGCCTTCTCAGCACAATTTGAGGCCATTTCTTCTCATCCTATTGTTTGAAACATGACAGAAGAGACTGACCCCCACCTCACTACAACCTGCTTGAAGGCAGTTGTAGAGACCAATGTGGTCACCCCTGTGCCTCCTCCCAGCTAAACAATCGCAGCTGCCCCAGTTGTTCCATATAGGATGTGTCTTCTAGATCTTTCACCAGTTTCGTAGCCCTTCTCTGAACATGCTCCTGCACCTGGAGCACTATATTTCATGTAGTGAAGGCCCAAAACTGAGCACAGGATTGGAGGTGTGGCCTCACCAGTGCTGGGTACAGAGGGACAATCCCTGCCCTGGCCCTGCTGGCCACACTATTGCTGGTACAGGCCAGGATGCCATTGGTCTTCTTGGGTACCTGGGCACACACTAGCTTATATTTAGGTATTGACCAGCACCCCCAGATCTCTTTCTGCTGAGCACCTCTCATCTCTCTTAGACTACCTTGAAAACACAAGCACATGATTTTGCTTTATAAGCTTTATTTGTTACATCCAAGATTAGAAGCCTTTTTATTCTAAACCCCTCTCTCCTTCCTGCACCAGGCAAGGGACACCCTTGTGACCTTCGAGGATCTGGTGTTTAGAGAAGCTGAACAATGGTCTGTAACATAAATGGGTCTAAAACACACCTGAAAGCATTTCCAGTTTGAGCTTGTGAGGGAGGATTGAAGGGTTGCCCTCAGCACAGAGGTGCAGTGATGTTAATAACTGACCAGCAAAATGAGAATACATATAATCTGCTTGACAGACTTTAGTACAAACCCGCAAAAACTGTTCTCTAGAGAGCATAGGCAGGAAAGATAGAAATTGTGTGCAATAAACAGGAGACACTTTGCATACTGCATCCTACTAACCATTACTTAGAGAAAAAAGGTACTACTTCCCAAAGTTCTCGTACTTTTAGACTTGGGGTTTTGGAAAAGAACTTGAGGAAGTGAGTTTTTCTATTCTGTTAACATGAAAATTTCTCTTTCCTGGCAGCCAAGCCTTTCGGTTAACTGGTAGACAAGAGTTTTATTCTGATTTTTCATGGTTGTTACTACTCAGTTGAAACAGAATGGTTTTAGCACCAGCACCATTGGACTAATGCAAATAATTTGTAAGCGACTTGCTCCTCTCCAGCTGTCTCCCACAACAAAACACGTGCTATAAAGCAGATATTTAAGTCCATGTATAACACCCCAAAGGTACAGTCTATAAAATGAGGCTCAAACATCACACTCACAGCAAGATTTTGCATGCAGGCCATGAGGCTTTCCTCCTGGCTAGCCGCAGTGTAGTGCTCCATGATTTTAGTTCCTGGAGATTCTCTGCTCTGCTCAGAAAAAAAAAATTAAAATTAGAGGAAGTCTGCAAAGAAGAGAGTTTGAGAATTGTGGAAGTTTAAAGGAGAACTACCTGATCTCAGGTTTTGCTTCAAGACCCTCTCTAAATGAAAGGCTTGGTTGTGCCTCTCCTGTAACTGCTGTTGTTCCTTGTGATATATTAATGAAATGCTGTTCAAGTTCTGCCATGCTACAGCTTTCATGACATGTGGATTTTTTGGTTAAACTGGGGGGCCAGTATTGAGATCAGTGCCAGGTTCATGACATTAAACAGTCTCAAACTGGCTTACTTCAAATCACATCTGGGAGTGAACGCTTTCGGTAGAAATGGGCCTTCAAGATATAAGCAGCAGTGCAACTTTTTATTTAAAAAAATAATAAGGACTTTCTGTGTATGTAAATGTATATCATTTCTGTATATTTATTAGGATTTCTTGTATAAAAAGTGCAATATTAATAATTGTACATTATTTTGTCCAGATAAAATTATTTTGGTTTTTTTTAAATCTCCCCAGAATTTTTTCTCTAAAATCAACAGTAATAGTGTACTTCTCTTAATTGTAACAGCACTTGCATTTAATTGGGGATCTGCTTCACTGTGCACAGAGTGCTTTATAGATCATGACAGAAGGGAGGGATGATGTTTTTAACTTGGGAAATTATAGTTATGCATGGAATGAAGGACAATTCCTTAATAACATAATAATAGCAATGATGATGATGACGATGTGATCGATATTTTTGATACATTAGTTAACAAAATGCAGCACGGGGAAGTGTTTTATTTTGTGTAGAAGCCAAATTTATTCAAGCTATCACATGTTCCACTGTATCAGTGTAACTGTGCACAGGATAAACACAAAGGATCTGATCTGGAGGGGCCAATGTGTTGTCTCTGCACAGTGTGGGTTTAATTTCACATGTCTGTCTTCTGAATTGTGACTTGGCAGCATCTCAGTAATATAAGGATTACTGGTTATTTTTAAAAAGGATGCTTTCCTTCTCTAAA
The DNA here is from genome assembly GCA_013397375.1 of Toxostoma redivivum. NCBI lineage: Eukaryota > Metazoa > Chordata > Aves > Passeriformes > Mimidae > Toxostoma > Toxostoma redivivum. The sequence goes on along the minus strand of VXBI01009295.1, from coordinate 18,937 downwards.
GAGAAAACAAAACAGCCAACTTGTATTTATATAACTTTTTGTACAAGTAATGCAGTTTACTTATTTAACTACAACTGTGTTGTTTTTTAATCTTAAAAACAAAAGCCAAAGCAGTAAAACTGTTGGAGTTCTCTGTCCTTATTCTGGATTATGATAGCAGCACACACCTGTTAAACAAAGTACACATGATGTATCTGCCTTGGGAAAAGAGGATGTCTTATCTATCCTTTTAAAAGTCTTCAGCCATTAAGATTCTGCACCCTGTCTTGGAGATAAGTTTTAATTCTCCATTTGCCGTGCTTTATTCTTATTTGCTAATGGCTTGCCCCTAGTGCTCTTGCAGAAATATAAAGCTGGTCCAAGGACCGTAAAGATCAATGAAAGTATACTCCTTTTTTTTAAGTAGCAATGCTTCAAGACATAACTTTCCTCAGCAATCTATGGCTTGAAGAAACACCTGTTAATTCAGTCTTTCCTTACAGGTTGCTGCTGCCTTCAGTAATGGAGCTGACAGCTACCTGAAACATCAGGTGTGTGTGCAGAAATAATTATGGTCTGAATTACACGGGGAAAGAAGAAAAAAAATTAATGATGCCAAAAGCATTTTTCTTAACAAAGAAAAAAAAAGAGTTTTGAAAACTAAGCTGTTACCCTTTTCAAACAAACAATATGTCTCTGCTGAAAGGGAATGGCAATTTTGCTCTGATTTATTGACAGTTTCCCTTGTATGATGTTGCAGATGTTTTTTAGATACCTAAACTGCAGGCAAATAACATTCACACAGACAAGCAAGTCGAAGACCAGACCTAAGACTTCCAAGCAAGACTACTGAAGGCAATGGGAATTTCATCATTCATTTCAGTAAAACAAGTGTAGAAGCTGTTGTGAGTGTAAAATTAACAATATATATGTTCTCAAAAGAGCAATTATTGTCTCTTATGCTTATGGCCTTAGTTACTAGTCAAGTCAAAAAGTGTTCAAAACCTTAAAATCAAGATTCCAGTTTTGTTCTGCTGACTAATTTTCCTCACAAAAGAAAAACAGTTCTGGACCAAACAGAAAAATACAGTGCTGAAAGGCTCCCCACAGAAGATCTACTCCCAGCTCCTCTTATGTGACAAGGTAAGCACAACTGAACTATTCCAGGCAACTGTGTCTGCACGCGTGATCTCAAAAAACAGAAGGCATAGCCAGAGTTTTCCAAAGTAATCTCTAGAGGAAAACCTTTTTCCTGCTCTCTAGATGCAGTTATATGGACTGCAGTTGGAGCTTGTTTAGTTTCAAAGTTAGGATTCTTCTTGTGAACTACCTTATCAAACAAAAGGGCCTCACCATTTGTTTGGTGCTTCAACATTGATTCATAAATTGATTACTTTATTCTAGATCAGCATCACCTGACACCTCTATTTGTAGAAGGTCTACCAAAAGCTTAGTCTTTTCCAGATTTTCGGAACCATAAAATTCCTCCAAAGTTTTTAATGTCAGCTTTTACTGAGTGTCTGATCATTTCAGCTAGTCGTTCAGTAAATAAGCTTCATTCAGTTACCTAACTTTAGCAGACATGCCTTCAAAGTATTTTAAATGTCAAGTTTGCTCCCAGACCAGCAGTGTATGCAGATGGGAAGCTCAGAACTGCTAATGCTAGCTATGGATGTACATATTAACTGCAAATCACAGCATGGGGATCATTGATTTAACCATTCCCTTCATCCTCTTTTTAAAAGGCATATATATATATATATGTATCTCGATAGTGTCATGTATTAACTGTCCAGTTTTGCGGAAAGTAAACCAAAAAACCTGTCAAATACTTGAGTTAGCACAAAACTGAAGAAGGGGAAAATCAGACCTCCTTCTTCTATTGATCTTATACAGTTCTCACACCAAAAGCATATCGGTTGATCGTTATTTCACCTACATTGCTTTTCATCATCTCCAGTCAACATTTCCTCTCCAGACAGTCAGAATCAAAGCTAAAATCTGTTCATATACATAGTCATTTTGATATTTTTTAATAAAGATGTTTCACTAAGGCCTTTCAGTAATTGCAACCCAAGTTATCTACATTTATAAGTGGAAAATACACATACTGGCACCTCCTTTTCCATTTGAAATACTTATTTCTATTTTCACCTGCTTATTCACTGAAGTACAATACTTGTTCCTTCACCAGAGGCATTGTTCTTGTCTCCACACTTGCCCAGTCACACAAAAACCCAGGGTGTCAGTTGAAAGACCAGGCTAATTTTGGCTAAACCCATGAGACTTTTGGAGGGATGCAGCAGGGCAGGCAGGACTGCATCAGCTGAGACCTCAGCTGAACAGAGACTGAGAAGGAGACTCCCCTCTGCAAGCAGAGCAAGTTTGGGTTGCACTTCTCTATCCTTCCTGCTAACACACTGCTTACCTCTCAGAAGAGGGAAAAAAGGGGAAAAAAAGGAAAAAAGGGGAAAAAAAGGAAAAAAGGGAAAAAAGGGAAAAGCAGAAATTTTGTCTAAAGTTTAAAGCCTTTGTAAAGAAAGGCTTTATATCTGTGTAGCTATAAATAAAAGAATGCTGTTTTATGCAGCTAAAAGGAAAAGGGATACCAGAGAGTTGCACTCTGGTTACATATAAATATCTTTTTTTAAAGCAGTGGCAGGATGTGAACAATTCCACAGTAAGCATGTAGTTATCCACACATGCTTTGGATGACATGGGTGGGGGGGCACCACTCACTACTACTACTTCTAGTATTACTACTATTACTACACTCTTTAGGACTATAAAGTAGTCTTCTCTTCAAGATCTTGCATGGTTTGTATACAAACCCCCTAGGGACAATGGGAAAGCACAATAATGAACCAGAAGAATCAGACCAGACAGGCCATGAACAGCTTGCTCTCCAAGTTAGGAGCCAGGATGGATTTCTTCTCTTAAGGAAGTGTTTAATGGCTGCACTGAGGAATAGTTTATTTTGGGCTATATGAAGACTTCCCCTCCCAACCTTTTCAATGTGCTGGTTGGTTTTTTTTTAAGGATAAATTATTAGTCTGAATAAATGGCCAATAATGTTGGTGGATGCTTGTTAAAACACTTCACCTTCTGAAACACTCATGGAGTCAGTTTTCAAGTAATAGCATACAACCTAGTGATTTTATTACCAAAAAAAGAAAAGTCTCACTGTTAACCCACTACATACAAATAACAGAAAATTAAATCCAGCTGTGCAGGGAGGATCTCACAGGCACTTTTTTCTTTTTTTTTTTAAACAGAGCAGAGGCCTGCTTGTCCAACAGAGTAGTATGCTTGAGTCTGTAATGGTGTTTGGCAGTGCCACATGAGCCCTCTCACCAGTCTGGGGACAGTTCACACCAGCAAGCACAGAACTAGTGAGCTAGTGGAAACAGGGAACACAGAGATGAACACAGCATTGCCTTCTTTAGAACTACTCTATTCCTTCTCTTTCAAATGCAGCCAAAAACCTTTGTTCTACAGACATGCAGCCAGATAGAGCAGTGAAAATCAGATTGCCCCAAAGCAGTATTTCCCCAAAAGACAAGAAGAGAGGCACAGGTCATCAAACCACTGCTTCCAAAGTGGGAATAAGACAGAGAGACACTACTACAGAAGGGAGAAGAGTGACTTTTTAGAGGGATCAGCCAAAAGTAAACTCTGTTCAGAATTCCTTATGGAAGTTTCCCATTCCAGTGAACTCAGTTCTCTGCCCAAACGCCTCTTTCCAACTGAGGTAACACAGTCTCTCAGGGAGATCATATCCGTGCCTCAGGAAAGATCTTTTTTTTGTCTTCCAAAGGAAAGGTTTGCTTTTTCACACATTACATTCAGTTGCTTCCTATCTCCTGAATACCATGCCCAGGATCTGTACTGCTTCCCTCTGTGATATGAACACAGTTCTCGCTGAAGAATACCACTTATCTTTCAACACTTCCTTCATAGTCCTGAAACACTTGAGGTGCTGAAAATTGACTCTCCTAAGTAGTCTATAGTGTTGGGTGAAGCACTTGTTAGAATTTGGGGTGGTAACATTTTCACAAATTTGCTGCTAGTTCATATTTCTAGACCATAAGTACATAACTTGCTGATTTTTTTTGTCCTCTCACCTATTGCCAACCGCATACCTTCTCCATATGAAGTGCCTCCTGCATTACTTACTTACTGCAGTAAGGCACTGGGGTTGGCAGTCCTTGCAGACACAGGTTGTTGAAAGGCTGATATAACACAAGTCAAAACTGAACTGATTATTTATGTCCCCCATTATTACAGGTAACTTTTTTCTGGGGTTTTCATTTTGTTTCCCACTGAGAACAGACTAAGTAATTTTGCTCAGCTTTTTCCGGTGAGGAACAACAGTGCTGCCTTCCTCCTGGCTAAGAAAACATTCATAACCTTCTATTAAGCTGCTACGCTTCTAAAATTTAGTTTGCACGTCTCCTTAATTCAACTTTTGTGCTTAAGACTTAAGATTGTGCTTTGCCTTCACATCAGTAGTGCTGGTGAGCTCTTGTGTGTTTTCAGGGATGTCAGTAGACACTATCCTTCCAAAGAGCCTCTGCAGTGTACATACATGAAACTGCTCCTGTGCATAGGTGACATTTATCTTTGACAATAGTCACAGTAATCAGTTTCAGTGTAGTAACTAGCTTTGACAGTGATGTTTTTCATCCATTATTGCTTAGCAAAATCCTCCTTTTTTGCATGCTTCATGGTGTAAGGATGCCTTTTTCAACCCTGCCAAGGATAAACTTCCTTTGTTTCATCCTTTCATTTTGGTTTTTGAAACACTTTTTGAAAGTAGGCTTTGTACGTGAGCCAATGTTTAGGTATTGATGCCATTATCCATTCTTCAAAAATAGGATGCTGACCCCAGCTATTTCCTTCCTTCCTTCCTTCCTTCCTTCCTTCCTTCCTTCCTTCCTTCCTTCCTTCCTTCCTTCCTTCCCTCCCTTCCTCTCTCCACTCTTGAAGCCATGCATCACTCTGTGTGATTTTCCTGGGTTTTGTCCCATCTCATCCTGAGGCTCTGAGGTTGCTCTTGACTGCCCACAGCTGCCTTATTGGGATGTCATTAGTACTCACCTGAAAGCCAGAAGAAGGTGATAATAAGTTGGCCATTCCAGCATGGGAAGTTTCTTGGATTGTTTCTTATTTTGGCCCTAGGAAGGCAACACACTTTCCTATGGGTTGGGTCCAGCTGACATACATCAAGGCTGCTCTCAAAACTAGAAGTTGGGCCAGGTAGTATTTTTTACTCTCTACTCTCCCATAAAACAGGCAAGATCTCTACAGAGCGTCTGAGAGGTTTCTGAACAAGTGCTTGCTTATCTATCACTAGTACCTGGGGCTGCCATGCACACAGGTATAGTTTCATTTTCCTCCTCCTCCACTATATAACTTCAAAAGCAATTACACAAGCTCATAGTGCAGTTCAGTGACATTTTAAGCTCTTTCTCAGGGTGTCTGACTTGTACTTCTCTCTTTCTGAGAATGTGATGACTAAGAAAAAATTAAATTTAATTGGCATGAACATCAGATAAGAATAACTCCTCATGGTTACCCATTAACTCATTCTGCATGAAAACAGTAACCAAATCCTGTGTACTGTTGAGCAGTCCAAGTTTATTTTCTGTATTAAACACCTCAATTTTATTCCAAATTATAATTATATAATTATCTGTATTATTATATAAATTATATAAATATCTGTATTTCTCTTATGCTATTTTCTAATGACACTGCCTAATTCAAACAAAATTAAACTCCAGACACAGAAGATGCTGCTTTACTTTAAATACACTACTGAGAAAAAGGAAGACTGCCAAGTCAAATCTCGGCTACCTGAGCCATGTGATTCTTCACTGACCATCTGCACCTAAGTTGATAATAGCATGTCTGTGTCATATACATGTTCAGGGAAATTAAATAAATGGGGTTTAATCTTATTAAAACACTGGTTTTCACCCAGCCAGGTAAGCCTTCTGATTTAGTTCATCATGCAGTCAGACAGCGTTAATGTTATTGCCAAAAGCGGGACAATGGGAAACCATACAACTGTAGGAGGACAAAATGTGAAACTGCATCAGCCCAAGCTTTAATTGGCATTAACTTCTGTGGCACCACACCTTAAGTCACAGAACAGAAATCACTTTGTTCTTTTGTTTTATCATATATTGATTTTAAATAAATTGAATAAATTCTTAACACATAGGGGTACAAAGCAGAAGAAAAAAAAAAAACAACACCCTGAAAGTGCTGGATTTAAACCAGCTGTGTCTTCTTGATGCTGGTGTGAGCTGGCCCACTGCATGGAAAATCAAGATTCCCATTGCTAATGTTCAAAACCCAGCAATTACTAGTGCTAAGTGGCATACTGCTTTGCTATTGAGCTTGATAAAACTAACTTCCACCCAGCAAAAAACATCCACACAAACCTGTAATGAAGACAATTTTACACACCAGACTCTCCTTGCTTTGCATTTCATGCCAGCCTCATAACAAAGAGTTGAAAGAACAGCTGGAAAGCTCTTATGTGTAAAAGAAAAATCTTCTCTGCAGTCACAAGCCTCAGCTTTTTTTTGTCATATAAATTCTATTTCAGAATTGGCAGGATTACAGGTTGATAAAGAAAATCAGAAAAACAAGTAGATAAAAAGATGGGGAAGAAAAATGGGTTTTTTGTAGAAATTCAATATTAAAGAAATGAAGATTCAGGAAGACTGGCTGGTAAAATAGGATGAGTAAAAAAAAAAATGCCAAACATACTCACCACAGAGTATCCAGGGTTCCAACACAGGTGAGTGAATATTTTACAGATTACTGAATTTCTGAAGGCTGTGTGAAGTCATCAATGACTGCATAGTTTGGTCCTTGTGTAATTTGTAGAGATTTATCTAGTTGTTCCTGCTGCAATGAATATAATTTTTCATTGAACTAGCACATATTTTTAGAAAAGGCCTCTAGGACTGATTCAATGACTTCAAGTGAAGCAGAACCACTGTGCCCCTAAGGTATTGTTCCACTGGCTTCCCACACTCAGGGTTAAGCAATCATGTTTTAAGATGTTTGGCTTTAACTTGCCAGCACTTAGGAAAAATTTCTACCCCAAAGCTTTTCCAAAGTTTTAAAATACCTTTATACAGAAAATTATCTTCCTCTTTAAATGCTGCTTTGATGGTCAGACACAAGCCTTTCACAGAATCATATATAAATAGAATATCCTGAGTTGGAAGGGACCCACAAGAATCATCAAGCGTGCAACAGCTTTGGCTAGCACTTGAGCTAAATACTCAGCAAACAGCCAGAGCTGCCAGGAGTAAGGGAGAGGAGGATTTAGGAAAGTAGAATGTGCTTAAGAAGTCAGAAAGTTTCATAGTGCTAATAGAACACTCATAAGCCTACAGAAAGCACTTTGGACAAATAAATGAACAGTTTGGGTCAGAAGCTTAATACTGGCCTTATTCAAAACATAATGCAACTCTAGCTGCTGGCTGAGCTGTAGCAACGTGTGACAATTTCAACTCTTTGATGTTTCTGGTATCCATCCAGAACCCTGAAGTGAAGAGCTTTTACTGAAAAACTTCTCTTACAAGGTGTCAGCCTAGGGTAGTATCTTTGGCACAAAAACCTCCCATCTGATAGCCTGATTCTGGGCAGCACAGTGACACAATTTATGAAAGTGCAATATTCAATAATATTTATCCCGTAATTGTACCTTTTGTTTCTGTCTTTGATGGGAACGCTGAAAAAGGCTGGATCTCAGACTTTGTTACCCTGCAATGACTTTTACATGTCACTTCATGCAATTCACCTATTGTATCTCTGTTTTTATGGACATAGCTGAACCCCCTTTACATCAATAATAAGGTTTATTACTAGGAGATCTTTCTATTACTGTCTCAGGAAGACAACATCTCTCAATTAATGAGCAAGAGTTAGGTGGGAAAAACGAAAAAAATTCAGAGAAACATAAATCAGTATGTCTTTTCCCTGGATTTTATGTTCTTCACTTGTACAAATTAACCAGAAAAAGTCAATGCCAGGGAACTGAGTTTATTTTAATAGTCCTCTAAATAAGAAACCAAGAACTGGTTTAAAAAGTTATAAACAAAATCAAGCTATCATCATCAGTTTTCTGAAAGGTGAGATTGGGGTGGGTCTTTGTAAGGGGCTAGGCATCTAACAATGTCCTTTGTAACTGGTATTGTAGGCTTAGCATCTAGGAGAGTGGCATGCTTTGGGCCTGACCAGACAGGTTTATAGGTTTACATAACTGTGAGTGAATGAGGCCCATGATGGGTCCAAAATGTAGTCAAGAAATCTATTGGTTTTGCTGGGAAAGTCTGGAGCATGAGTGAAAGGTTTTAGTCTATTTCATAGCCAAGGCTTATAGTCTTCCTTTACTATAGAAGTGCTATTAAATGGTTCAGTAGTTTCATTAAACTGGGGCAAAGCTTGATACATCTTGGCTGGCTTTTCATTTGGGTGCTTCCAGCTTGTCCAAGTAGTGTTGTGAAGGTCCATTTTCTCCAGAGGAGGAAGATATGCATCTGGTTTTCTGGTGAATACAGGAGGCTGTGGTCAAGTTTTGTGTTTCTCCTGAAATTCAGTTATAGTGGAGAAAAGAACACAGGGCCTAGCTTTGTCTGGTATGGTTTTGGAAGCTTGGTTGACTGACCAGCCCACGCCCTGGTAAGAAAATTTGTGTGGAGTGAGGCCATCAAATGAAACATAATTGTCCTTGTATTTTTGAATTTTATGACATAATGTTTCACCAGAAGAGGTGGCACATCAGAGAATCACAGAATTACTAGATTGGAAGAGATCTTAAAGGAACCCAACCCATGCCCTAACACCTCAACCAAACCATGGCACCATGGTGTGCTGTATCCAGTCTTTTTTAAAACAGATCCAGGGATGCTGATTCCACCACTTCCCCAGGCAGACAATTCCAGCACCTTATCACTCTTTCCACNGCCTAGAGCACTGCAGGGGGTTATTGTGGCCAAAGTGCAGGACTCAGCACTTGGACTTATTAAATTAATTTTATTGGACTCTGCCCATCCATAATTCACTCTGTAATTGGTTATGTACTCAAAGGGAGCCTTGCTTTTTTGGACCAGATTCAGAGGTTTGCAGCTTTGAGTAGCAATCAGTCCCCTGTAGAAAAAGTCATTCTGGACAATTGTTCTGTGGTAATATTTCTCTTTTGATGAGCCAAACCTATTCTTTGGTCAGATCTGCTCTGTCTTTGGTTCATTGTGTAACCACAGTCATCTGAAATGAAAGAGGAATCATACTGAAATGCTCAGCTGAAATTCTTTGACAAGTTTAGCCATATATCATATTATGATTATTACATTTTCTACTTCAATAAATATTTGTTTATGATGTAGTGTTTCACAAATCTTATTCAAAGAGCAACTGTAGAATACATTATACACTAGCGTGTTAATGCTTCAGAAGTGCTCTGCATCTACACAGAAAGCTGAATCAACTAGGCTGTACTCACTCATGCCTACAGAGATGGTGCAGGAAACTGAGTGGGTGCTGTCTTCATGCTCAGTAAACCAGGAATCATCAAAGTGTAGCATTAAGGCAGTACCTTCAGTCTGTTTCAAACATCTTCCTCCTGCTGGGTTGTGGCTGGCTCTGAGCACAGAGTATGCCTGTGCAGAAGGCTGTTCAGATGTCTCACGCAGCACCTCTAGGACACGGAGAGCCAGATGTCCATCCTTCCACTCTAAAGGCCAAGCTACAGTGCTATCCTTCCTCTTTCTACCTTCTCACTCGGCCTGGTGTCTTGACCTAATTCCTCAGCTGCCCAGCTGGGTTGCTGCCAACAATTTGCCAAGTTCAGAGCTTGCAGCTCATCTTGGTGTTACCAAGCTGTGCTGTGTGGCATCTCCTCAGCCCTTGGCTTTGCTTTCCATGGTGCTCCTGACGTCAGAACAAACAGAAACTGAGAAAGAGCTTGCAACTCTGTCCCACTTCTTCCTTATTAGAAAAACTGTGCTGGAATTTGCAGAACAAGTCTGCACTAATGTGAAACACTGAACTATACTACAAAACCAGCCCATATTCAGAAATCTTGTTACCTAAATTTATGACTAAGAAAACATTTTAGGTGGTATTTTAGGGACATTCATGTACTCCTTTCTTGACAGCATATCAGGGAAATAAGGAACCTATTGCAAAGCTGCCTAACTCTCTGGCCAGTGCTGTTGCCAGAAGACCATAGTTTTTTCCTCTTACTAGTAATTTTGTGCAACTTTCCCTAGAGATCATTATGGTTACTGGTAGGAAGTTGAAATGAAGTGGTCTTGGAGCTAACCCAAGGGGTGTTTTTTGTTTTCTTTTTTTAATTTTCCTTCCTTTCAAACCACTCTAAGAGTCACGAGGCAAATAAGCTTCCAGCTGACTGCACAGGAAAGTACTATAGAGTAAATGATGAAATTAGGGTATTTGTATTAGGATATTTGAATTCTTCAATCCAATCAGAATCTGGCACTCCTTCTTCCCTTGGGAAGTAGAAGAGGCCCAGGCACCACCACACTGGTGAGATGCTGACCTTGTGCCCATGCTTAGGGTACATCATTGTCCTGGAGAACAGTCCAACAGAGTGAACCAGGAACATATACTGATGTGTTTTTACAGGAAATGCTTTAATAAAATGTATAAAAGTGAGAAGCTAATGAGATTCAGACCACCTCCAAGATGTAGTTTGTTCAGAGATCTCACATTTCAGCCGCCAGCCAAGAGTTATTAAGAAACTTTTCAGGTTCTCCCATCATCTTTGTTGGAGAACGCTCTGTGCATTTTGGATGTAACCACAGCTCTTGCAAAATATTCAAAATATGATAAGCAAGTCCATCTGTCTTCAATCTTTAAAATTTATAAGCTCTACACGTTTGGAGACCTCATAGGCTTACTTATTGTAAGCCAGCGGTGCTACTATTCCTTCAAAATACGTTACAGTTTTATTGCAACTCTAATTCTTAACCATAGATATTAATAGTTTCCCATGTAGCATAATCTTGAAAACATTAGGGGATACAGGAGGGAATGCAGCATATGAACCATATGTTGTTGGGGGCTTAGGTACATCTCCCTACAACCAAGCAAGACCAAATTAAAATTAGATTACATATCTAGAGATAGGTAGAAACAGTTAAGTGTGCAGCCTAGGTAGGAGGAGATGAGAATTTTTAAACTTTAAGCTGCAAAGTCATCTGACATGAACTGTGATAAGCAATAGCATCAACTTAACCCTACAGTGTTATTTGGTATATGATGTGTTCAGTGGGAAAGAATATGACAATACAATAGGAAAGGTAACTTAATACTTAAAGCAGCACTATTTTAGATGCTGTTCCAATACTTCAGTGATGATGATTAATTGAATATAATGTTCCAAAAATTCACATTTGGGAGGTGTGCTGGTTTTGGCTGAGGTGGAGTTAACCTTCTTCACAGTGGCTGGTATGGGGCTGTGTTTTGGATTTCTGCTGAATACAAGAGTTGATAATACAGAGATGGTTTTGTTATTGCTGATCAGGGCTTACACACAGCCAAGGCTTTTCGTACTTCATGTTGGTGAGGAAGCTGGGGGTGCTGGGGATGCTAGGGATGCTAGGGATGCTGGGAGGAGACACAGACAGGAGAGGTGACCTGAACTGACCACACATACATTCCAGACTTCATGACATCATGGTCACTACATAAAGTGAGGGGGTAAGGAGATTGTGGACAGGCATGGAGTGATGGTGTTTGTCTTCCCAAGTCACTGTCACCTGTGATGGAACTCTGCTCTCACAGAGATGGCTGAACACCTGCCTGCCCATGGGAAGCAGTGAATTAATTCCTTGTTTTGCTTGGCTTGTGTGTGCAGCTTTTGCTTTCTCTACTGAACTCTTTATCTCAACCCATGAGTTTTCTACCTTTTACCCTTCTGATTCTCTCCCTGATCCTGCTGGTAGGGGAGTGAGTGAGCAGTTGCATGGGGCTTGGCTGTCAGCTGGGGTTTATACCACAACAGTAGGGATCACTAAAAACTTAGCAATGCTTAGAGAACAGCACAATGAAAACTTGCATTTCTTGTTGAACCTGGGCCTTTAAGAGAATTTATTCAGTATGCAACTCTATTTTTGAGGGGACTTGGACAAAGATTTCCATTTGCAGTGTTTGGAAAAATACTGTAAATTATAACCAAATGTGGCTGTGATATCTTTTATTAGAGCTCTGGAGTTACACTTAAGGTGCTGACCTAAACACTGAAAAGAACCAAAAATATACATATGTTTCATATATAGAGAAGTTAAGGATATCTAAACAGAGACGAACAGATTCTCCACTTGCACATAGCAGCCTTTTTTATTGGTTTCACTGAAGATATTCCAATGAATACCATCTGGTGACATTACCTACACAAAATAACATGTTTAAAAGTGTGTAGATTTGGATATTTTGCACCTGTGAGTCATAGTCTTCACAACTCAAGTCATTCTAAATGGACATTTCCTGTGCATTGATGTACAAACTGCAGTTTATGCTGTTGCAAACATGCAGCTGCAAACAAGTAGCAGCTGGAATAAAGTTTAACTCTCAGTCATTTCAGCCAGGTAATTTTAACAATGCATTCACATGCCTTTTATTCTCCAACTTCTTTTAGCATTTTGACTTCCAAGAAAAATATTGTCTGTGTCAACTGGGACAAATCTGCAATAATAAGCACAAGTCACAAGCTATTTTATCTGCACAGCATAATAAAATAAAATACAGAAACACAAAAACTATCTGTCTACCCATGTTAGCTAGCTGAAAGGTGAGCAGAGAGGAGGTAAAATCCTCTGACTTTCTACTTATGACTTACTACCAAAACTAGTAAGGTTGTTGTAACTGTGTAACTGAAAGTTTTCTCCCAGTGCACAGGGAAGAGAATTTGTGCGGCTGAAGAGGAGGGAAAAAAGCTCCCACAAAGACAAGCCACCAAATTAGTGCAACTGAGAAACAAAGGCATAATTAGATGCACAGCTCAACTGTTTAACTAGCAGTAGAGCTGGAGTGCACTGTGTGCCTATATTTCCTGCATGCATCTCTTGTACATTCACAGAATAACTCTGCAGCAAACATAGACAGGGTCTCATGCTTCATGAACTGGTGAGACCTAGGAAGTTCTGTATATTTTAGATCGGTATCATCCACTGAATGTGTGGATCAGCTATGCAGTACACCAGGAATATGTTCAGTACATCCTAAATGCTGTTTTTGGATCAACATGAAGGAATTCCCATGGCCCTGCTTCTACCTAGGATTCCTGTAGGCCTGTTAGATATGGAAAGGAGGTGAATTCAGAGATACCATTAATGCAGAGCTGTATTACCAACTCCCTATTTCTGTCTGCAATATTCCTGCACAACTTGTTAGCATACATATACAGAAGGAATAAAAACTGCACTGTTTTGATCTGTCTTCTTAAAAAATGAAGTTACCTGTGAAGTCCTGAACAAAGCTGCAAGGGCAGCTTTGTAAGTGGTTCTTATATCCATCTTGGTTCTGGGGATATGTCTCCAGGAGACACATGGAGAGACTTGAGACATAATGTAGGAGTTATAATCATGTCTGTAAGTGCAGGTCAATCCATATTCTTTTAAATGCTTTTCAGATGGTTTAGGTTTCTGTGGCAACACTTCATGAGCTGTGTTATCTCTCCTGTGAAGAATAATTTATTTCTTTTTTGCTCCAGAAATAAAACCTGCTCCTTTCTCTGGACATACAAAGAAATGAATACTTCCCCTTATCTCCACCATCTAAGAAAGTCTGGATATGGTACAAGCAGTTAGTGAAACACACAAGCCTTTTGCATTTGAAAACACAGGCAGTGGGAGCTGCCCTGCGCTGCCTACCAGCTGGGACAGTAATTGCATCACAGGGAAAAGGTGTCCTCAACCGAGAGAATTGTTGCTGTATTTCTGCTTGTTGTTAATTTCGTAGTTATTGTTGTTGTATGTTTGTTTGCCTTGTTATATATATATTAGTAAAGAACTGTTATTCCTACCCCCCCTATATCTTTGCCTGAGAGCCCCCTAAATTTCAAAATGATAATAAATTGGAGGGAGGGGGGTTTCTTAGCAGATACCTGTCTTTCAAACCAAGATGTTCGGGAATTAAAAAGCTTTAATAATACAAAAACAATAAATTGCAATCTGAACAGCTTGCATTGAATGAGAGAGATGGTATAGGGACTTTTGCACGAGGGTGATGGCAAAAATGGCCAGGGCAAAGCAGCATTATTTATAAACTTGGAGGAGGAGAGAAGTTAGGGCGGAGTTTAGGGAGGGGATCCAATAGGGAAGGGCAATTAGGAATGTTAAAATTTTTGCCATAAGAAAGAACCAAGACAACAAGGAGAACAGGGAACTTTCTGGCAATGATTAACATATTCAACAGGAGAATTCCGGGGGTGATTTTTCTACTCACCCTTAAAGGGTTTTCCCACGGCCTTACCTTGGTCATCTATTCTTTTATTTGAGCTTACCCAAAGAGGGCTCAAATAAAGCTTACCATCTTTTTTGAGGAGCCAGTTTCCCACTTGCATCAAAATTCCTTCTGTGAAATCATAAGTCAGGAGGAGTCCTTGTGGATTCATTTTTGTCTCAAAGGAGTTTGGAGTTAGGACTTGAAAAAGGAAGTCCTTACAGGGAATAAGACAGAAAACAAATAATCCCTGACAATTAAAATATTAGAAAAAAACACTTTGGAGTGCAAATCTCAGTGTGGGGCCGGGGGAGGGGAATAACCACTTCCTTAAGAATTTTATAAAATTCCCACTTTCATGTAACTGAAGGAGAGGCAAACAGGAAGATGTAAAAACAATTAAGAAGTTCAGTCTTGCTAGACCATTTTGGAATTAATTTCTTAACAAAAACCTTCCAACACAGCACGGACACTTTCTGGCCACACCTGTGGTCTTCCAGCATTCTATGGAATTATTCATCATTCTCCAAGGGAAAATGATCTGCCTATTCTTTCTGCTGCAAATCTGCTGGCTTCACATCACTTTAGTCCCTCTGCTCTCATATGGTCCATGATGCAGCAGGCCAGTCTTCAGCTTGGTTCTGGAGTGTGTTGAGGAGACCCTTATGTCAGCTTTTTATGGCAAAACTGCACTCAGATCTAAGTGGGGAAAATAGCTATGCTGCCTAGCTCATCATGGACCTGCATATGGCACAGCCAGGTGCCAGCAGCAGCATTTTGCAAGTAAGAAATGGCTGATGAGGAGCAAATTAATGGCACTTCACTAAAACCTCAGTTAGCATCCCATTACAACTTGGCTGCATGCATAAGGTTTGAAGGGTAGGGGTTTGGAGGGACTGGGTTTCCCAAATGATCTGAAACACAGGCCTTGTGCAGCTTCCTGCAGTACCACAGGGGCTCTCCTCTGCAGACGCATTACCCTGCATCCTGATGGACGTTAGGCAGCATCCTGCACCTGCCTAGTAGCACTTGGCAACGGGGAGGGTGGAGGGGTCGTGCAGATCAGCAAGAAAAGGGTGTGCAGTGTAGGTACTTCTCTAAACACCCCACAGGAGCAGGCAGGGAACTGCTGGTAGAACCTGCATTTTTACCCTTGCAGACATTCCTAGCATTCATAATGCTAGGGAACTTCTCAACAGCCCAGAATGGAAAAAAGGCCAGGATTGCCTGCAGATGGCAGTAGTTCTAGATTGCCATGCTCTTTGCTAGATGTTGTTTTCAGCACGATCTGGCAACACAATTTGTTTTACACCTCAAGTATTCTCCTTTTTCTCTTGTACATAATTCTGCTTTCTTTGGTGAATTTCAGAGTGAATTTTGTTGAATTTCCTCTAAATTATGATGTATGGCCTCAGATTTAACAGTAACACTCACTGAATTATAGACAACAAGCAGCAGAGGGGATCATCAGTGATAATTCAGCACCAATATATGATAGTATGAAAGATTTATTTCCGTACCCACAGACATGCCTGAAAATATTTTTTTACTAGAAAAAAATGGGAAAAACAGAACAAGACTCTTAACAAGGAGTGGAACAATGCTAGACTTAGAAGTCTGCTGCACTTTACTACTCTCTCTGGCATGATAATTATTTATGAAATAACTATGTGATTTTTCAGGACTAAAGTCACTGTTTTGTGACTGCAGCAAGTCAGTACATTAATGTCAGTGATAAACAGTGAAAAATTCTGCATAAGCATTTTGATGTTGCAGTTGTCAAACTGCTCCTTTTTTAAAAAAACTAATGATACTTAAATTTTGGCATCTGCTATGTTTGTCTGCTTAGATGTGGGGTTGGGATTTTTTTGTTAATTCTTCTGATTTTCACTGTCTTCTGATTTTCCAAATTACACTTTTCTTGACTGAGCTCTATAAAGTTAGTCTCACCAATACTGCTAATAAAATAAAACAAGCAAGTCTATAACTGGGAGGCTTACTAAGAAGACCATTTGAGGGTAAAAAGAATACAGGTCTTCTTCATTTATCTGAACAGAAGCTGAGATTAAATTAATGAATAATTTATTAGTTTACATTAAATACTTGCTTAAATCAGCTGGAGACACAGCTCAGGACCAGAATTCAGGATACTTGCTATGTGGCTTACTACTGATAATTACTGTTCACATAAGTAATTGATGCCATAGTATTACTGCTTGAGAGAAAAAACTGCAGCCCATAAATGGCTGAACTGTCATTCAAGAGACTTTTGTTCTCCCTTGCTAAAATGGAGAAAAACCCTCACAGGGAAAAGCAACATCTCCTTAATCACCTGATCTACTTCTTGTACCATCTGTAATTTCTGTGAATGGTCAGACTGAAAAAACAGCATTGAAATCTCCTGTTTAGATGGAATGATGATGCTGTGCAAAACAAGACAGGAATGTAAAAAATGTGGTGAAGAATTGAGGCAGGCTCTAATAACAAGAACTGATTGCCCAGAGTTCAGTTGCAAAAAAAATCACAGAAGATGAGTCTTCATTTTTGTGAATACCTTCTCTTCCAAGCTATTTAGAGGCCCAGCTACCTGACTTACAGAAGCATAGATGACAGATGCTTGCAAAGGGAAGAAGATCATCCATGTGCGAAGTATCAAAATATATCACATATAAATATTGAATATGATAAAAACAGGAGCATATGAAAAACAAAATGTTCTGCTTTTAGATGGTGAATGGATTTGAAACAAATAGTGAATGTACAATAAGAGAAAGGTCTCTTTTGAGAGAAGTTTAAATCCTTGTGACCGTAACAGTACAACAGCATGTTAACCTGAAACATTTGGAAGATTATCTGTAATTCCCATGTAACTTAGAAACTTTTTTCTTTGCACCATATCAGAAGGCAGAAGTCTGGATGCCAAATTTCACTTTTTTCACCAACACATACATTCACCACATGTTAGAATAGATGGTTCAGTAGTCACCTCCCAATTAATAAGTAACTGTTGAGAGCAGGTTTTGACACATTTATATGTATGTAGTAAATTCACTGCAATTTTGGCCAAAAGTTTAGCAAAAGAGAAAGGTATCTGTAAATGTATAGTGCTCATCAGTGCCTATGTGAACTTCATGTGCCTAAGTGAACTTCATTATTAATTATTATGATTGCTTAATTTTCCAAATTTACTGTCACAGGAAAACTGCTGTGGAAAAGTCCAGTGCAGTCTGACATAAACGTCATGGAAAGATCATAAACTGCTCTATGAATCCATGTAGCTTAGAGAATTGAATGCAAATTTTGGGTAACTGTTAAAAGACAGCACTTTGCTTTTGAAGGACATACATTCTTAAGGTATAAAATCCCCTTTTGATAAGAAAAAAAAACATTAAATTAAGTAAGTTACACATTAGAAAGAATTCCCTGTATCCACGTTTATCCTGCATGGTAATGAAGTCCTAGATTTGTCATTGAGCAGTGTGATTCTGACCTGGCAGCCAACCTATCCAATTCTTTCATTACAGCTGTCTTTAGCAGAAATTTCCAGCGGTTTTAAATAAAACTGATATGTCAGCTGTATTGTGCCTATACAGGTAAAGCCATGCTCTCTGCCCTTTGTGGCATACAGTTTTGTATTCTTTCTTATTCCTACATACATGTGTAAAACTTTCCAAAATGACAGCATACACTGCTGACGGTAATTTTATTTGTTAGATTTTAATTTCCCTAATCTCTGCTACTGCTTTCCATACAGTCGTTCCTATGCAGAAAAACTCAAATTATTCTGGAAATTTAAATTCAGAACATCTTACACAGTCACTACTGCTGTCTTAGTGCAGTGTACATGCATTTCTGATCAAATCCCTAGGCTAACTCCAGGAGTGTAGAATAATATCTCTCATTGACACAGTGCTTTATATGAAGTGTTGATACCCACTGTAATTAACAAACCACATGGATATTCTCAAAGATGTTTTCTGGAAACACTAGACAATGTGAAGGGGCTTTTCTCTGGGATTACTCTGCTTTGAAGAAGCAGACTGTAAGCACTTAAATAATTTGTGCGTCCAGTTAGGACCTCCTCTAGCCCTTTTGACAGACAACTAGGATCTGAGAAGGTATACCTTGCTCATTCACTTTAGAAACACAGTTCCCACATATTTCCCATCAGAAAAGTCTCTGCAGGAATCAGGTATGTGCAGGGAATCAGGCTGTAATCAGGAAACAGGAACTCCTGAAACTAGAAGGAGCAAATATTCTTAGAGGGAGGCTGGGGAGAAACCATACTGAAAGATATTGAAGGCACTGTCTGTACACAAGAGAACAAAGAAAGTAAAAGGACATGAACATATTGGAGAGGACTACGGAAAGCCCACAGAGGGGCATCCAGGACTTAGAAGGAAGGATGAAGTGTGTGAGAAGGGAAAAGTGGCATCAAAACATTAGTGTCTTGGGGTGACTGTAT
>VXBI01009294.1:185940-203008 GCA_013397375.1 Toxostoma redivivum | reverse complement strand
AATACCTGTCTCTTAAGCCAAGATACCATATCACCATCATCATCATCATCATCATCATTACCACCATTATCATGGCTTTCCAAGTTACAGTCCACTGCCTTTCCCAGAAGATGGTGGCTGCAAAAAATCTACAACAAGCATTACCAGGCTTTCAGTTAAGTGAACAAAACTTTAATTCTAGTGCTTTTTCTTTGCAGCAGTGTGGTTAGTTTCTACTGGATTTCCTCTGACAGTCTTCCTCTTTCCCACCCTTTTTTTTCTTCTTCCCAGCATGAGCATTTTGTTCTGCTTATTTAGCATGAAAAAACTTTATTAGTAAAGTTGGCAGTAACAACAATTTAAAAAAAAATCTGATCATGTCAGTGCCAGCTCCTGAAAACGCACAATGCGATGTTGTCATTCATTGTGATCCATCCCAAACTGGAAATTAGAAAACCTTTGTGTGTATATTTGCATATATGCATTGTGTGTACACACAAATAGCCAGCTAGCAGCTGGGTAGATATGCATATATTTCTTTTTCATGGCTGTGAACGTACTGCTTCATGATGAAATTTGTCCAGGGTGAGAAATGCTATTTTAAAGAGAATGAGAATGCACACAAATAATTCTTCATTTTAAATTTCTTACACCTATTTTTGTCTCACCTTCTTGTCTTCCACACAGCTTATATACGGAAGAGACTGTTTTTTCCTCAAGTATGTAAAATAACGTTATCAAAACCTTAGCCTTAACTTTTAAGAATTTAGAAATCAGCAGTTTTCCTAAATTACTTTAGTTCTCTGGAGATCCACAGGTCTACCTTTCCCCCCTCTTTGTTCTTGCTGTCTTTGTTAACTCCCATTTAACTGAGTGATTGCTTTAATAAACACTGAACTCAGTCACAGGTTGAAATTGCACATGGAAAGGAAAAGGCATTCATGAACTTTAGTTTAAATGCTAGCCTTCAAATCATGAGCTGCACACATTCCTTTAATATTTCAATGCCGTGCTATATCTATACATCTATCAGTCTGCAGTTTGCTGCCAATGACTTTCTGCCAAATAGCGGGTTGTCAAGTAAGCCTTTCACAGAAAAAGTTGCTTGTAAAGCTCTTTCAGAGGTGTGTATAAGGCTCTCTAAGATGCAGACCAGACAACAACTTCATGACCAAAGGAGTGGCTTTGAAGAGAAAAAAAATTCAAGAGATTATTTAAGAAGATGAGAATTAATTTGGTATTTACATATACTATACCTACTATAGTAGGTATACTATACCTAGTCACTGGGAGTAGTGCCACTGAACTTTATTATCTTTGGACATACCCAGAGCATGATATCATAGAAGCATGGAATGCTTTGCATCAAAAGGGAACTTGAAAGATCCTCTAGTTCCAAATCCATTGCCATGGTGTGGGCAGGGATACCTTCCATTAGACTAGATTGTTCAGAGCCAGCCTGGCCTTAAACACTTCCAGAGATGGGGCATCCACAACTTCTTTGGGCAATATGTTCCTGTGCCTCACTACCCTCACAGTCACTAATTTCTTCCCAATATCTAGTCTAAACTGATAGTCTCAGTTTGAATCCATTCTCCCTTGCCCTGTCTCTACACACTCTGGTAAATAGTCTCCATCTTTCCTGTTAGCTCCCTTCAGGTACTGGAGGGGTGCAATTAGGTTACTCTAAAGCCTTCTCTTTTCCAGGTTGAACAATTCCAGTTCTGTTTGCTTTTCCTCTTGGAAGAGGTGCTCCATCCCTCTAACTCTCTGACCTTTCTCTGGCTCACTCCAACAGGTCCATATCTTTCTGAGGACCCCCAAGCTAGATGCAGCCCAGGACAGAGCTGGCTTTCTGGGCTGAGTCATGTGCAACCTTTCACCCACCAACACCCCGGTGTCTTCCTTGGCAAGGCTGCTTTTGATGCTATACTGCCTTCCACTAAAGAAAGTAATATAGGGTTTTTTTTGTCTTATTAGTTTGAGGATACATTGTGGCTTTGATAATAGAAATAACAGCACAAGAAATTCTACCAAAGAGCACTTCAGAAGAGCTCTGACAGCACATGGGTCCCCTTGCCTATTTAATATATGGTCTCCTCAGACCTCACAGACCTTCATGTTTCTGAAGCACTTGTAGCAGTAAAACACTTTCTGAACTCTTTGACTACGTCAAAAATTGAAAAGACTGCTAAAGAACAATTACCTGGATTTAACATTCTGTTTTGAGGGGAAGAGGCAGTTTTCATGAAGTATAACGGTTAGGGCTGTCCTCTCTTTTTGTTAGCAGTACACTTCAAGGCCTCTCTGAAGATACAAAAAGAGAAGAAGAAATATTTCACCAAGAAAAATTCCTTTTCTTGACATATTCTTTATTTCAATTAGGATACCAATTATATTTATGGAATGAAGTTTGCAAGCATGCTAAGAAGCCATGGAGCAGGCAGCATATTTCCTCTGTTAGTTCTATTAGCTTAGTTATTAGTAAGATCAGAACAAGAAGAAAAGGCTTTTATTTTAAAATTTTTGTAAAGAAATTTCAGATATTTCATCTAAAATAGACTAAAAGTTTCTTTGGAAAAAAATAAGTCAGATGTGCAAAAACATTACTGAGATTTTTAAGATGAAGTGTTTGTATCTTAGCGGTGGTATTTCTGAATGTTTTTCAGCTTTTGTAATTCTTTAGCTTCCTATCAGAATGAAACTGATATATGAACCATCCCCCCTGCTGCCATTGTAATTTTCTCCAATAGAAAGTATTTGAACCTACTTCTGTTTAAATAAAAAGGACCTCTAGTTTTATGGGGAGGAAGGAAAAATAGGATTCTATGACATGTTCACAATCTGCATAATTGATAAATCAGGACTGAGGTCTGCGTGGTGCAAAACACTTTCCCTTCAGTTTTAGTATAAGAGATTTATCTATCCTTTCAATATCATATTGCTAGCATTCAAGATTGAATCAACTATTAATATATATTACTTTTGTAGGTAATGCAAATACTAGAAATACACTTTGGTATCCTGAACATCATGAACCTTTTTTCATCTATTATTCATTTGTAATTCAGATCAATAAAACTTCTTTTAGGTGTTTTTTCTGGATTTTTCCACATGGATCTATGACTCTCTTGTTGCATAATTTTTGAAAGCACTTTTTTTCTGCATTTGCAAAGTAGTTGATAGCTTCTGTGAATTAGTGTTACTTCTCTTTCATCCACTGAGAGTTTTCCTGCAGTATTAGCTTTGGATTGAGATGTTGTAACTATGAAAATTCTTTTCCCTGTCACATGAATATGAGCATCCTCATGGCAACTTAAATTGCACAGAAACTAAAATGCAAAACTGTGAAATATTATTGTATATTACAGTAGAAAATTCTGATATCCTCTTTTTGCTATAATCAGTATAGAAAGTTCTATAAATGTAGTTTTCCTTCCTTCGGTAGACAAAATAAAAGGTGAAAAGAAAGTAACATTTGAAAGGGGAATTTTCCCAAGTGTAATTTTTTTCCTAGGGCGCCACATAGCTGTTTATTAAACACATAATCTACTCAAAAACGTTTTGTCACTCACCAAGTGAAGTGTTGTATTTCAGTGACTTAAAGAAACAACACAGTATCCCCACATGGGAGTTTAATCAATTTAACCAGTCAGCAATCTCGCTCGATCAGCAGGTGTTTGGCAACAAAGTGCACAAAACAAGTCCCATTAATGTAAGGCATGGTTTATTTTATTTGAGTACAGAGGGGGTTTCATTTGCATATGGAATTCTTTGCAGTTGAACTAATTATTACTAGTACCATTTATGGTTTTTACAAGTACAATACCTGTGGTTTCCTTAAAACAAAAAAAAAATATTTGAATCAAATTAAAAAGGTGCAAAATTTTAAAGAGTTGATCCTCGTTGGCCTAAAAATATTTTTCACCAGTGGATTTTTTTGTCATCAAAATATTTGCAAATCTTGAATATCCAGAATTATTTTCCTTATCAGAACTTAAATCACTAGTAAAAAAAGAAATTTTCCCCCACCCCTGATGTTAACTCTTTATCAAGAACGATTTTAAGCATAATTTATAGGTTTCTTTGTTGGATGACTTTAAAATACAAACTGAAGGAAGTGCAACATTTAACATTAAGATGTAGTGCTTCTCAAAGGTAAGATTACAGAAACATACAGAATTTTCTATCCTTTTTTAAGACTAATGCTTCAGCCTTTTATCTTCGTATTAGTCTGATAATTATCAACACTATTTTACGGACTATTGTCATTTCCAGTTACAAGCCTACTTTTTCCTTTTATTCATTTATTCTATTCAACAAGTAAGAGAAAAATTTCATTGTTAAAAATATTTACAGAGAATGTAGATTTAGATTGATCTACACGGGAAAATTTCTTCAATATCACTTAAGATTTGAATATAAATAGATATACAAATATTGCCACATGGATATTTACTGTGCAGGTTGTATCTGAAAGGAAGAGATCTGGGGAGTAGTGGTTGATTCAAGATGCTTTTAGAGACTTTGTGCAATACTGGATAGGCAGTGGTCACTAAACAAACACATTTAAAAAAATATTTACTGTGTGAACAGGTTTTCCTTAAAAAGCCATCTCCTTGATGGACAGATATTATGATAGTGTTAGATACTGAAGTAATTGTTTCAAATGTCTTTTATTTAACTAGTTTATTGTGCCAGTCCTTAGCATACTGGTTCACTTCTACTACATTCTTTGTGTCTTGCCCATATGGGAAGAAACCACCAGTGTTTTATTTTATAAGTTTTTTTTTTCTCATGACCTTGTTGTTAAGTGCTTAATTTTACAGAATTTTGCAGCATTGTAGCTAATTTTAAGCTAGTACTCACAGATCAAGTGGGAGTAACAACTCCTCCATGTCCTTTAAAATCCTCAATTGACTTTTTAGGTTGTTCTTTGCAAACAGCTTAAATTCTCCTTCAGCTTCACAAAAATGTAAAGCCTTTCTAAAACCTGGAAAGTTTTCATTTATTTGAAATTTCTCAGTAGGCTGAGAAAATCCTACTGCTATTTGTACAGATTGTCAGCTATTTGTGCCTACTTCATGATATTTTGTCCAGTTTTTCATCATAAATATCGATAAAGATCCTGAGCCTAAAAGTCTTTGTAAAACACTCTCCTATTTCTGATTAATCCCCGGTGTTTCTATTCCAGGTACCTTTGTTGCTATTACATCCAAGCACATTTGCCTCTATATGTTTTAGTCTTCCTCTCTACCAGTAAAACAACCTGTGAAAACATCTTTCTGTTTTTATCTGAAATGATCTCTGCCTGTCTACTTCCCACATTTTCCATTTTTCGGGTGTACCCAAGCCTCAAAGAGACTGTTCTCCTCCCGTGTCAGACACACTGGCACTGCTGCAGAATAGGTTGTCTTTCATGGCTGTGACAGATAAAACCATGGCATCCAGATTTTTTGCTCTCGCAGTCTTTTCAATAAGAAATACAAATAATGCAGGGAGCTTCACACAGATTGTGAGATGGATATTTCAGTGCTGCAAGGACCATGTTGTCAGTCAGGGTATATTTGAGAATTGTTTTGTAGTCTGTCCCCTCTGCTTCTTTTAGAAAATGATGGTATGTCCACACTCTTGCAGACCCACATCCTCTTTGTTTGCCAGGACTTGGAAAAGTTCGACCAAAAGACATTCCAGCAACATGAGATCCAGTTAGAGGCTGTGGTTCCCAATAGTCCGTTTTAGTTTCTAACTAAAGTAATATGATGTACCCTGTTTTCTATGTAGGCAATCTAAGATGTTTGCAAAAGAAGAGGAATTAAACACATAATTTCTCCTTCTTCTTAACCTTAAAACTAATCTCACTGGAAATATCTTACTTTTAACATAGGGTGGTCATTTCAAATACTCATTTTTTTTCTGGAGTGATCCAATCTTTTGACCTGTTGACGACAGCCTTATGTCTTCTCTTTCCCCTTGGTTTCTCCTTCTCTTTCTGACTGTTTAATTGTAAACTTGAGGCAATTGTCTTGATGCTTAGGAAGTGTGAATGGTTTGAAACTTGAGTATCTGCTAATTAATCAATCAATCAATCTTGAAAACAAAATAAATTAATTCTATTCTAGAAATAGCTTGATTATAAAATATAATATGATCAAATTTATGGTAGCTAAAAGATTATAAGATTTTCCATCAGTTCTACAGGCATCTAAGTTATATGGATCACATCGATCACTTTCAACAGTGTATGCAAATATCTGGGACTTTGAGTTTGGTAATTTGTGCAGGAAAGAAATAAATTTTATACAGATTTTCAGAAGCACTCAAGTGTGCAACAAATCCATCTCTCGTCATGATTACTAAAGATGAAATTTCACTCATTAATATTTTTCCTTTTTTAATGCTAAAATAAATCTGAAATATTCTGATAGACTAAGAACTAATTATTCCCTCTGAGGCCTGTAGGGAGACCGTTCTTGGTTAGGCAAGGTCCTATTCTAAACTGCTGCAAATTATTTATTATTAATGCACAGTTTCCTTTACTGTAAATAAATAATGAATCTCAGAGATTTTTCTCTTAGGTGTGATTTGATTTATATCAAAGTAAGGTTATGATCATTATGTCTGAATGGCAAAGGAATACATTTTGGTATGTATTTCCATATGCCTCTTGGTCCTTCTGACTTACTTTACAATTTGGGGAAATTTGTTATGACTGTTTTGTGTTTGAAGAAATATTTCAGAAAAATGAAATCAACAGTTATAAAACATATTTGATTTTAGAATAAAGTTCTGTTTCTTCTTGAGCTTAACTTGCTTTTTGAGTTTATCTTGTCTTTCAGTGTAACTAAATTCTTCTGTTTAAGAAATGCAGTGAGTACATCTGAAGAATAGCTAACAAATGCTTAAACCATAGCAGCACTTTTTCTAAAACAGGCTTTTTTTGCACACCATTAAACATTAATTTTTTTCCTTAGATTCCCTTATAAGAGATGGGAATGCCTGTGGGTTTCTTTTGTACATGCAACTATTTACTGATTGCCAAAACCAATTTCAAAGCCCAATAGTGGTGAACAAGAGTATCCTAATAATGTTAAGTTATTGAGGTTACTAGAGGACAGTTGAATATATATTCACTATTAGATGAAAGATACCAGAGAATACAGTTTAATATTTCAATTTATTATAAGATAGCTATATCCTCTCATACTGGAATGAACTGCAGTAATAGTGAATTTCTTTTTCATTTTATGTCTTTTTTAATTTTTTGTGTTAATTGGAATGCTAAATTCTGTAGGAAAAAATACTGTTAAAAGGGACCTAAATGTTTATGCAGTCCAGATGTCAGTCCCCCTAATTTTCCTCTTTCTGCTTCTATCCTACTGAAGTTTCTTCTCTTGTTTTCTTTCTTCTTTATTCTGATGATATTTGATCAAGACAACTGCCTAACGCATAAATACTACATTTTGTGGGGGTGTTAGAATCTAAATGAGGGATTGACCAGCACAACACAATGTCCTCTGGCAGGTGTTTAAACACTTTTACATAATAGATGCCTCTTTAAACACCAAGAATTCCTGTGGCATCTTGAAAGCTTGTTACAGTGTGAAATGAATGAAGTGTCATATACTCCACCACCAAGTCATCTCTCTGGAATTCTGAAAGGCCTTTGACATGGATCCCCCACAACATCCTTCACTCTAAACTAGAGACATATGGGTTTGATGGATGGACTGTTCAGTGGATGAAGATTGAGAGCAGCCCTGCTGAGAAGGACTTGGGAGGACTACTGGGTGAAAAGCTGGATGTGATGGAGGAATGTGCACTATCAGCCCAGAAAGCCAACAGCACGTGGGCTGCATCCAAAGCAGCATGGCCAGCAGGAGGAGGGAGGGGATTCTGCCCCTCTGCCCTGGTGAGACCCCACCTGCAGCGCTGAGTCCAGCTCTGGGGCTCCTGCTACAAGAAGGACATGGACCTGTTGGATCCATTCCAGATGAGGGCCATGGAGAAGATCAGAGGGTGGGAGAACCTCCCCTGTGAGGAAAGGCTGAGGCTTGGTGCTGTTCAGCCTGGAGAAGNGCCCTGCTGAGAAGGACTTGGGAGGACTACTGGGTGAAAAGCTGGATGTGATGGAGGAATGTGCACTATCAGCCCAGAAAGCCAACAGCACGTGGGCTGCATCCAAAGCAGCATGGCCAGCAGGAGGAGGGAGGGGATTCTGCCCCTCTGCCCTGGTGAGACCCCACCTGCAGCGCTGAGTCCAGCTCTGGGGCTCCTGCTACAAGAAGGACATGGACCTGTTGGATCCATTCCAGATGAGGGCCAGGGAGAAGATCAGAGGGTGGGAGAACCTCCCCTGTGAGGAAAGGCTGAGGCTTGGTGCTGTGCAGCCTGGAGAAGGCTCCAGGGACACCTTATACCAGCCTTCCAGTACTGAAAGGGAGCCTATAATAAAGACATTTGCAAACTTTTTAGAAGTGATAGGACAATGGATTTTTTTTTTTTAATAAAAAGGGTAGATTTAGACTAAATATAATGAAGAAATTTTTGCAGTGAGGGTGATGAAATGCTTTCACAGGCTGCCACAATCCTGGCAACATTTAGGGTCAGGTTGGACAAGGTTCTGAGTAATCTAGTGCAATTGAAGATGCCTCAGCTCATATAATTCGCTTACATTTTTGTTTCTGTGCTTTACATAACAAAATTTCTAAAAAAATATTTATGGGAGGGTGCTTATTTTCCACTATACTGAAAGTGATACATAAAAAATAAAGCTTGCATTTAGACACACAGACATTTGTGTATTGGCAAACTGGTTCTTGAATGTCATTTTTCACAAACTTCAGGTCCTTTTTGTACAGAAAGTGTTTTCAAATCAGATGGTTTTGTCCATTGTTCGAAGTAAAAACATAATACACCAGAACAAATAGTAAGCACAGCCTCTTAAAATAAAGTTGGCATACGGAGCACAGACTGCCAGGAATGGTCTTTCATTTTAATTAATCCCACTTCCCAGAAAGACAAGCACATTATTTCTGGCTTTAGTGTATCAAGTTCCTTGATTATGCTACTGTGATAGATCTGTTGTTAGGAACCACAGGTTTATCCTTCTGAATGTGTGTTTATACACCACATGAAGCCATGTTTTTGTTCTTATTTTTAATCCATTGTACAGATTGAAAACTCCTCTTGCCGCTCACACTGATATATTTTCTTCTCTAAAATCATGTGATTACTAATGGACTGGACTGTAAAATGCTGCTAGGAGTAGATTCATGTACTGTAGAAAAAGTTCTCTGGGACAATTGAATGCTATATTTTCTGTAGCCATTAGGTCTGAAAGAATAATTTCACTAATTTATGCTATCACCTCTTGTGATCTCAATGTTGTTGAATGTGGTGCTAGTTACAAATCAATATCAATTAACCTAAGTATAGATTTCTGTTCTTGAATTCAGTAAATCATTTATTACATATGCTTTAATAATAGACCTAAACAAATACCTGATACATACAAAATGCAAGTGTAGGGCTCTAACAGTAATATAGACTGATATTGTTATCTGAGTGAGATATTCCCTGCATTATTCAATTTTCGAGTAATTTAGAATTGCATGTATACTGCAACTTCTTAGATAAGGTAAAGGGCTACCAAGATCCTGTGAGATATATAGATATATAATTATGGATGCAGAAGCAAACTGCCCAGAAGCTTTTCTGCATCAGTTACAAACAATATTTTAGAGTTAGGGTATATAATTCAGTAAACTTCAAGATAATGTTAAATGAAGACAAATGCACATGTTAAAGATGCACATTTCCCATCAAGTAGTATGAAAACCCCAGACTTTTTCCTTCCATTTCTTCTGATTTTTTGTTTCTTAAATAGAAAGTTATCTTTAAGAAGTTTACATCTTTAAGCAATCTTTCTTGGCTAGTATGCTTAAGGCATTGTGATACAGTACAACAGACAATGTCAACATATATTGAAATTGCAACAATTAATTCTAATTTCTGGATCCATGGGTGGTGATTATGTAGCTTTTTACTCTTATAATTTCTTTCTTTTTCCTTATACATTTTTAAGTGTACATTTTTACATTTTTATGCATTTGCGTCACTGTGTAACAATATACAATAATCAAAATGGCTACTTACCTGCTTTCCTTTGCAAATAAATTGTTCTACAATAAAACCTACACACACACACACACATATATATATATATATATATTTAAGAACACTGATCATTCAGTGTTGTTTTATTCTAATCTGCCCCAAGGGATCTATTAACAAGAACCTGGATTTACTCTCACATTCTTAGGTGAGTCGTAAGGGATACAGGTGGAAGAGTAAAAGTTTTCTATTTGGTGGTACAGAATACAGGTGGAAGAATAAACTAAATGAACTGCCTTATATTGAAACTAGATATTTTAGTTTCATCCAGTCAGGGTCTACCTTGACTATGTTTTAACCATTTTAGTTTTCCTTCTGGGGAAGAAGAACAAACATTTTTCAAAAAAAAACTGTTAAAATTTTTTGTCTGTGTACACATTCACCAGTAAGCAAATATTCAGAATTGTCTCAGGCCTGTGCTCCCATGGGGATCTATACAGCTATACAGGACATTTGCTAGTTATTATTTTAACTTCTAGCTTCTTAGTTATTATTTTATTCAGAACTGTGTCTGACTGTTTCCCCAAGTAAAATTATACTAGCACATGTAAGTGATTCTACATCTCCCCTCTCCTCGTTAAGTTTTAGAACAATGATCTGCTGCTTCATTTAAGAGGAATTCCAGGTTCAATTGTGACCTGTCCCTGGTCTTGTGGAAGTGCGTAGCCTGAAGACTCAGGGTGGGAGGGAGTCAAGATATAATCTCTCTTTACTGATTTCTCCTGACTCAGGATATTATAGCAGTCAAAAAACTTATTTTCTGACACTTATCACTCTCTGAGTAACATGTAGGGAGTTAGGTACATGACTCAGCTGCTAAAAGAACAGCACATTTAAAAACTGCTTTCAGTGTTGAAGAATGAATTAACTTAAGCCTTTCCTGAATTTGTTGTAGCTTGTTAATTCACTGTCTGTGTTTTTTTACCCAAATTTTATTTCATATTGACTTACTCAGGGTAAAAGCCTTTCTTTTGAATGGGAACAGAGCCCTTTGGAATGCTAGAAAATTGATCTGTGCAATAAAAGCTTTTTAGAATATCAGATAATGTGCTGCCTAGGACTTGTCATTTTTTAACACAGAAATAATCTAGAAAAGAGAACTGGCCAGGACAGATCTATTGAGTGTCAATTAGGTTTGAGGTTCAATGACAGGATGTAATATAAGTCACTTTGTGTACAAATGTTGGAATTGATTTTCTGTTTAACAGTATTGTCTTCATCCTTCAGCAATTATTGTGTCTACTGCAAATTCTTTCCCTTTAATGCCATATATAGAATAATTTTCTTTCTTTTTCTTTGCTGATTATTCTGCCTTTCTGTGCTTATATTGCTCTGATTTTCATACAGAAATATTGTGATCTGCAACATGACTTTTTCTAAATTCCTCGTATTTCAATAAAATAAAGGGCTAAAATCATATATCAAGAATGTCATTAGTCCACATCATTATATTTCAGTAAAGTAGTTCACTTGCAGCACAGTGAAATAGAATCTTCAGACTCTCAAAGAAAACATTACACTTTATTCCAGTGTTTACATAGGTAGTTATTAAAAAAATCTGCAAGAATTTTAAATTTTTTGACTTCCTAACGAAGTCTGCCAGGAAATATGTATTTTCTTTTTTCCCACAGAAATGAAATCTTGTCATTTCAGCAAAAAGACTTTGAATCTGTATTGAGTTTGTATGGCCAGGTGTTGATACTGGGGGCTTTACAGGGGTGGTTTCTGTGAGAAACTGACGAAATCCTCCATCTCAACACAGCCAATCCCTGGCAGCTTCAACATGGATGTGCCACTAGCCAAGGCTGGACCAATTAGAAATTGTGATAACACCTCTGTGATAACATATTTAATAAAAAAAAATATTAGAAAAAATGTGTGGTTGTAATTGTGGCCAGGGTAAAGTGGGGTGAGAACACCTGACAGGTGTAGGAGGTACAGTTGGGAATGAGGGAGGAGTGGGTGAAAAGTGTTTTTAAGGTCTTGCTAAACTTTCTTATTATCCTGCTCTATTTTTGCTAGTAATAAATTCGATTAATATCTCTAATTTGAATGTTTTTTCTGTGACAGCATTTGGTGAGTGCTCCTTCCCAGCCCTCATCTCAACCCATGAACCCTTTGTTATATTTTCTCTCCCCTGTCCAATTGCAGAGGGAAATGACAGAATATCTTTGGTTGGTTCTGGCAACCAGCCAGCATCAACCCACTACACTATATGGAAAGTTCAACTCACCTAAAAAATATTTGAAACTAAAATGGGTTTGCAGTGTTTAATCAGCACCTCATTTTTTAACAGGTTTTTCTATACCTACACAAATGTCACCTTGCAATCAAGAATATGCATGCATCAGGAATTATGTTCTGAAACACTTTAATTTATAAAACAGATAACTAGAAATGCCTGTAATATTGATGGAAGTCAGGTAAAGATAGAAATACCTATTCTGGTCAACATTATAAGTTCAAGCAGACTTACCATTAAAAATTATTATTACTCCTTGTGCTCTATAAATTTCAGTCTTAAAGTGGTAATTTTATCAAACATATCCACCTGCTCTAAAATGGAATTCAAATACATAACTATGTAAGAGTGACTTCTCTTTTTTCTCTTTTAGTTTTTAATATATACCATTGTTAAACACCAAACTCTTCTACAGGTTTTATATTTAGAAGCTCTATGAGGTCCAAGAGATTTGTAGAGCACTCAGTAGACTTCTGACGGTAACTGGAAATATTTTAATTTTGTACAGTTGACTTCATGTCATGTAGGCAGGACAATAACCAATAACACCCTGTACCCCTGTTGAGCTTTAAAATTGAAGTCACACTTTCAGAACACTGTCCTAAATTTGGTTTCACAGTAGTCGAATTGCAGCACACAGGTGGCCTCAGGACTACCACCTGAGCTACATCTCATAATGCACACATCATAAAATTCCCATAGTTCACAATTTTCTTTTTGGCTCTTTCATACCTGAAAAATCAAATGCCTTTTTTATTTTTTTATTTTGTGTATGTGTGTGTAGGTTTATATTGGGTCATGCTGGCACAAGCCCCTCCAATCTTACCCCCTCTCCTTCTCCCTTTACCTCTGTCTTCTGTCTACCTCACCGTATTTGTCTCTCTCATATCCTCTTGGGTGGGTATTTTTGAGCCACTTGTCTTCAGAGACATTTGAAACAATGGCTATGAATGACAATGGAATAGATTAATCTGCCATCACAGGCTATTCTGCTCCGTGGACAAGGAGCTATCAGTAACGGCCAGAATATTTCCAAGTTTTGTGACCATTTTCCAAATGCCTTATAATTATTGTCTCACCACACTTTCTTCACCAACCCATCTGAAAACTGACATTCCTAGGAATTTCCCATGTTTAATCTTCTGCTTCTTCAAGACTTCCCTGTTACATGTTTTCCTCAGCCGTGTCCCTTCTGCCTGCAATGTAGTTACCCAAGCAATTGCCTAAGGAGTGTCTTGCTTTCTCAAGAAAAGCCAGAACAACCCTTTTTAAGCCCAGTTATATCCAGCCTGAGTCTATTTTTCACTTCTTTAGTCTCCCTTAGGCACTTGAAGGGAAGAAAAAATATGTTGGATGCAGGAAAGAAAAACACCCTCCTTAAGAAAGTATTTAAAACAAAAATTGAAAAACACTCAAACATTTTTTAATATTTTTTATTCATGCTTTTCTCTTAGTCATGAAGGATATATTCATAAGTTTCTGAGCCACTGGAGTGTTTTTAAAAATAAGACAGTATTGTGTTCCTGATGATTATTACCTTTGAGAACTTCATCTATTGGGAAGATCAATGCCTAGTATCATTAATAAAATCTTGTTTAAGAGTACTTCTTTCAAATAGAATAAAAATACTGTTGTTCCCTGCCCCCCAAAATATTAGGTATTTATTAGTTTTCAATGTAAGCTTGAAAGTGAAGTGAAGGTAGATCATGCCATGATTATTAGTGTATTTCATATTTGAAAAATCTACTCAAAGTTAATGGATACTTTTTTTTTAATTTATTCTTGGAATTACTTGTGGAAACACACTTGCTTTTGATAAGCCATGAGTAAAGTTTCTATGGATAGTCTTAGATTTTCTTTGCTTATTTGATGCTATATTACACAGTCCTCACTCCATGAAATCACAAAATGAAAACAGTTGATGAATTTGCATTCCCTGCATGTTGCATTTGTTATGCAGACAGATAAGACATCAGTAACACTTTCAGTGGGTAATAAGAATCTATCTGCAGATTCCATAGCAGTATTTTAGTCATGTTTTGTATTTTGTACCCTAACAATTCTTTACAATAAACAACTTCCCTTTCACAGTTCCCTTCTCTTACTTTCCTTGCTACCTAAATGGCTACTGAAATCTTAAAATAATTGGAAAATAGAGGTACCCATCCACTCAGAAGCCAAATAATGGCTGTAAATGACAAAGCTTTGTTTGCTGATTTATTTAAAAGTGTGGTGCTGCTGCCATGCAGCTATTCTTTCGTGAGATGAAAACCTATGACATTTTGTGGTAATAAGGGTAAAGAGAAAAATATGGTCTTTAAACATATTTTCTGAAGAGAAAGCCCTTGTGTTTGTTTTTAAATGCTAAAACAAAAGATCACCAGCATGACTTACAGTTATTAGCTCTGTTCCTGTTAATTATAGCCGTTTGGAGAGAGAGAGGTAATTATTGCTTTGTCTATTTGTCAGAAAGCTTTCACTTTGTGTTTGTTAGCCTTTTCCCAGACTTTGTCTGAACCACTATTTTACCATAGTTCAGTAATATTGGTCTACTACAATCATGCAAATAATCTGTTCTGTTTGCAAGCAGAATTCTTGATGAAAATAGTAGATGGACTAAGACACAAAGAGAAAAAGACTTCACTAGGATTAATGTATGAAATGAGCAACTACAGAAGGAACACTGTTATCTGCTGGATGGTAGATTAATAATTAAAGGACAGATGTGAGTCTGTCATTGAAATGGCATTTTTTTTCATTAAAAATCTTCAACTGAAAGTGCAGCTGAAA
Source organism: Toxostoma redivivum (assembly GCA_013397375.1). NCBI lineage: Eukaryota > Metazoa > Chordata > Aves > Passeriformes > Mimidae > Toxostoma > Toxostoma redivivum. Next base: position 187,821 of record VXBI01009294.1, on the reverse strand, counting down.
GTGACTGTGGTCTGAATGAAAGCACCACCAAAGCGAGGCTTCTATCCACACACTTCATCAAGCCAGACTGAACTCCTCAGGAGATTGGACTAAATCTAGATAAGGAACAGAAGGCTGGTTTCTGATAAGAACAGGAACCATGGAGTTACAAGGCCTGGGCTGTTCTCCAGAAATGTTTTTTATAGTTGTAGGCAGATTATTTTATCTTGGTTAAATCACATAAGTCAATGAGGTAGAGACATACCCTTTAGTAGAGAAAGGGAAAACTACAATCTATCTGAAAGCAAATGAATCATTCTCTTCAGTCCTTGTGTTGGATAATTGTGAATCAGATACTGAAGCATTTTGGCTGTCTAATAACTCCGTTCAACGTGCACATTAATAAATTAAATTATTCGGTAATTTAGATTATTGCATTTATCAGTACATTAGATTAAGACAAAAGTATTCTGGGCCTATATCCTCTAATCCATTTTACAGCAAGAAATCAATTCTGCTCTGAGTCCGCTGATAGGAAGTTTCAAGAAATTATTATGACATAGCTTCTAATACTTTGGTGGGTTACTTAACAAACTGACAATATATTCAACTTCTGATTCTCTGCTCAGAATTAGGTACTATTTTCTTTCCTGTTCTGCTTATGAAGTGATTTGGTTTGCCTGCAGAGAAACACTGTGACTAGCTTGCCCACTATATCTTGCCCACTCACTGATTAAAGATAAATATATTATGTCATATAATAAAAATCGTGGGTATATTCAGAACAAAAAAGGAGCAATTTCTTTAACCTTAATATAATTCTTTGTCTTCAGAGGTGTCTCCTAATGAAGTGCCCTATCTATCTCTTTTTGTTATACAAATCTTAAGATCTGATTGACTTCCACTGCTGATAATTTGTTTTAATTTGTAAATTGATAGTATACACTAAGATATGCCAATTTTAGCAGTTCATAATCTAAGAAAATTTCTGTATAAGCCCAAATTTATTCACAAATTGATTTAATTGACTATAACTCTGACAGTTGTACCTTCCCTTAGACCCCCAAAAATAAGCCAAGTGCTGGAGGAGCACAGTGATTGCCTGATGCTCCCTCTGCTACTCTTTGCAGTGAAATTGGCAGTAGTGATGCAGAAACTGCATTGGACTGAGCAATTTGGCCTGAGATGAAGAAGGTGACCTGTGTCAAAGTCATTGGCTAGGAGTAATAAAAAGGTGCATCCAATATGGATTTTATAAATCTGTAAACTATTAATAACATGTATATTATGATGTGCCTAATATGTTATAAACAATAACTATATTAATACATTACACTGTCTACAGACTCCAGCCAAGAAAAGGATGGAGTTAGTACTGCAAAGCACCCAGTGCAGCATGCTTTTCCCAGAACATTTTAATCAAAAAATACTTAGATGAAATATAAATGTGTATATATTATATTTACACACATTTATAGGCTAACATGTGACATATATGACTTGTATACATGGAGCTGAACATACACAAGGGAAAAAAAATAGGCAAAGCAAACAAAGATGTTTTGCTCAGTCCTTAGCCCGTTGTATGTTATCAACTTGACAGGATAAAAGACAGCTATCACTTTCTGGCATTTCCTGGATGTGCTGCAAGACTGATGGGAACTCTCTCAGGCAATTTCTTCAGCAGTTTCTTCTGAAGTCGGTACAGAAATGCATATGGAGCCCATAAGCAGTTAACAATTCTTATGCAATGGAAAAAGAGGACAGTTTTTTCCTCTGCTATATTTAGTTGGCATAACGCGAAAGTGAATTCATCAGTGAAGAAATGCCCTATTTAACACTCACAAATAACACATGTTTAGGATTTTTAATTTTATTTATTGATATATTATATGTATTTAT
>VXBI01009294.1:103593-176073 GCA_013397375.1 Toxostoma redivivum | reverse complement strand
TATATATATTATATTAAGTTTCAAAAAGTTTTAATTCAAGTTTAATATATATTCTTTAATGTAGCATTCATAATATTTCTTAGAATCTTATGAGCATTTATGTTTTTGTTGCAGGAAAAAACTATGGCAATGCAGAAAAAGAAAATAAATTGTGATGTGAGAAATGGGGAGTCTGACACAGGAGGGAGTAGTTTGCAATGAATAGTTCATTCAGTGGTTTTTTTTTTTTTTTTTTTTTTTTTTTTTTTTTTTTTTTTTTTTTTTTTTTTTTTTCTTGAAATATTTCTGAAAAAAGATAAATTGCAGTTTTTCAAATTAATTACATGTAGCTGTTTGCTGAAAAATCCCCATGAAGAAATGTAACTTATTCATAATCTCATTGTTGTAAATATTTAGTGGTCAAAATTTGAATTTCAGGCTTTTTTTATATCCTATTGCACTACCTGCTGACATCAAGAGAAACCATTTCACTGGCATTTGTGGGCATTGGAGTGTGCAGTGGTTGTGTGTTTTACCCCTCCTTTAAGATAAAGCGAAATTTCAGGGTCAACTTTCTGCTACATGTGCCTCATTTGTCAGCCTCTACATATATTTACACAAATTTCTGGCATGCTTGCTTTACCAGGGGAAATATTGCTGTCAATACTGTTAATTCCTCTTAATTCCATGCCCTAGGCTGTTACTAAAGTTGAGGGCATAATGAGGTATATTCACTTTAAATTAACATTCATAAATATATATTTTGGGTTTTATCTGTGTGGGATTTTTTACTCACCCAGACATACTTGTAAAGATCAGCATTTCACTTGTGCCATGAAGATACCACTGAGAAAATTATTGGAATCTGTTTGCCATCATCGTGTAAAGCCTCTACTGCTATTGCACTTCATTACCACCTAGGGATGATGCTGTATTTAATAGGATAAATTGACAAAAATGTTAATAAACCTCTGCAGAGAAATTCATTCATCAGCTGAATTTGCCTTTCTAAAACGCCCTTTGTGATATTACCTGGGGACATGCTACACAATTAATATAAAACTAAGACACCAATAAAACTTTAAAAGGAATTCTACAGAACAATTTTTTTTTAAATGAAGTCTTAACATGTTGTCTGTTTCAAAGTTCATAAAGAAATTGGACCACAGGGCCAACATCTGAAAAGGCCCAGCCTTCTGCATATGTTTACATGAATCTTTATACACTGCATTTTGATGAATGAATGGAACATGAAAAATTTAAGATCTCTAAACTTTAAATTAAAATCCCTTTGATTTAAGTGGTCAAAAGCTTTAATTAGGAGAAATGTATCTTAATTGCAATTTAAACAGAGTTGCAGAACTGTTTGAGGCACAATATGTGTCCTTTCAATTGAACTGCTCACCAACAAGAATTAGCTTGGAAAGCAAGAAGAACAGAAAATTGCAGCATACAAGTTAAGGAAGGGAAAATAGAAGCCCCCTGAGCAGTATGAGCTAATATCTGTGTAGCTGCCCTCAGGAGCCCAGATCTCAAGTGCTCCATTTCAGAGGTGGTAACAAGGCACCTTGATTACATGACTGCTCTGAACTTCTAAATAAATCTCAGAACTGCTCCAGCTTCAAGGTTAGAGAGTTACCTGAAGGACAAAGAAACTTCCACTGATATAAGAGGTGAAAACATCTGAACATCGTTTCTTTGCTATGTCTTTAGTGAGCTTCTGGGGTAAAGGTCAGGTCACTTAGCTGCAACTTAAATTAAAAATTCTTCCTGATTTTGAGCCCAAAATACCGAAGAGAAAGGTGGTTTATTATCTAGCATCTTGTAGAAAGGATTTTAAGGATGGTGCTATGAGTAAATTTTCAGTTTCACCACCACTGCTGTGAAAAACAGCATTTCCTTCTGAGGTCCCAGAGCAGTGCTCAAAGAGAAGTGTTGAACCCAGCTCTTATATGAAGACTGACTGAGATTGCTTCCCTCAAACTGCTGCAGTTTGGTTTAATCTGAAAACACTATCATACTGTATTGGAAAATTATTGAATAATTATGGCTTTGATTATATAAAATACCCCCAGTGATGATTAAAATTAATGAAGGACTTTTATAAAGGGAAAAATAGGGCTATTCTAAATGGGGCAATAAAAGCTGAAAAATGGCTAAAGGATAGACTTATTTTCACATTTGTAAGCAACTGAGAAAATTAAGATTTAAAAACACAGCAGTATGTAAGACCTGAAATATGCCTGCAGAATTGGATCTAATAAGAGATGTAAATCCAAGGAGTGAAATATTCACAGCCACTGAACTGTCAGGGACTGATGTGCTCCCTTGTCAATGTGTGTGAACACATCACAAACAAAGAAACACCTTAAATGCGCTGAAATGAAACATGAAAATGCTTCTAATTCCCCAGCCATTCTGTCTGTTCAAAACTGTTCAAAAGACATAACTAGTGGTAAGGAATGCTTTTTCATTGCCTGGAAAGTGAGAGGAAGAAGCTCATGATGATTTTATTTTACCACATGGTTTTCTTTCTAAGCAAATGGCAAGGTTTTGAGGAATAATTTCAGTAAATGGCTTTAAACACAGAGGTTCAGGTTGGTAATTAGAGTCCTAACAACAGAAGCTCCCCCTTCTGAAAGGATTTCTGCCGTGTCTCTGTGACAGGGAAATGAAGGCCAGGAGCTGATCTAAGCTCTGCCAGCTGGCTAAAGATACTGTCGCCACATGGAGAAGATTTTTGGGCAGGCAGTTACAGCCCATTTTGCAGCACAGTCACAGCCCATTGTAATCCCCTCCTCATCTCCCAAGTGCAGTGAGCAGTTAGCAGTACAAAACGTATTTCAAGTTCTGTATTTTTTAAAAAGATTTTTAAAAGATGTATTAACAAAATTTATAAAAAATATTTGGATGGGAGAAAACTGACACAGCCCAACATATTTCTATATTACTCATTTTCTCCCTTTGCTCCTAAATCTTACATGAGTCAATTTTTAGACTGAAGTCTTAGGTAAGTGTCCCCCAGGCTCAGACTAGTGAGTTATTTCTATTTCTAATCTGACAGAACAACAAATACCTCTGCAGCACTCTGTAATGCTCCTGTTCTTTTTGTAGCATCTCTGTCATTGTCAGTCTCAAGGAAGAACATGAAGTCCTTTTCTTTTTGTCTGTTCCTTTCATTCTTCTTGTCCATTACGTCTTCCATATTTTACCCCTTTGTTTTTTTGCTGATAGAGTTTTTTTCCCTCTTTTACAGGAACACCTGGAACATATTTGCTCTCTGCATTCCACCTTACACTAGATGGAAAAAAAAATCTGATAGTCAAATTCAAGTTGGTGCAATTTCTACTTCTGTCAGGCATTTTCCTAACAGTAAAGCTCTTTATTTTCCCCCATACACATAAATATTTGACCTGATATTTGAAGTGGGAAGCTTCATGTGACCATAAGGCTGAGACTTCCAGACACAGCCATTCCATTTTAGTGGGCTGTGAAGTCATTGCAGCACTACCAGCACATAGAGCCAGTCTGGAGGGGAAAAAAACCTGAGTGTGCTCTCTTTCTTGCCCAACCCCTGCACAGTATATTCCCTTCAGCATTTGGATGTCTGAATATTATTTTTTTTAAATTTAAATTCATCCTATCTTCTTCAGAAATACTATACACATGCAGTTCATCATTAATCATTCTGTAGGTGGAATTTTGTTCTTCTTAACACTGTTTAAGAGGAAATGTTGCAGCATCTGCTGTAAATTTACCAAATTATAAGAATGGCAACAAATTACAATGGGATGGTATATAATGTCAGCTACTTCACATGGATTTTAATTTTGGACTGCTTAAGTATCAAAACATATGATCTTCAGGGACTTGTGGGATCCAGATTGTATTTGATGATCAATTGATATAACAAATATTAAATATTGATATTTATTTCCAATTATACAAGAAAAAAGATAGCATATGTAAAATCTGAAAAGATAAAAAGATAAAATGCTCACACTTTGTTAAATTAGTATGAAGGAAAACAATGGGACTTTTTTTTTCTTTTTTTTTTTCTTTTTCAGTAATCTCTCTCACAAAACCATGGGTTTGTTTGTTTGTTTGTTTTCAGGGAATAAATCTCTTTCTTTGCTGCAGATATTTATTTTCAATGTATCTCAATGTTTCAATGTATTTTAAAGATAGCTGGAAGTCTGAATCCTTAAATATTTGGGCAAGTGAATAGCTGTCCTAGTGTAAGGAGTTTCATGATCGACTGTTTTCAGTCAACAATTTTATTAATGCAGATGAAACTGTTCTAATACATAAATACACACTTACAGGCTTGAACACCACATTTTACTAATGACTGATAGCAAATAAAGAGTACAAATTAAAAACATCTTTATAAAATAATGACTTCTGGAATCTAAACAAGGGTTACCACAAATTTAAAGTGAAATGAAAGCTATTGTTCATTGTTCTAAAATAAGGACAGAATCAAAATGTATGCTATGTATGCTAATGTATGCTGCTTTTTTTTTCTTTGAACTGTGTTCCCAGAAGAATAGATTAGAGTGTAAACATTTTTTTACTTTCTACTGCTCTTAGTGATATTTTTTGGACTTGTTATACCTAATTCAGAATATATTTCTGACTGCTTTTCCAGTGATTTTCTTTCACACACATCTCCTTACCTCAGGAGAAAAGAATGAAGAAAATAAACCAAATCATCCACCCTAACATTGTGATAAGGGAGAATAAATAGACATAAAGGTTTATCCTCCTTCCATTTTCCATCCAGACCACCTACACAGTTTTCCAATTATACAGTGGCCATCTTAGCTCCTCCCTTGCAGCTCTGTGCACTCTTTGAGGGTTCCTTTATAGTTACTATATCAAAGATGTGGAAAATTGTTCTATAACTCAGTTTACAGTTTCTGCAACGCCTGCACAAAAAAATGGCTTAATGTCTAGAGGAAGGCAGGCATTTATCATGTAAAGTTATTAGCATCTTTGTTTGCAAAGGAAGACTTTTTTTTATCCTTTAAGAAACAAAATTTTTGCTGAGGCTGATAAAAATATTTTGAGTAAATTGTACTCCCTCTGTGTGCAACACCTGATTTCATCTGCTGCCCTGCAAGAGATGGCATCTTCTATGTTGTCGTGCAAGAACTGCAAAGCTCAGCCAAAACAGAGCTCAGCTGCTTTGACAATGAACATCTGACAAGGTGTTTATTTGTTCTAGTGATCTTTTAAATAAAATTAAGATATCACAAACCTCAGTAAAATTTATTTTCAAGCTGTCAGTGACCAGAGCATCTTTAATAATATACTCACTGTATCATGCCATAGTGTTATAAGTTGTTAGATATTACCTGGATCATTTGAAATATCATCTGGCATAAATGTCCTCTGACATTTTCCAGGACACTTCAGTGCTAATAGGGAGTAGAGTTCTGCCACAACGATTAAAATACATGCTCCTTCCAGTAGACTGGGTTTACATAAACTTACTTTTTCTTTTTTTTTTTTTTTCTTTTTTCTTTTCTTTTCTCTGAAAACAGAATGTGGGAGATTAATTTCTGATACTCTTATTTTCATTTAATCTTCTGGTGGTTTTTAAAAGGTTTCCCTATCTTCCTCCTGCTATAAAAAGTGTTTTTTAGCTACCAAACACCATTCTGGAGTCTCAAAGGGAAATGAAAGTTTAACAGAGGCTTACAGTGCTCAGAACCAGAGATTGGGTTCTGCAGGCTCCAACATTAAAGTTAATTCAGTCAGGAATGATGTGCAGTTAAATCAGGAAGACTCTGCATATCTCAGTGTCTCCTGCATTGTGGCTCCACATACATTGTGCTCCTCTTGAATATGTGTGTGTACTTCCTGAACAGTGTGGAAGTAACCTTTTCAATTAATTCAAGAGGAATGTAAATTTCCTGGAAGGAGTGAAAGAAAGTGTGATATAGAGCATAGAAGTTGAACTGTTAAACATTATTTGACAAAACATAGTAATTTTTTCATTGCATGAAAAAATTACTAGAGGAATATTTGTACATTTTTTGATGAAATTCTAAATTGGTTTTAGGTTTTGGATATAAGTACTTTCTTGTCAGAAACTTCTTTTGAATTTGTTTATCTTCAGGGACAAAAAACTTAAATCTATTACAAAAACAGTCCCTTATGTTTCAGGAAGCTCATTTAATAAAGGTTTCAGTGAGATAAGAGGAAGGAAAATAGGAAAATTACTTTTCTATGGAGGTGGGTTAATCCCAAGTAATTGAGTTAGAGGAAGAGAATGTAAACTGTGATAGAATTAGTGTGAGACTGATATGGTTCATGTCAAGTACCATGAAGAAAATTAGAGGTGTTATGCAAAAGCAACAAATACCACCTTCTCTAATGATAGATGATAATAATGGTACTAAACTATGATTTGATCTTGTTGCGTCATGGGCTTATCCTTTGCAGATGTTGAAATCCTGTTTCAGGTACTTTACCATCACAGCAATGTTTGCCCTAAGAGATGTACTTGTCTTGTGTTGGAACACCAGTTTTTAAGATCAGCTCTCAGTTCTATTATTGTAATGTATATCAACCATAACAGCCATAAAATTTAATGACAAATTTTATTTTTTATCAGTTGTACTTTAGAGGAGACATTGGTCCCCTTTACTGGAGGGGCTACTTCTATTTTTCTGGCTATATCTAACCATCCTCAACTGAAATCCTGTTATCTTGGAAGAATGATTTTGTATGCTAAAAACAAACAAAACAAAAAAAATTATGAGAAATGTATTTTGAACAAAGGATTCAAAGCAGTGGGTTATTGTTGTTGCTATGACATTTACAGTTATTGAACATATCCTTGTATCTATAATATGGGACCTCTTTTTCCTGTTAGATGCTGTTTTCTTTGCATAAATTATGTGAATGAAGATTGTCTCAATGTACCTATACTTGGCTAAAATCACATCAGGACCTATTACACATCTTCTAGAAAGAGAGCCAGACAATGCTGTGTGTCAGCCACAGCCATTCTGTTGATTTAGTTGAAGCATTGATATACCATTTTGACCATTGTGGAAGTTATTTCATAAAAATTAAGATTTGATTTTTTTTTCCTTTCCTTTAGGACTAAAGTCAAGTAAACTTCAGATAGCTATGACTGAAAAAAAAGTTTTGTAGCTTTTGTTTATTTTATTGTGAGTGATACAAAGCTTCTTTCCTGGTGTTTTCATGAAAGCATCATGTGAGCACATAGGATGTACCATTGCAAAGGATACTGTGCTAAAAACCAGTTATTAGCTGCCATTTTACTTATATACATTAAAAGTTGTCTATAGTTTACTGGAGCTTGATTAATTCAGTTTTCTGGCGTATGTAACTATTTTTAGGAATATTTTGTTACCATTCCCGCCAAGAAAATTCAAGAGATTTTTAAAATTTTTCTCTTCTTTATGTTGAAAATTCCCTGTTTTAAATTCTATTAACAAATCATGACTGTGTGACTAGTGCCACTACAGTAGAGGACCCAGTAGACGACACACAGAGCAAAATCGGAAAATCAGAAAAGAGTATTTAGGAGAAACTTGTGTGCATTTTAGACCAACTCAATAACAGTGAAGGAATAAAATGCATGGGTTCTGCCAATATATTTCACTACGTGGCTTCTAATTATACTAATCTCTTATTATCATGTTTTCTGAAATTTTCTTCCAAAAAGAAAAGAGATAATACAAATTTATTCTTGATAATCCTGTTAGGGGTATAATTTTTACCAGTAGCTCTTTTTAGGGTTAAATTTCTTATTAAAGTATGTATCAGAAATATTCCTCTTTGTAGAAAAATTCCCTCTAGTTTACTCCAAAGATGATTTGCAATTTATTATGGGTGAAATGAGCACATTTATACAAATCAAGATACTCAGGGAAAAAAGATTTTTGCTTTCTTAATTTACTCACACTTCCTCAATCATGTTTTTTCAGGAAATAGTCTCTATTAAGCATGATTGCTATAGAATACCTTCCAACCTGTCAGTCTCCCAAGCAGATGGCAATGGTTTGGTTTATTGCGCAAGAATTTCTTATAAATCACTTGTGTATGTGGTGACAACAAAGGATTCTGAAGGCTTCAGCTGGCAAACACGTTACTACACTCTTCCTCATGTTGTCAGGAAAAAGTGTCATTGATGTATTGAGGAAATCTCAACAAAATTAGTGGGAAGTTTTTATTAAACTTCAGTGGTGCAAAATAAACTCAAGTGATCAGAGTAAATGCAAAATTAACTTTTAAATTCTGTTTGAAATGACAGAAAACAAAATTTATTTCTTCCCGTAAAGACAAAAGTTTTAAAAATAGTGTTTATATTATAATAGAAAATCGACTTTCTCAGCACTTAGTAAAAAATAACAGCTCAGTCATAGTAAATAGGTTGTTTTGTGAAATTTAAAGAAATTTCTCAAATAATAATTGGAAAAGAAATTTTCCAGATGAAGGTAGTCAGAAGAGGAAAATACAGCAAATGTTGAACTGCAGATTTGTTCACCATCCTTTCTTCCTTTATAATGGTAAGACCATTTTGCACAGGGCTTAGATACCCTATATAAGGAAACCAAGGCATAGGTTGGTGAATTAATAAACTTTGTAGTTGTCAAAGGCTATTAACAGCCACACAAGAAGAACCTTCTCTTTCTCAGCTTCATAGTTAATTTCAATAAGCCTCTTTGTCTTTTTAGCTATGTCCTATCAAGGAAAATGGAACAGTAAGTAGATCATGTACCGGGAAAGATATTCTTTTTCTAAAATGATTATTCAGAGCAAGCATTACAGTAATTAAAAAGCTTGGCATATGTCCAGACATATAGCAAAGACTCTCCAAAGGATTCAGACATAGAGTACTTTCATAGAATCAGAAGCAAAGAACAGTTTGGGTTGCAAGGGACATTAATGGTCGTTTACTTCTAATTCCTCTGCTGTGGACAGGGACACCTTCCACTAGACCACCATCCAGCCTGTCCTTGAACACTTCCAAGGATGGGACATCCACAGCTCCTGTAGGCAACTTGTTCCAGTGCCTCACCATCCTCATAGTAAAGAATTTCTTCCTAATGTTTAGTCTGAACCTACTCTCTTTCAGCTGAAAGCCATTCTTCCTTGTCCTGTCACTACATGCCCTTGCAAAAGGTCCTTTTCCATCTCTCTTGTAGCCTCCTTTATAGGAAGACTGCTATAAGGTCTCTCTGGAACCTTCTATTTGAAAAATCCAAATCCTCTCAGTCTGTATTTATAGGAGAGGTGCTCTTGTGCTCTGATCATCTCTCTGGCCATCCTCTGAATTTGCTCCATGTCATCCCTGTGCTAGGACCCCAGAGCTGGATGCGCCAGCACTGCAGGTGGGGTCTCACCAGATCAGAGCAGAAGGGCAGAATTCCCTTCCTTACCATGCTGCCCACACTGCTTTTGATGCAGCCCAGGACATGTTTGCCTTTCTTGGCTGTGTGTGAACATTTTTGGGTCATGTCCAGCCTGTCATCTATGAACACCACTGAGTGCTTCTTGGCAGGGCTGCTCTTGATTCACTCTCCATTCAGCCTCTCTTTGTGTCTGGGGTTGCCCTGACCCCAGTGCAGGATACTGAGCTTGGCCTTGTGAACTTCATAAGGTTCACACAGGCCACACCTCATCCTGTCTTGGTCCCTTTGGATAACGTCCCTCTTCTCCAGCATGCCGGCTGTGCCGCACAGTGAGATGTCATCGGCCAGCTTGCTGAGGGTTCACTCCATCCCAGTGTCCATGTCACTGACAAAGATATTAAACAACACAGGTCTCAACACTGAGCCTTGGGGCACAACTTGTCACTGATCTCAACAAGAATTTTGTTTCAGTGGTCCAATGGACACTAGCCAGAAGTAAGCTGTTAAAAAGAAAAAATAAAAATCCCAGTTTAGATGGCCTGAAGGTGATTTTAAAGGGTGTCAGAGATAATTCAACAGACTGAGATTAACCTTATTGAAAAAAAAAATTGTCAAGAAGGATGAAAACGTGGACAAGCACAGGACCATTTAATTCCTAGAGATGGAACTTAGCAAAGAAGGTTTGCATTAGGTAAGATTTTGGACTAGATCACCATAATGCACTGCCTCATAAAAACTGCAAATAAAGGAGATGTCTGATAAGTGTGCAGCTCTTCCTCATTTAGATGAGATGTTCTGAGCTCACATTACCTTGATCAAAACTACTATTACAGTAGTCTCTGAAATAGTTTGTGCATTGCACAAACATCAGAAAGAAGTATGTCACTAATTGTTTCTGGAGTCTTAGCTGATTTTCAGAGTTTGGTTTTGTTGCTCCTAACTATAGGCAGCTAAGCTAAACCAATGTTCTTTATGTGGGATCTTATCTGAACAGAAAAATACTGTACTTAACACTCTAACTCAAGGTAACACTAAGTGTTTTTATCTATGATAAAGTCATAACTGCAACAATAGCAATAATAAAAAAACTTAAAATCTGAACTTGGCTAGGTGGAAAATTGTCAAACAAATTTCTTGAGATATAATTCCTACATAATAAAACTAGTTTACAAACAAAAGAGAGTCTGAATGTCATAACCTGCTGGTTGGGAGTGTGATGTTCATCTTCTTGTCATGCAGCACAAAGACATGTCAGGGAGCTCCTATGCTTTTTTTGTTCAGTTGCTATAATTTTGGCGACCAGCCTGCTGTTTTGACTCAAAGGGTATAGGCTAGCACACCCTTCTTACAATACATTTCCACAAAAAGTGTTGGCTATAAGCCCTTAATTTTGTACCGTACACTTCTCACGTCCCAAAACACACTCCTCAAAGGGGCTGGCTCATGAACCACCACACACAACCAAAAGTGCTGGCACACAATACACCGTTACAGAAGTTTCCCAGTCCCACAGCCAAGTTCAGTATGGAATGTGGGGTAGATTATGGTCACTGTGCTCTTAGCCCAGACAAAGAAAGTGAAACAGTATCACCAGTCCTCAGGTCCTGCACTGGTCCTGCTGCATTGGTTCTGCTGCATGGATGGTCCAGAACTGGGGCAAACAAAGAAAAAAAAGAGAAAGACAGGAAGAAGAGAGGGAAAAAAATGGAGCTGGGGAAAAAAGAGAGGGCTGGGACGTGGTCCCTCCCTTTGATGGTTAACCTGATGCACCTATCTAATACAAACTATATTTTTCACACTGTTGGAAGGCTCAGTAATATCCCTCAATTATTTCTTGTATCTCTGGAGAGTTCAAGTTTTTTAAAAAATTTTGTGCATGCACTTGAATCCTTGAGGCAAAATAAGAAGAATAACTGACCCCTTTATAGAGGAGAAACAGGAGAACCTATTGGTCCAGGTCCCGAACCATTTGACTGAAACTGTTCAAGAAAAAACTAGATCATCTAGGAACATCTCCATCTCATTTAATGAGTTTTCTGGTGACTGGCTACTACAGATTTATTGCTATCAAGAGTATTGGCATTTTATCCACTGATACTCTGCCTCATTGTTGAAAAGGAACTGATACAGCCAAAATCTATAATTTCTAAAAAAAATTTATAATTATAATTTCTAAAAAAAGAAAATAAACAAAAAATGTGATGACCAAGCATTTCTTACCTGAAAAACTGTCTGTAACATTCATGAACAACTAGAAAAATAGTTATGACAGTTCTGTAAGTTTTACTGAGTCATTTTTGTCAATGGCTTATTTTGAGATTGTATTGTAAATGTTTTCATTGAAGTATGGTACAAGGTAAAAGTGAACTGCAATTGATTTTGAATAATATACACATATGACAGAAAGAAAAACTGAAGTCCTGAACTCCTGAGGACGAATGATGATTCTGCCACTGACTTCAAGTGAATTCATATTGTACTTGAACATCTTCTGCACCATTTAGGGGCCATTTTGGACAAAACTAGACAGCACCCATGGTTCTTGACAGGTGCATTTAAGTGAAAATTAATAAATTTATTAAGTCAGATTTTAAAATGTGGCTACAAATGTATTTTATGCTAGTAAGTGAATATGCACATACTCAAATAAGATCTTTTCTTCAAACTTTTATGATTTTCCTATAGATATTTTAAATAAACCTATTATTATACATATAAGGTTCTCTCAAAAGTTGTATACATCTCTTTGCTTGAAGAACTAAATCAGGATTTTTCCATTTTAACATTCCAGAAGTGAAGTATCAGTGAGGAAGCTAGTAGAGCAAGATCTTTCTCAGTAATTCTGGAGGAAAATGTGTAAGACACAGTAAATCTCATTCTGAAATCGAAAACAAGGATGACCTTATTTTAATGATTTGCCCGGAAAACAGCAACAACAAAAAGTATTCAAACTTAGCTACATTTTGAAAGTGAGGAGGAAAAAATACTCTCTGTGCACAGTAGGAAGTTCCTCTGCCTTTCATATTTCTAATTCCAGGCAGCATGCTATCTGCTCCAAGGAGCAAGAAAACAAATGCCAAGCTTTAATCAGAATTATATTGGCTGTGTTGGGACTTTCAGATCATTTGCCCATTCCTAACAATGTCATGCAGATTCCCTTCAGAATATCAATGCAGAAGCCTTTGCCCTTGCTGTGAAGAAAAGGTTGCAAAATACTGAAGATGAGCAGCAGGTCTGTTTGAGGTTAACTTTCTTTTTGTGATGAGAAGAGGAGGAAAGGGTAAAAGTTCTGCTCTAATTTAATTCCTTAATGAAACTAAGAATTAGAATCCCTGCAGTGTAGCTCTAACCTTTTCTCTGGTGTCAAGCATTTTTTTTCCTTAAATACATCTTGGATAATGCTGTAGACTTATGGCTGTCTGAGAGTTGGCTTAGAGGCCATTAATAAGACATACTGTACTAAATTTGATGGACCTTACATATCTACCTTAATCAAAAATCTTTTTTTCCAGAAAGTAGAGCCCTGTCTTTCAATAAGAAATGTTAGATAATTTCAAAATTTGTTTATTTCTTTACAGAAAATGATAAATTTTGCCTGCTTAATTGTTAAAAAAAAATTAAAGAAGTGTTCTGTTTTGCTTCCTTTTTTCCCAGTGTCCCTAAAATCCTTGGTCTTCCTTCTCTTTTTCTGTGAAGGAATAATAAAACATTCCCAGGAACAGGTAGTCTTCAATGGGGGTGATACGCTTCAACCATCATATTATTTGCACAGTAAGGAAGATGGAGAAACCTGAAAATAGCTCTGCTTTTATAGCTTCTGATTATGAGGAAAAAGGCAATTGTCTTGGATGCATTTGAATGCCAATGCTGTGTCTCCCCTTACCTTCCCCTAGTCTTCTGGCCAAAACTTGTTCTAATTAGTTTATTTTTCAAATGGCTATTATATAGTTATTTAATTTCTGTCACTATTACTATGGTTTGAATAAATCATTATCATTGACAGGTGTTAGCAAACATAATGATCTTTCATCCATGTTTATTTTACAAGGTTTTCTTGAAAGAGATATGCTCTACTCGATAGCTGAGCTTGCATGTCCTTATCAGAACGTCTTCCATTCTGAATTCATCTTTCCCGGACATGACTAAACAGATCTGGAAATTCTGGAAGAGATTTTATCATGGCCTTTTACTGCAAATGGTACAACAGAAACATATTTCAGGGAGCATGTAATACAATTAAATATTTATAATAGTTTTGAAATAAACTACTTATATTTTTCTATTTTTAAAAATTTCTAATGTTAAACACTGTGTTTGTCCTTCATTTTGCTTTTCTTTTTCTCCCACCTTCCTGATCATCCCATCCTGGTTCTTCTAAATCCTGTTCTCTCTGTAGTAAGACTTCATGATATATTCAGTCCAGATGTCTTTGCATTCTAGATTTGTACTTTTGTTTATCTCTCTATTTAATTTTCTCTTCCAAACCCTTTTATAATGTCCTAATGTGTATATTCAGCCTACAATCCTTTCCTCTTTTAGGGATTATTTTTTTTCAAAGAAATATAATATTCTTCTTATCAAAGAGCAGCCAAGCTTTTTAATGATTATTTAGTCAATGTTTTTGAAAACTAATGTATTCCCAAGTGAAAAAAATACCTACTGTTTAAACTGCCATAGACCTACTTTATGCATAATGACATATGTTCCCATCTTGTTGTACCTGATGAATTTACAAGGGTAGTATAATTTTATACTTGCATTTTGAATATATTATAGCATATTAGAAGGATGATTCAAATATTTGCAAATAAGCATTGACTAAAAGACAGCAATAAATGAATACTTAAGCTTAACTCTCCTTGCTATGGGAAATGTTACTGTTTCTGTTGTACTTCATTATTCTGGATCAACAGGATAACTCTCTCTTCCAAACTTGTAAAAGGTTGCCAACTTGCCATTTCACAGGATATTACTAGAGTTGTTAATAACTGAGATCAAATGTTTGAGTGCATAATCCCGGAATCACAGAATTAACTAGGTTGGAAAAGACCTTTGAGATCATTGAGTCCAACTTCTGACCTAACAATACCTTTTCAACTAGACACACGATGTGCTAGAATGACATATTATGAACTAAGAATATCAGAAATGAATTTCAAATTAATTTTCATTTTCAATTTCAAAGTTTTTCACCACTTCCTCTTTCTTTTTGGTGTACGCTAATAATGAATTTCTATAGATCCTTCTAATGTGAAGTCTTCCTAAATATCTAGATTAACATTAATTATGCCTTTATAGGGCAATAGTCAGTTTCTTCAGTATGTGATGTATGTAAACAAACATTCAAGATTCCATTGGCCTTTCCCCCCACTATTATATAAGGGATATTAGACATCACATATCTACATTCTTTTTCAGCACCCTGCCTGCATTGCCTAATCAATGGTGAGGAACTGATATGCCACAGGAGAAAAAGACATACAGTCAAAGAACCAACAAAGCTAGAAGTGATGCACGCTAGCTCAGTCTATTTTCCTTTATCACCTGCAATGAAGTAAATTCACAAGAGAGAGAAAAGTGTACCATTGTGAGAGACAGTGAGATAATTCTTCTGAAATTGCATAGAAACTCCATATTGGAGATTCTTTATCTCTTCCCAAGTCAGTGTAACTTAAGTTAGGGGCTGGAAAGCAAAGCTCTGTTTTGGATATCTCCTTTCTGTTGAAAGTTTTATAGAAGACTTTTTAACAGTTGTGCTATCTTCTGTATTTCTTTTATTTCTACTTTTATTTCTTTTCTTAGTTGTTCTACATTTAAATGTTCCTACAAGAATTCCTAACATCTCCTAAAATAATAGGAGACTACTATGACTAGTCTGTGTCAACTTAATAAGGTTCTAAGTACCATTTTCTCAGTATCTTTGTGCATAGGGCAAGAAGAGAAGAAAATCAGAATAAGTCCAGCTGGACATAGGGACTTTAGAAAAATCCATTTTTATAAACAGCTCTACAAAGTACTTTGAATAGGAAAGCAATGTAGACAGATATGTAAAATGAATGGCTCAAAGGACAGGAAAGTAATGAAAGTTCAAAAGACTGGGCAGAAAACTAGCCTTCAAATTCAAATTTCCAAACAACAGTGAAATTTTGATATTTGGCAGAATTTTATTTATTTCAGAAGTATTATAGATATTGCTCTTAATTTTCGGAAAAAAGGCCTGAGAAACAAAGTAAATTCCCTTTTCGATGCTTAAAAAATTAAGAACATTGGTAAAATACAGTCTCTACTTGTGAAAATTTGTATGTATATGTATGTGGATACTTTGTGCAGCAAATAGGGATATGAAACATTAGCAAGAAGAAAAAAAAGGGTAGTACTAGTATTTTTGGAAAAGGAACCAGTTCCTTCATTCATACAACATCTAATCTTCCATTTTTCCTCCAAATCACAACTTTCACACAGCTGTGTTTCTCAAATAAATATTGCTGGCTTTGGAATTAATTAAAAAGAAAAAAAAGGTATTCTTTCAAAATGCAGCGGTATTTTATTTCTATTAAGCAACGCATAATAGGTTTCACTGAGTTATTCAGAATATTTGAAATATGCAATTTATACTTTTTCTGGTCTGTCTTTATTTTCTTAGCTTGTGCTATCATGATTCTCTAATAAATGGTGTGTGGCACAGAAATATCTTACCTAAAAGACACTGAGCTATCTTGGGAAATGCAATGCCATATTGGAGAAAAGGTTTTGTGTGAACTAATTTGCGTTAGCTATGCTATGCTGAAATGGCTAGGCTTTTTCTAGAAATATTTATATCAAATGTCATTGCACTACAGAGACCTTATCATATATCAATTAAAAATAAAAGAGAAAATTCTCATTGTCATGGCAATCATGTCTGAGTGTTTCTCAAGAGGAATTAGACATTTAAATAAGATCTTACATGCCATCTTTGTGGACTTAGATCTTGGCCTGCCTAATTTGTTTTCTAATTACAGTTTCACTGAGGATACTTGGCATGAGACAAACACATGAAGTATTAAACTTGTCAGTGGCCTGCCAAACATATCTCTGATTGATCAGGTAAGAAACGAAAAGAGTTGTAAGAAAATTGAACAATGTTTCATACTAAAATACATGTTGTTCCCCATAATACATTCTTAAAGGTCATCTATATGAGTATCATTCAAGCACATTTTCCTTTCCTCTTCACCCTTGACATTTTTTCCTATAAGATGCAGTTTATTGTTAAGAAAAAATCTTACAATTAGTTAGCTTTTATTGTTTCAAAACAGAGAACAGTTTTCCTGTGTTTTAAATCACAAAAAGCTCAAACCTGCAAATATTTACTACTTATCATGTATGATTCCATTATTTTCAAAGACAAATAAAACTGAGTACAATTAATCATGTATAATAGAACGTAGAGGAAAAAAAAGTATTAATTTCTTTTTTGTTATTTTTTTTCACTGAAAATTGATATTATTACCTTTTAAAATTGGTCTACAACATACACTTTTTTTGTTCCCAATCACAGCTTTTATGTTACCCTTACACATTAGAAGTACAGCTCAAGATACCGATAGCTATTTTTCATTCTATTGGAGTAGAACATAGTGGCTCTCATATGCTGCATTCTCTATTATGTTTTGCTTGTGTTTTCTGATAGAACATTGCTAGATGACTATCACCACCATTTGTTATATTACCTTTCCCTGATCTGCCCGGTCTGGACTTTTTTCTGTTGCTGTCTTCCAGGCCAGAAAACAGATTTTCTATCAAAGAAACATCATCTGGCACATGCTTCCAGTCTCTAGGTGTTCTCTCTCTTCTTTCTCATGTCAGTGAGAGATTGAAGTTTCTTTCTTTTCCTTGCTCTTACTAGGTCTCTTTGGATGCTTGTTGAATTTTAGGAATTATCTTATCAGTGGATTGCATACAGCTGTTGTAATAAGTGTGTTTTAACCCCAGCCAGGAACTCCTCACCCAGCCACTTGCTCACTACCTTCTGGTGAGATGAGGGAGAGAACTAGCAGGGAAAAAGTGAGAAAATTCATCTTTTATAATAAAGACCATTTAATAGGTAAAGCAAAGCAAAGCAAAGCAAAGCAAAATGAGGAATTCATTCACTGCATCCCATGCGCAGGCAGGTGTTCAGCCATTCCCAGGAAAGAAGGACTCCATCACCTGTAATGGTGACTTGGGAAGACAATCAGCATCCTGAATGTCCTCCCCTTCCTTTTTCTTAATTTTCTTCCTCCAGATCTATACACTAAACATGATGCCATATGTTATGGAATGTCCCTTTGGTCAGTTGGGGTCACCTGTCCCAGCTGTGTCCCCTCCCAGCTCCTTGTGCACCCCCAGCCCACTCACTGGTGGGGCAGTAGGAGAGGCAGAAAAGGCCTTAACTCCGTGTAAGTGCTGCTCAGCAGTAAGTAAAACCATCACTGTGCACAGAACCCTGTTCTCAGCACAAAATAAAAACAGCCCCAGGTCAGCTACTGTGAAGAAAATTACCAAGCCAAAACCAGAACAATGGCGCTCATGTAGCCCCAAAGCCCTTCCTTCAGTTGTTTTCCAGCTTTGCTATCTCAAATCACAGTGATCTTCTCTCAGAAAAATTCTGCAAATCCATGGATTTTGCACATACAGAGCCTATTGCGGTATCCATCCAGTGTTCCCTTGGCTTTAACAAGTCTCTGCTTTCCAACAGAACTTCCCTGTAATTCAGTGAAAACTACCTCTAAAACTGAGAGGATTTACTGTCAGAACCCTTGGAGATAAGTTTTGGACCTGGAACTACACAGGTTTAATTTGTATTAAAGGCTATGGTAATCGAATACGGAGTTTTCTTATTGAGGAGGGAAAATCTAAGTGCTTGAGAAGGATAAATTTTGAATTAAAAGAGGATTTTGCAAGTGAGGATATGGTCTTAAAGTAACATTATGAAATTCAAATAGGGTAAGTATTATATCTTTTAAGTCAACCTGGTCTCCTGTCCCCAGCAAATACCAAATTTAAAAGAAGCAGGAAAATCCCGCTAGGAGAGGGGAAATAACTGATCTTGGTGTTTTATCTATTCAAATATGGTATTTGAGCCAAAATTACTTAGTCACAGGTATGACAAATATTATCAAGGCCACTTTTAATAAAAGAGAAATAATATTTTTTTTTTAATTTTCTGCCTTAGAATTACCATGTCAACATTTTTAATACAGATGTTTACAAGGAATTCTTCCTAGGATGACAGAACAGAAGAGATAGAAATAGGTAAGGCTAGAGGAAACACAATATTAATCTTCACATAAGTAAACTCACTGTGTTTATGAAGTATTTGTAAATACAAAAGGATTTTTTTCTTATCATCAAGATAATAATTTACTTGATTTATTGAAGAAATTATTAATTTCATAAATTGGGGGAAAATACCTGCTTGCAAGGACAGCAAAATAATAGAAAAGTCTACTTTGTGAGATTTCAAAAAGTAGATAAGAGAGCTGTTTTTTACAGGCCAAACCAGAGGACTGGTTGGAATGCTTCAAAATGGCTTCTCAAACCTCATGAAATACAGTTTCTATGCATAGTCCAGTCAGTAATGCCAATGGTAGTTTCATCACCTGTTTCAATGATTAAGTAATCTAAATGCAATTAGAAGTCTTCTCTGCATGCCAGTGAGATACACAGCAGCTACCTATCATAATCTTCCTTTTACAGATGGAGAAATCAAAGTAAAGGATGGAAGACAATAAATGCCTGCGAGACAGCAAAATATGATTTTCTGGAATTCAGAATTCAGTCACATTGTTTCTTCTATGAGTAAGAGTGAGTCATTCTTAATAATGTGATTTAAGGGACTTGCCATAACCATATATTTAATCATAAACTCCCTTAAGTGTAGAAAGGGTTAAAAGATATGAAGATATAAACTAAAAGTACTGCTTTCTTTAAATCTCTCTGGAGCTATTGTTCTAAATTCTCTGAAGGCTTTTGAAAGTCCCACTTAACAATAATAATTGAAGAGGCCAGCAGTGTGTTTTAAGAAAATGTTTTGAAAAATGTACTCCATTTATGACACTAAAAGTGTGTATTTTTGAAAGCTAAAGTAGGGAAAGAACAGCTGGGATGACATCTCTTGTCCACATTTGGGAATTCAAATGAAAAATATACTGCTTTGCCAGTGGTAGAGTTTTATAGAAAATGTTTTGTTTACTGCTTGGAAAACTGATGATTTGACTGAATCAACAAAATGCCCAAACACAGTTTGCACCTGTTTGTCTTGTTTTGATGAATGTGAAACGATGCAGATTAAGCATGACCAGGTGAAATGCAGGAACACATATGCTCAAGCATTCTGTTTTTCTTACTCTTCATTACTCCTTCCCTCCTTAAATCAGTTTTCACAAGCATTTTTTAAGAAATGTGACAGAAGGGTTCATAGCTTTTCACTCTGATAATTGTGCATCGCTGTAAGCTCTCCAGCCTTCTTTCCTTCATTTTACTGATCTGAATTATTTGTTCAAAATAGCATTTTTTTAATGTGAATGCAAAGAACATGATACTTTCTTGCCTCTGTACTTAAGGGCTAATTATGAGAAAATATTGTGTGTGTCTTTGGCAACTAGAAGACACTAGAGAAATCTGCTCTTTCCAGAAGCATCTCGTTACTACTGGGAAACTTTATAATTTTTAACTTACTGTAAGGTTTTTATTTTTATTTTGCATGTTTGTGTGTGTGTGCATGGATTTTCTTTTTGAGCTCCAGATTAAGTTTGATATATTTTTCATTAAGTACAGTGATAAAGAATGTACCAAAACCATTACCTCCAACAGAAACCAACAATCTTTGTCTTCCCAGTTTTAAATATAATTTTCTCTTCTGAGGTCAACAACCTGTGTTTATAAAAACAGATTTCTCTCCAAGCATTCAGTTTTCACTGATGAATTAATTAATAAAACCCAGGCTTCTCTACATTAGGAACATAGATACTATTTCCAGATCATTGATGAACTGGAGTTGTTCAGAGAGTTGAGGTGCAAGATTAATCTCTAGTTAGGTGTTTATTACTGCTGAGATATGCACATGTATATGTATGAAATGCATTCTTGGGGGAAAAAAGAAATATAAAGGAAAGACGTGTATCCATATGTTTTATCTGGGCCAATGCTAAATATTCCATAGGTAGAAAAGGAAGACATTAAATGGGAAATTTCATTAAGAAAAAAGATATTGTTAAAGTACGTGTGAGATATTAGTATTTATCACTGACAGTTGAAATCTGCACTAAAATTTAGAATTCCTTGGCTCTGTCACATCCTTGGAAAGAAAGGAATGAGAATGTCTTTATCATGAGAATTCCATTGTCATTGATATGGTGTGCACTAAATATTTAGCCTCAGTGGAAAATTTGAGAAAAAAACTTATTAAAAATTATTCCTATTAATTAATTAATGTATAAATGAACAGATGCTTAATATATTTGCAACTGTCTCTATATAAACAGAGGCTGCTGAAAAGAAAAATGGAACTACAGTCTTTTTTACTGCTTAATGCCAAGAAAGAATTATACTCGAAACATAAACTTCACATCAAAATGAGACAAGAAATGCTGTGCTTATAATTTGAAAACCTCCAACTGTAACATGAAGGTTATGTGGACTCTAGCAGCTTAATTTGAAGCTGCATCTAATTGTAACAACAGGAGTCTCTCCCTTTGTGACAAAAGCAATGAAATCACTCATAGAATCATAGAATAGCCTGAGCTGGAAGGAACCCTCAAGGATCATCAGAACCCAGCTCCTGCAAAAGATGGCCCCAAAAGTCACACTATATGATCAAGAATATTTTCCAAACACTTCTTAAGCTCTGTCAGGCTTGGGGCTGTGTCTGCTTCCTAGGGGAGCCTGTTTCAGAGCCCAAACACCCTCTGAGTGCAGAAACTTGTCCTAATATCCAACCTAAACCTGTCCTGACACAGCTTCATGAAGTTCCCTTGGGTTCTGTCACTGGTCACCACAGAGAAGAAATCAATGTCTGCCCCTCCTCCTCCCCTCATGAGGAAGCTGTACACTGCAATGAGGTCTGTCCTCAATCCCCTCTCCAGGCTGGACAGACCAAGCGACCTCAGCTGCTCCTCATACAGCTTCCCCTCCAGATGCTGTCTAATATCTTTATATCTTTTTTATATTATTCACCCATAACTGCCCCCAGCACTCGAAGTGAGGCCACCCCAGCTCAGAGCAGAGCAGGACAATCCCCTCCCTTGCCTGGCTGTGATGCTGTGCCTGATATTATCAGTGAATTGGAGGAGGCAGTGGAGCACACGCTCTTCAAGTGTGTAGATAAAACCAAACTCAGGGGAGACAAGTTGATGTGCTTGGGGTAGGGACACACCCAAAGAGGCCTGGACAAGCTAGAGGGATGGATGGATGTATAGGAATCTTGTGAATTTGAGCAAGGACAGGCATGAAGTGCTGGTCCTGGGGCAGAAGAGTTCCTGTATTGGCAACAGGTTGCAAAGGGACAGGCTGAGAGCAGCTCTGGGAAATCTATAGTGAGCAGCAGGATGAACCTGAGCCAGCAAAGGGGCCCACAGCTCCTATAGGCAGAACACGTCTATATGAACAGGACCATGGCCAGGAGATACAGGCAGCAATTTATCCTCTACTCATTAGGCCAAAGCCACACTACTTTATTCAGTTTTTGTCCCCTGATAAGAAGAAGGGCATCAATGAATTAGAGTGTATTCAGGAGAGGATCCTCAGAGTGGAGACAGTGGGAGAACTTACCCTGTGTGATCATGCTGAGAGACATAACCTGAAGCAAGGATGGCTTTAAGAGCAAATCCTTTCAGGGATATTATCAAGGAGATAGAACCTGACCTTTCTCAACTGTGTGGTGGAGGGAAGAGGGACAATGGCCACAAACTAGGCCAAGAGATGTTCATGTTGGATAAAAAGACAATTTTTTCCACCTTAAGGACAGCTCAGCAGTGGATCAAGCTGCCCAGAGAGGCTGTAGTTTTGGAGGTTTTAAACATCCAGTGGGACAAAGCCCTGAGCAACCAGTCTGAACTCAGAGCTGGCCCTGCTGTGAGCAGGAGCTCACAAACCCCTTCCAGTCTGAGTTTTCTGTGGTTCCATAATTCTATGAAAATCCTGTTTCCTGACCAGAAAAATGCAGATGCTATCAATAACTGTAAAAGTCCTGTTTGTGTGAGATTTTGTCCAAGAAGTGCACAAGTTTAAGAATTGGACTTCGAAGAACTTTTTGTTTTGGCTTTATAGGAAAGGATCAATCTCCTATAAGGAATATTACACACAGACATTTTAGTTTGTTTCTTTTTCTTCCTGAAACATGAAAAAAAGGAAATCAGCTTTGTGGCTGCTCTTCTGTGGACAACTTTCTGCTGTTATTTCTGTTAAATATCAGTAGTAGGAGATAACAAAACTAATGATCAAAGGTACAGTTAACTATAAGAATAAAACATCCTGAGGAAAGTGTCATTATGGCTAAACCTTTAGAGAACTAACTTCAGTCTTAGTTATTGCAAAGCATAGCAATAAAGACTTTCTTTCTTTATTTGTATGAGAACCATGTCTTTATTTACTATCCTTTCTGTTTTGTAGTTTCAAATTTCCTATACAATTCTTTCCAGAGAGAGACTATTCCTCACTGAGGTCTCATAACATTTGTTTATGAACTTTTTTTCCTGAATTTTTATACCAGAAGTCTAAGAACTGTGCCTAGATGTGAAAATGCTAACACTGACTGTAAAGGCCCTTTGCTGGTCAGAGAGACATGGTAGGCTTTTGTTTTGGCAAGTACCTTCCTCTAACCTAATTTTTTTTTTCTATTTTTTAGCAAACCACAGCAAAGTCTCTTAGGAGGTATCATTTGATGCTGGAGAAGTGTCTATTTTATTATCTTTTATGCGGGCAGACACTGTAGGCAGCCTGTGTCTGACAGAGCTGAACTTAACACAGTTCTGCTTCTTTCCTGAAGGCAGCAAGACTCTGTGAAGATCCCCTGCCCTAAGCTGTCCACTAAGCATCATCCATCTGCACTGAAAAAGAAAACAAATAAATACTATAAATCAGAGATTTCATTTAACATTTACTTTAAAATCACTTCACAAAACTATTGTTACTTTGAGGTTTGTTTATCCAAAGTGCGGGCAAGGTCTATAAAACCAAGAGTTCAAAATTCCCATGTATCATATTTTCTATTGATCGAAGGAAAACAATTATATACTTCTCCTTCACTCACATTCTAATTAATCCCCAGTACACTTGCTCTCTTTCTCAGTCTTGGTTTGCAGGTTAGCCAGTTTATGGACCATTTGATAGGAAAATCAAGGACAAACATATCCACAGGTTTTCTACCTGTTGTAATCTTTGACTTGAGAGTCAGATCTTTTGGCAACATGCTTGGAAAACTAAGCAGGCAGATTTCTGAAAGCAAAAGTTGAAGTAAAAATTATATATTTGTATGATCATTTTCTTCAAGATTCCCTTATATTGCAGAAAGAAATAACACAAAATATTTGTCTCAAAAATTTATGTTGAGATAACTGTATTGAATTTCAAGTATAATCATACCTTGAAAAACTATTTCCTGTTGATAAAAAAGATAAAAGTGACATGCCACTTTCATTAGCTTAGCCCGTATGAATTCCTGTTTAGATGTTCTATTGGCATTGCGAGAAGTTAGGTTCCAGTAATAATACAATCATTGGAATCGTCTAATGTGGCTTCAGTGAAAATATTGATGAACAACTAGCTAATAGGAAACATAAATGAGTTTTTAATACAATTTAACCAAAAATATGTCATGAAAAAAATTGGGGTGTAAAATAGATTCAATAATACATAAAAGATATCTTTTGATTTGTTCCAGAGTTGCATCGTCAGTCAGCCATTGCATCTCTATGGATCACATTGAATGTAAATATGATAAATAAGGTAAAATGTGGGAGTCTGCCTGGCTGGGACAGAGAGCCAGCCAGATTTTAATGGAACGGAGCCAGGCACTGAGAGTTCAAGCCCTAGGAGACATTTGTTGGCCTGGGGCAAACCTAACTGTTCTTCCCACAATCCTTAGTGTTGTGTTAATTGGTTTAAGTTCTGTTCCCCTATTGGTTACTCGTTCTCCATATATGGTCATAGTTCTAGAAAGTTCTGTCCCTGAGGGTATATATTGTCACCCCCCCACCCTTGTTTCGGTCCTCGGAGTTTGTCCCATGCAGTGGTTGGTTTCTGGGCATTGTCCCTCTTTTATTTTCTATTACAGTTCTTTTGTTTTTGGCCAGCTCTGTTGTTCCTGCTCCTTTATTTTCAGCACTCAAATCTTGGATACTCCAAACCCAAAAGTTTTGTTGCAGCCACCCTCACTGCAACAGTAAAAGACTAGTGTCTTTTTTTTTATTTTGAAAGCAACTTTTTTTGACTCTGGAAATGTGTATTTTTAAATCTTTATTAAGTATATATTTTTATTTCTTAAAACAGTTTCACGGTAGTATCTTGGAGATTAGCAAAATAATTTTCTTCTAACTGGAGGCATTAAGTCTCAATATAATCTGATGATCAATAAAGGTTTTTGGATATTATCTTGTCAGTTTAAGGCCAGAGACTTTATAAATATTTTTTTTTAAATCAGCTTATTGAGTCTGCAGGAAGTCTAAACCTTGATATGCTGGTTTGTCCTATAACCACAGACTAAATACTCTGCTCTTCTATGATTCATGTATTGATAGTGTTTTCTTCATGGAAACAAGGATAGACTACATCAAAGTGCCTTCTGCTTGCCCAAAATGCCTTTTTCATGTGGAACATAGTGTTGAAGGATAGTTAATGATGCAAAGTCCCCAGATCTGGTAGGGTTCCTCAGTAGTGCCACTGTCAGTACCTTTAGTAGGGGTTCTATCTACCTTATTGTTACAGCAAAGCTGGATAAACATGCCTGATTTATATTAAACCAGTTAGTTAAAATCTGAGCTGTTACCTATCTTCTTGGGCAGGTTGTAAAGGCTGCTCTGAGCTCCAAGCAAGTTCCACTTCAGGCAGATCTGTTCAACGTGCAGAGGAAATGTGTCCTCTTTAATGACACTTATGGAAGTCCCAGCTTCGGAATCTGGGCAATTGGTATCACAAACCCTGTATATGGGTATTTACAGGCTCTGACACTGACAAATACATACATGTTTATGTATATGCATATGTATATGTATAAAGTGTTTATATATATATAATTTATTGTCTTAAATACTTTGGGAGAGAAAGCAACAGAAATCACAGCAGTGCAGAGATTTTAGTTTATAAATAAAGGTCAGAGAAGAATCTCAGGTTTTACAAAACCTTCAGATGTGAACACTTTGATTTGATGAAAGAAGAAAAAAAGGGCTTTTTTTTCCTCAGGACTCACATAATAATAACAACAAACTTGTTATTAGTGAATCTTCATTAATTCAAACCATATTCTCTGAAGACTCCAGATTGAAATTTATTTCATCATAAGTACCTATAAATTTTTCATGTCCAGTACACAACATAATGCTTATAGAGTAAATAACAAATGCTAATGAGGCAGTAGCCATCTATCCACCCCACATACTGATATTATTAAGCTGCAAAATAGGTAATAAAAAGTTATTTTATTTCAAGTACCATTTTTTTGAGAAAAACCATGTAAATGTTGATGCATGCTGAATTAAAGTAAATTAATCTGATTATATGGGAGAATTGAACAAGCTGTGCAATATAAATATTTTAATCACTTCTTGATCCAGAAGTACCTCATTTACAAATGAGCAATTACTTTCTACCTCATGGGAGTTGTCTTTAATTATGAGGCAGTCTAGTTGGTGCTATACAAAAAGTACATGTAAATATCAAACATCAGACCCTTGATTCTGTCATTTGTAATATGAACAGCATTTCATATGCTTTTGTGCAACCCTGCTTTTGTTTTACACTAGTGATTTTATTTGTTGTGTTTCTACCTGAGCAGACCAGTCATTATGAAGCTTTCATTTAATCTGTGGACATAGAAAAACTTCCCAGTGGAAGTTCTAATGTAGGTCTATTAAATTTAAGCCTAGGTTTGTTTTTTCTCAATTCCTTGTAGACAAGCCTGCCAGTGCTTTAGGCCTGAGGACTAGAGGTTAAAAACAAAATTCTGATATAAAAGTGAATTACTATGTGTTGTTTGTGATGTGTGAGATATGTATGTCACTAGTCCTACTAAAAGCTTGATCAACCTACTGTGCACTTAAGTTCCCATAACTACAGCAAAGGATATTGGCATCTGTGGATGGAATGATGCATGCAAAAGAAGACCAAAGAATTTTGTGTGGCACATGATGGTGCCCTGCTCTGGGCATTCTTCATTTGTAGAGTAGGAAGTAACCTTCCTAGCCCAGCAGACTGGGTAGTTTCAGTAGGTGTCATTTACGTACTGCATTTGTTGTCTTGATGAAAATTAAGGCCTTGTGTTCACTTGCTGCTGATTGCTTCACTTCTGGGCAGCCTGCACTGGAAAGGCAAAAATAACGGGCTAAGAACCTTGGAGACAGAATTGTTTCTGTTCCAGTTACTAATTTTTCCTTAAAGCAGACAATCAGACTTTCTAGTGTGACACATATATAAAGCACCGATTTTATATAATGTTGAGTGAAACTCATGTGCGCTTTTGAGACAACACTTTAGTCCACACAGCATTTCAATTTTATATAAGATATATTTGAAGAGGCTAATTCATATTCAAACAGTACATATGCTTTAGAGGGGGGGGAAAAGTTTCCCTGGGTCATTTCAGAGAAGTGCTATTCATCGTATGTCTCCCTGTTTTTAAAAAAAAGAAAAAGTGAAACAGAGGAAACTGAGTGATCTGATAAAAAAAATATGTGGTACTGTGAAATATGTTCTGGTTTTTCTACCTTTCCAGCAAATGTCAATTAAACATAAAAAATCCTTGTTTACAAACATCACCAGAGAGTATAATTACAACAAATCTATCTTTTATGCAACTCTAAATTTCCATAATGTACCCTTACTGACAGTGACAGGAGAAAGAGTGTCATTATTTGTATCAATGGATGAGGAAGAGTACGTAGAATTATTTTCCATGTACTTCACTGAATTTACTGCTTCTGCCACAAACCCCCAATTGTTTCCTGAGATATTTATTTTCAAGATCCTGCCTTTGATTTTACTCTAGTGATATCCTATGAGGAATTTCTTGATTTCCTTCTTTCTACTTCAATCTTCAATTGAAGAAATACTGCTTTTTTAAGCACATGGCTCTTTTGAGATGCAGATGGGTGACAAGTGGTAGTTTCTAAGTCGATCCTTGTATCTTTGGGATTTCTGTTTGCCTGGGGCCCATTCAAAGATTTCCATCATACTGTAGTATTGTTTTGTAGAAATGAGATATGCAAACCTCTGAAATATAAATCAGGGTTTTAAAATTACCTCTGGGAGCAATTCTGTGAGAGGAGTACATGTTCTTAGAAGAGATTAAGAGCAAGAGAATGGACAGTGCTAAAAGTAGATGGGAATGGACAAGGAAAAATGGAAAATGAAGAGTGGGCACAGTCTCCCTTCCACACATCCTGCTCCCTTGTAAACATGACTTGTTTATAAACACTAATGAAATTTCCCATAAAATTAATCTGAAAAGATTTCAACTCATTAATGGGAAAAAGCTGGCAAATGAAAATGTAAACAAATGAGTTTCCAACTGAACATTTTGTGTTCCTAAATTAATGCTTTTAAAAGGCCTGCCTCCATTTCCCTCAATAAAATAAATACACTTGGATTATGCAATTAACAGTCCAAAGGACAATCTAATTCATAGACTATGATTATCAATATTAATAGATTTAAAACCAGTATATTTCTCTTTAGTTGAATCTTTCTAATTGAAAACTATTCTCATTAAATATGAAAAAAATTATTTTTCTTATTGCTTGCAACGTCATCAGTGGTTTTACCAGTATCATTTATTAGGCTGCAACATAAAACTCTGAAACTGTTTACCTAATTGATACCTTGAGAAACTAATTATTATAATGAGGAAATTCGCCTGAGTATCCTGTTTGCATTTCATTAATTTAATGCTAATAACAGGTAAATAAGAAACACAAAACATACTTTTGGTTTTGAATAGAAACTGACAAAAGAGTTTTAAGATATCTGACAGCTCCAATTTTACTATACCATACCAGATTTGATTAAGTGAAATAAGGCTATGGCTAACTTAATTCAGTGGAAAGATCCAAACATTTGTAAGCAAACATAAGTATTTATGTTCTTAATCTGGGGCTTTGGTAGCTAAATTCCAGTGTTTGTACTGGAGCTCTTCTTGTGAATACAGTTTGTGCTTTAAATTTTATACCGCAGCACTCTCTCGCACCTGTCCTTCCACATGATGAGTCATGGAAGTTAAATATATAGAACAACTGTGGGTTCAGTCTGCCCTTTGTGTCATGAGGACAGGCCGTCCAGTGAGTACTCGCTGTAATTCACTGACAGAATTAGAAGTGATTCTGTCTCTTTTTGGGGGTGGATGTTATTGGGTGTTAGGGCTGAAAAGATGACTTGTTTCTTTTGTTATTAAATAATCAATAGCAACATCTTTCTAAATTTATCTATGTCCATATCTGTATTCCTATCAATACCTGTAGATACACACACAGAAGAGAATTAACCTCCTTTTCCCCAGCTTGCTGGCCATAGAAACTAGAGCATGGTCCAGGACGTTTCTGTTCAGGACTTTGTGCTTTCCTTTTCAAAGCCTTCTGTAAATATATTACCTCCTGACACTTGCACATAGGCCTCTCTATGCTCAAAATACAGGTACTGGTGCAGTATATCTGTGTATCTCAATTTAAAATTAGTCATTGTCATGACTTTAATTTAATGTAGCTGCATACATACACCTAACTAATATACATATCTAGATTGGATATTAATGTGTAAGGGAAAGATTCCTTCTGTCAGGCTCCTAAGAACATATTGTGTCCTGGCATGACAAAGTTTACCTGGAAGGTGCTCCTAATGCCTTCTACTGAATTCCTGAGGAAACCTCTACTACTAGAATTATTCTGAGTCTCACTGGGGTGGAATTATTTTCTTCATAACAGTCCATATGGTACTGGTGTTTTAGACTCCTAACTCTCATTATTAGCGTTTCAACTCTCACTTCTTTGCCATTTTCAAAGTACATAGAGGTGTTCTTCCATAAATATATTATATTATCTCTGCATGATTCAGCTGCAGTAGAGACTGGAGAAAGTGAATATGGTTTTAGTTTTTCTAGTGGATAAAATCATTACCCTGGAACTAAGGATTAGTTATTTACATCATTGATGAATGTGTCTATACTACAGCATACCTATAATTCAAATAAACAAGAGTTTTAAATAGAAAGTATCTGGCTTTTTGAAAACAAAAACATTTCCGTGTATATTTTCTCAGGATCTGAGATTGTTATATTTCTTCTTACTGAAAAGATAACTTTCATATAAACTTGGAGGAGAAAGGAGCCAAATTAATACTTTGACAGTGTCACTTTTTGTCTCTGCAAATTTTTATGTCATTCCCACGTCTTTTTATGACTTTGTTTCTGTCTTTTGTACATTAGCATATACGAAAAAAAAAATGAAAGAGTAAAAGTATCTTTTTCTACAGGAGAAAATTGTAGCTAATGGTTTGTACTCTATGAACAACTAAAAGCAAGATGACCGCCATGCAGAGAAGCATCACCTTTTCCTGGGCTGTATGAGCCTGTGGCACCATCCTGTGAAAAGTGTGGTGTATTTATTGTCAAACTTAAAAATCCATTGCAGAACCTGTACACTGAATATTATTATGTAGTACCTTCCTCCATATATTTTTTAGAAAACTTATTTTCTACCGGTTTTAGGATGAACTAGATTTATTATCCACTGTCTAATGAAAAATACAGCATGCAAAGACGGGGCTTATTGATTATTTCCATATGCTTGATTGCCTTCTGATCACATAAAATACAGCAAAACTCCATAAATGAGAATTATGCATCACTCCTTTATTTGTTTTATACCTTGTTCTTTATTCCATTGTTTGATTAATAACCTCTCACCTTCTGTCAGAATACCTTGGTTTTCCTTTTTCTTTGTTACTCTTAACAAATACCAAACACCTTTGAGGTTAAAGCACAATGAATGCAGATGGGAAGAGAAAGTCAGAGTAGGCAAAGTTAGTTATCTAAGATACCTACTGAGAATAGAAGTGTCACCATCAAGTGGGAGAAGGATGAGAAAGGAAGGATTTCTTTTTGGTCATTTTCATTTGCAAAAGACTTGGAAAACCAAGAATATAAAGCTGGCATAGTCCTAAGCCTACAGAGTTAGAAATGTCATGGTAATTTACATTTCCTTTCATGTTCCAGCTGCTATTTGATACATGGAATTATATGTGTTTTATGTTAAGAGTCAATAAGATATATCTGAGAATCCTATATATTTAAATATTGTTTCATTTGATAGTTGCTTTATATTTAAAATCATTGAATAACAGAAATTATGTTAGATTATTTCTGGTAATATATTAATTACCTCCTATTAATTACCTCCTTGAAAAATAAGGGAAGTTGAATATTGGGTACATGTTTATGCAGACACTGTAAGCAACTAGTAGTTTGATCATATTCAGATTTAAAGATACAAAAATAAAAGAGAACTTTGAAATCCCTTGCTAAGTCTTTTTGTCTTCTGTAATGTAACTTATCAGAGAGGAGGAAGTTCTATAATCTTTATTTATCACTATGGAACTAACTTCCTTAGGAAAGAAAGTCAGTTAAGCCTTGATATCTCATCAGAGAGATAAAGCTACACATGATGATAACTGTTTTTCTTTAGAGCATTTTTTTGAGAAGTCATTGTGGCCTGGAAGCTAACAGGAATCTCAGTCAAAGCATTTTATTTTCTGTACTGAGAACAATGTTTTATTCATTTATTGCATTCTCCCCAATAAAATGAAAATGTAGAAAGACAACTTGAGAACACCACAGCACTTTTTTTCTAATAAAATGAGTGAAGAATAACCAGAGACTACCTTTTCAGCTGCTTTATGTGTGAGTACTTAAACTACATTGTATTTTTTTATTTTGAGAATAAGTATTTTCCACTACCACTAGGTGTCATCGTATCTATTATTAAATCCTGTACAAGATCTCTTCCCTGTAGTTAGCAGACAAAGTTGACTTAATCAGCTGCAAAATAATTCAGCTTAAAATCAAAATATTTCAGTTTAAAAAGAAACAGAAGATATAAAAATGTAAGATAAAATTAAATTGGAGAAGTTAATTCCTGAGAGTTCAGTTACACAGAAAAGAAAGCATTCTTTAAAATCAGAAACTTTGAAATTTAAATCAAAAACACCAATTTCATTAATTTTGCTGCTGTTGAATACAGAGGTGCCATCTTTTAATCTTCATCTCCTTCCATACCTCCCATTACTGACTATTAAATCAGTCTGATTCCCAAAAGCACATAGGCACACAGCAGAATGAGCTTTACCTTAAGTACAAAGCTGTGACATGGAAGACCAGACAGCTCCCCTGGACTATTAATCCTGGAAGCAACTCCTCATGGCAGGCAAAACCCTTTGCTGTAAACATCTGTGATAAACAGGAATGGATGCATATACTCACACAGGTGTTCATGCCCAAGACTCTGCTGTTTGGAGCTCCAGAGACACAAGAGAGCTTGGCCAGGCACTTTGATGATGTCCAGCTACCAAGTGTATGCAACACCTATGTAACACCAGTACAGCACTTGGCTGCCCAGGCATAAGAAGAAATACTTTTGTGTTGGTTTTCTTTGTCTTCAGACACGAGTGTAGGTGAGGTGGTATTTCTGCTTTTTGTAGGATAGAGAATGTGTCAGACACATGCTCAAAGGCTGATCCAGGATGTTATGGGCCCTGATAACACTGTCAGAAGATTCCTTAGCTGTCTTACTCTATGCTAGATTAGCTGGGTATAATTTTCATATTTTCTAGTCTCTCATGACTAGAGAATCCAAGGGCTATAAGGGAACATGGAAATAATTTAAACATTTCTAATTTGTCAGAATATCCATTTGATTCTGCTTTCCAGGCTCTGTGCTGCAGAAATATCCAGGTGTATTTGTTGAACACACAGATTCTCTATTGGTGATGTTCCCCCAAGACCTCCTAATTATGTTTCCACTAGAAAATATTTCATTTTGAGGCCTGTTCTTTTTTCATAGGAACGTTACACTAGAATCTCTTGGCTAATTACATCTATATGCCTTATAGGGAGAACTGAGACCTCAGACACTGCATAATGTGGGACTATTTACTTAAAATTCAGCAGAAGTTTAAAGGTGGCCACTGGGAAAATGAAATAGTCAAATATTAAAGTTGTTCAAGGAAACCAAAGCAATTCCATCGTCATCCCCATACTTACAGTAATTTAACATACTATTAGTCTCTCTTCTGTCATAATTCTACCTTTAAGTGAATTTAACTAAGTGTACCAATTATGTTATCTTAAGTTTTTATTTTTCAAAGCTGAAGCTGTCTAAACTCCCAGCGTGAGGAACTTAGAAGGTGACATTTCACTAATGACTGCTCTGAGAAACTGACAGAGATTGATAGAGTGGTTTTAAAGATGTCCCCATGAGAAGCATCTTAAATAAAATGAAAATGACACTGAAACTTTTAAAAACTAATTCTGTGTTGTGCAAGTGATTTGGTTTACAAGAAAGTACTGGGATAGAGAAGCACTTCGAAGTAGTTTTTCAAATGCATGGCACATATTTTTTTTAGAAGTGTCTTCAGACTGTTTTTTAAACAACGATTTTAATCTTAATAGCAACTCAAAGAAAACTCTTTTTCACCTTCCTGCATACCAGAAACATGCACATTATGGGATGGGCTGTGCACTGGTAGCCAGTACTGAGTGGGGAATTTTCTGTTGAAAAACCTACAAGTCTCAGTATGAATACATACAGCACACCCTTGCCGTGCCATGTATTGGAAAGTAGAGCCTTACCTCCCAATTTGCTTTTATTAAATGCGTTATCTCACTATAGGTGCTAGAAGCCTCAAGGTTTCATTAGCACAGATATTGCATTTAAGGCTTTGCTCTTCTGCAGGAATCACAAGGTCCAGGAGGATTTTTCAGGTTCTCCCTATTGCCCTCTTCCTCAATCTGGCAGGCACAGCCACCAAAGGTTACTACACTGCAATCTGCATTTTGAAGCCTTGCATCTATATTTCAGGCACCCTAATATTAATGGAGTCTCTCTGCAGCCAAAAACCAAACAGAGGTAGAGATCATCCTTCAAGAAGAGAGCAGGAGCAGTTCTGGATCTGGAACACCCAGCTCAGCCCTGCTCAGTAGTTCAAATGTGCAATCATAGGACACAGTGAAAAGACCATTTCATCTTTGTGATTCAATGTGATTTTTATATCCAGTTGCAAATGAAAGAAAATACATATTCAGGAAGAATAGCCTGTGCCTTTAGGTATAGGTTAATGTGCATCATGGGAGGTGAGCAGTGTTCATCTAAAAAGGGTAGAAACACCACATTATGGCAGCTTGATGTAGATTTCCCTGCTTTGACACCATCTTTCTCTCTAGGCAGGAATCAATTTGCCACTGAATGCTGCTTGGCTTTCATCAGAAAAAAACAACTTCGATATTTAATCTTTTATACCATTTCAGAAGTAAACCTCAGATTTAGTAGATCCAGATTTAGTAGTTAAAGTAAAATTAAGCAAGATGTAACTGCTGATAGGAAATCTGCTGTTCTCCAGCTTGAATGAATTCATTATAACAGCCTCATCATTACTTCTGAAGAAATTCTCTTCAGAAGAAATAATGAGAAAGGAGTATTTTAGTCTCCCTTGACTTAGATATGATTTTCAGGTCTCTGTTGGTCTTGTCTCTCTTTTAGAAAGAAAAGTGTGTGAGCATAAGTATAAATTCCAGTTTCAGTGATTCCCCTGTATCCTCTCTGTTCTTGGAAAATAATTAAAACCAGAAATAGAAGGGAGTACTTGGGATGGGAATTGCCATCTATTGAGCACGTGATCATAGTTGTACACTTCTGCATGGTTTTACACAGTTCATAAAAATCTATTTCATTCACATGATTTCATGTGGAGGATACATTTGAAAAGTGGCTCAAAGAGATGTTAATCATTGCTGCTGTTTCTTAAATTGTCATCCTGTCAGGTGCAGTGTAGGTTTAAAAAAACCAATATCTTTTTTCTTATGGGTATATCAATGCATTGAACTCTTCTTTGTGAGAAGCATTGCCAAATCAATAAGACATTTTATCCACATTTTCATGATGGTCTCTTGAGCCCCCAGTTTCCATCCTAGCTATTAATTGAGCCAAATGACAGAAGATATAAAAAAGATTTCCAGCTCCAAGTCATTTTACAAGTCCTACATTGAAGCCTTTCAAAATTACATTGTTCAGTTGCTCAGGAGCAAGTTTTCTGTTTTATTTCTTTCGGACAATATCATGCCTCCTTAATATTTTTTTATTATTATTCTTTTCCACCTGTGGAGCAACCATTATAACGACAGAGACTTTTTAGGTCCAGTGCCTAAGTCTGCAATTGAAGGCATTAGAAGACATTTTTACTCAGGCAATATCAGCATGGGTATCCAATCATGTGAGACCGCCTAGGATTTACCTTTATCAAATTATGAGATATCAATGTAGTGATGTACATCGATGTGACTGCCTATCCATTGAAAGTTCATCTTTTGAATCTTCTTGTCAGCCTGGCTTTGCAATGACATACCCACGATCTCTGGTTCCCATGAATCACTGATTTCATGTACCTGCCTTCCAGGCTTCCTAGCCCTGGGCATGTGAGCTACTTCTTTGGTCCTGCTGATGAGCCCAGCTTTCAACCAATCTTCCCCTAAAGAATACAAATATACCTGAACACTAGTTTATAAGAAACAAATTAAATGGAAGAGTAAAAGCCTTGAGACTTGGTGCATATTACCAGTAAGGAAGGAAATTTGCCTTTTCGAGTTTACAGCTTCTTACTGTCAAGGAATTATATATGAGACACTGTGATAGGAGCACTGTTTTTCCTGCATCTCCCAGGCAGAATGGTGCAGAGGAGCACCCATTTATCACAAGGATCACTCAGATAATTTTTTTCTGAGTATTACAAACAGCTACATTTAGATCTGGCATGTCTCACCTGTACTGCAAATGTTTGCCAACATTATGCATGTTCTGTGTATTGACACAGAACGGATTCAATGAGGAAAAAAACCCTGGAAAATATCATATGAGTCACCTTTCTGGGAAATTAGTGGATGTGAATGGAAAGAACAGAACAGAATCAGTTCTGGAATTAGAGAAGATATAGCACAAAGATCAGACATGATACAGCTGTGGATGGTGTATGGGTGGTATATGGGCAAGGCGTGGGGTGGACAGATAGCTCAGGAGATGGAAGATGGAAAAAAGGGCAGAAACTCCAACTCTAATGGTTCAGCAGAAGAGCTGCCGATAATCAGAAAGCATTCTATTCAGAAGCAGGTTGGTGTGATAGTGTTTTGGGACATGGAAAAGTTTGAGAAAAGGCTTCTGTTTATCTGACAAGAATAGGCTGTGCTGCACTCTGCCCAAGCTAATATGGTTCAGTTGGTGCTAAATGCCAAAGAAACAATGTGCTTGAATCTGGGAGCAATACTCCCTCCCACAGCTCTGAAAGCAGGGCAGGAGGTTGCTGTGGTTTGGCCACCAGCCTTTGAAGAGCACTTGGTATGTGCAAAGGCTGCAGCCAGCACCAGGTTCCTAGGTGAGGTGAGAGCACTGTGACATCCCTGAGTCCTTCCCTTGTGGTCTTCCCACAGACAAATAATTTTAGATTATAGCTACAAAACCCTAATTGCTTCTAGCTGTCCAACAGATTCACTGCGTCAGCATCCCATATTGTCAATTTTCTCAGAAATTTTATGTTTTTCTATAACCTCCCATCCACGTGAACTTTGTGATGACAACTCCATCTCTCTACAATAAGAAAAAAAGATATCATAATCTTTCTGTGTATTGTGCATGTGAAAACACTTGATAAGAAACACACACAAAAAAAGAGAAATATAAAAATAGATCTAGGTATCACATAATTTTAAGTCCGTATTAAGGCTTTTTTTTTTCTTTTCCCCCCACCCCCAATGCTTAAGTTTGACAGTGTTATCAAACTGTATGTTTATATTTCATTATGAAAAACTGGAAGAACAATCAGTTGTAGCTTCTGATGAAAGAGAGCACAGTGGTATCAGCCGTTGAAATGACTGCTAATTATCTTCACTTTGTTAAATTTGATATTTTCAAGTATCTGAAGGCAAATTATGTTAAAATTGATTCTGGATTTGAATGTCTGTTGTAAAAATATTTAGATACTATTATTAGCACTACTATCACTATTATCACCCCTACAAACGCTAGTATCCAATGGCAGTAGTCACAACCCCAGAGAATTTAAAGAAAAATTGTTGTTAAATTTAGAGTAAAGATGGAAGTTAAAAGAAGAAGTTTAAATAATATAAAGGAAAATTAAATTGCGTAAAAACCCATTCAAAATCTTTGTATTTTTTTCTGGTAAATTACAATTGATGTACTGATTTCTCTCTTGTTCCTGTTTTTAATACCTCTAGTTCAAAAAGAAGAGAATTCAGATAATTTCCATTTCTACATGCTGTTAGTTTGTAGATGGTACAATAAATTCTTTGAAGGCTGATTTCTTGAAGGAAGTGAAAATAGGATTAGCTTTACCTGTAAATGCTCAAGTGGTGTTTTCACAACTGAGAAACCCTAAAAGGTTTCATCATAAGCTTCAAGACAGTACGAGGGAGTCTTCTGAAAGAGTCATACTACAGTTTGTGCAGTATGCCAGCAACATGCTCGATATGCCATTTTCTACATCATTATTTTCTGGTTGTGATTCTGTTTTTATTTTCACTGTAGTCTTGCCTCCTCCCATTCCTTTTTCATTTTTCTCCAGGCTTAGCCTTTCCATGCTTCCTTAACTTCAGGTTTTTACTTTTGCTTCTCTGATTAATTCTTTGTGACTTTTTCCTTAACTATCCATATTCTCTAGGGGTTCTCTGAGGGCATAATTCTGAACTTCATGATCAGAGTGACTAGACTGACCTTCAATAACATTAGGTTCTTTACAAACTTTGTCAATACTAGATCTTCTTTTTTTTTTTGCTACAGATTTAACTGTATAAATAATAATAAGACACCAGGATTTAGAAAAAACGAAAACCATTTCAGCAACAATAACAACATCAACAAGTGACTACATATTAACATAGGAAATAAGCTTCGAAACACAGAATTAGTCTGATAACCCGGATAGGAATAATACTGCTAAATCTAGATAGGCATTTAAATAAAAATGCCTTCTGGAAAATTACGAAATCAACCTAAAATAATTAGATTTGTTTTTAAACAAAAAGTTAAGCTTCTCTTTATCTAGCAGTGTAACCTCTTGAGCAAACAGAAGGTTCATTAACTGCTGTTTCAAGAAGTGAAAACTGTCATTGTCAAAAATAATCCAACTCCAATACTGGGAAAGGGGGGAAAAGCACCAAACAACAGCAACAAAATATCAAAACACTACAAAATGGGGTTTACACCAAATTTTTATGTTACAGATGGGCCATTGCATGTCTACGACAGTTCAGTAAAAATTGTTGGAAAGAGCCCAACTCCAGTGCTGCATCAATGGACAAATGTTAACATGGCACTTTTCCCAAGCTGATGTTTGTTACCACTCATGACTGTACATGCCCTGGTTTTCAGTTTTGCTCAGCACTGATTGCATCACAGAGACATGTCCTCAAAATGCTAACTCATGAATGACTGCTTTCACATTTAAACCTGCCAAACTGGGCTATAAAACAAGTCAAACCTACTTCTTTGTGAAGTTATCAGTGCTACTGTTCTTGCTAGTGCTGGTTTGTCTGCAAATAACTTCAGGGCAGCCTGGCAATTTAGTTACATCTGACACAAACTATACTAGTATGAAAAATCTTTATTGTACGATAAATATGAAATGTTTTGATTAGATTTTAGAGAAATGAAATTTTGGATCATTTATCTACACCTGTTTTCTTGTCTCCATATATTACTTCCTTTGCTTCATTTTAAGGAGGTTGGTGAGGACATCTGTAGCAAGTTTCTCTCTAATTTTCTATTCTAAATGATTTATTCAACTTTTCCCTTTGACAAGGAGTAGCTCTTCCTTTTTAGCAGGATTCTAGCTACCCACACTAGAGATGCTCTTTCATCCTCCAAGATGTTATCTCAGAGTATTTGGACAATAGTACTTGGGATGCAAGGCCATATGCCCTGCTTCAGGGTTAATCAGCTTGTACTGTAATTTCATCCTTGCTTGTGTGTTTTGTTTCACTTTTGATGACAGGACCATGGTTCCCAGGTCATCATGATATCAACCTTTTCTCTGCTCTCCAAATGCTCTCCATATTTATTTCCTGCATTTCCAGGGGCACAGCATACTGAGCCTGTCCTGCATCTCTCCTCTTCTAAATGCAGGATCCTTTCCCCTTTGCAATATCTTCCTGTCTGTCTCTGGATTGATGACCTGTAAGCATAGTAGCTGCCTGCTTCAGTAGGCTGGTCTGAGCCTAATCAAGCCCGAGGAAGTCGTAGAAGTCAAGGGATCATAAAGAAAACAACTTACAGTAGACAGATTAATCCGAGCGTGCATTTTTATAACATTTATTAAACAACAGACTGCCTGTGGTTGTTACATTTGTCCTTTCTTAAAGCTGTTTCTGAGGATTTCTACCTGCATCTGAACCTCCTTTTCATTAAAAAAAATCAAACATTATTAACTGTAAATACAGGCCTGAGATGCACACAAATATCTGATAAACTGAGTCTTGCACACATTTAAATGGAGATACATAGTGAGGTTGATTTTTGGCAACCATGGACTTATCTGAAATTTATAAGCACTTCTTAAAAACAATTGCCATTATATAATGAAATAAAATTTGAAACGTTAGGAAATCTTAACCACATTTATATCTAATTTCCATTTACATAAGAAATAAGATTTTAGACTCCACACAGAATTGAACCTTTTCTGCTATTTAATAAATAAATTGCTTGTGTCCAAGAAGTTGTCTGTTTATTTTTGTTTAATGTCTTTTTTTTTTCCTGTGCTGTCTCTTATCTATGTATGTGAAATAACAAGTGGCACAAGTAAGTATTCAAATAAGATTTTTAAAGAGAATTTTAGTCTCTGACATAAATCATGTTTGATATGGCCCTTAAGTTAAAGTTTGTATTGCTTCAGTTGTTCTTCTTTAAGTATGAAGCTGTTTTGAGAAATTTATTCCTACAGAGAGATTTAATGTTTCTTTGCCTCATAAGGTATAGATAAAAAAATCCCCTGTAGGGAAGAGCCCACTTGTTTCTGCTATAACTATTTACATGTACTTATCAATTATGCATTACTACATACCACAAGGCATTTATCAAATTTAAAAACAAGAATATCACCACATAAACTTAGGACTGTATCAAATATGTCAGAACAATGGTTTTATTTCAGTCCTTATGTTTTGGTTGATAATGAAAGAGTAGTTGAAGAATTCTCCATAATTTTCTTGTGTCATAAAAATACTTGTTACTTAATCAACATAATAAATATTTTGCTTACCTTTCATGACAGATGGGATTCAGAAATGGAAAACTTGGTGTTCTCAGTATCTTGCTTTCTTGATGTGGAATTCTTTCTTTTAGAATAACCAGCTGGCCCTTGGAATTTCGTGGGCTATTCATGGGAAACTCAGAATAAACTCAGAAAGTCAATGGATCTAGTTTCTTGACCCAGCTCACCCCACTTGATAAGAATATGTGTATGTTGAAAGCATCTGTGCTGTTAAGGGCATGCAGACAGGAAGCTTTTCAATGCTAAAGGGGATCAAAAGTAAAGGAGAACTGGTAAGTGAGTAATTGTTGGGCCACCAAGAGACTGCAGGCACAGCATTGAAGAAGAACAACTTGAAGCTTGTACTGAAGGGAGAAACACAAGGAACATGATGATTTGAGATGTCCAAGAGCAGTTTGTGGGACAATGTAAAACTTCTGAAAGAACACTTAAGGGGAAGGGATGGGGGGAGCAAAGAGGAAATTTAGCAGAAAGGCTTATAAAAGGGGCTTGGCATGTCTAAACTGGGGCTGGTCAGTACACTCTGACATAGCATGGTGTTGGACCATCACAGTCTGACCTATTGTCCCATTAAGTAATTTCTTAAAAACTTTTGTGAAATATCACTCTTTATTTCCTATATTAAGGGCTGTGAGGACTGCTTGCCAGCTACTGCTCAGATCTATGTGAGTGGATTTGGTGCCAGCAACAGGAATCAGACCAAGATGCCCTGTGAAGGTGTCAGCAGCTGAAACTAGTGGAGATCTCAGCCACTTGGGTGGGACTGGTGTAACTGCTGGGGAAATTGGGGTGAGCAAAGTGAGGGGGAGGCTCAGTGATGGAAGCTGGAGCAGAACTGTGGGTCACAGTGTGTGTGCTTGGTGGTGGCTGCTAGAGGTTACTGAATTCCTTGCATTTTCCTCAAACCTGATGTGCATGGGAGTATGTGTGTGTAATTCACCAGCAAACTCATGCTGGACCAACTGGTAAATAAGAGAGCTGTGTGGAGAGTCAGATCACCTTGGATCCAGGCAGGCTGCCCAAGAGACAGAGAGGCTCTGCCAGTACATGGAGATTCTGCAAATATGGGCATGGTTGGGAGCCTGACCTTCAGTCAGGCTGGACAGATGGAGAGGAGGAAGGGAGATTGACTGTCTCTATGTCTATATATGTCCATATGTCCATGTTGAATGAGTCCTGGTCATGTTTATGTGGGTGCTGTTAAAGGCAGCACCTTGCCTTTGCCAGTCTGAGAATCCGTGTCTATATCTGTGTGTGTCTGTGCCTGGATTACATGCTCAATTTTGCTGCTGTCTGAACCCACAAATGACAATAAAACACACCCATTATCTTGGGACATAGAACCAGGGACCAGGAAGCATCTCTGTCCCCAAAGTCTGCCAGAGGAAGCATTCCCTTAACATCCTATGCCATGTTTCTTTTGTTTCGAGAGAGAAAATTAGCTATGTGCAGCAGCTGAAGAGGAGGTAAATGCTCATGCAACATTCTGATGCTTCTCTAAAGACATTTTAAGTTCTTTTGTGGCTTATATTCTTAGGACAGGAAAGATGGAAATTTGCAATAGGCATTATGAAGAAAATCAATCTTGTAACTGATTAAAAGACAATTCCATTTGTTCTGTGAGGAATGATAAACATGAATGCTTGGCATTTTGGGTGAACTTGAGGCAGGATAATATGAGGAAAACAGATGATGCAAATTAGATAAGAATTAGGTGTATATGAAGTAGTAGCAAAGATACCACCTGCTGTTCTGGCCATCTCTAAGGAATGTAAAATAGGGTGCTACTACATCAGGACACCAGGACACACAAATCTGTCCCCCACATACATGATAGGAAACTCAGAATAGACTCAGAAACTCAGTGGGGCTACTTCAGAATTACCAAAGTGCAAGTATAATGAAGAATAAAGCTCACAGGATTGACCCATTCGGTAAGCATCCTGTCTGTGTCACTATCTCTGTCTCAAGTGCACGTTTCATTTATTTAATGAATAGTGATTCCATTTTAATTACTTTGTACACTACACCAACCTTTTTTTTTTTTTTTTTTTTTTTTTTTTTTTTTTTTTTTTTCCTCACATTGTCGATTTCCTCATTGACCAGTGTGACTTTCTGCACGGGAGGGAGATCACAGGGCNTTTTTCTTTTTTTTTTTTTGCCTGGTTCCTTTCCAAGAAATAATCAAAGAG
The DNA here is from genome assembly GCA_013397375.1 of Toxostoma redivivum. Taxonomy (NCBI): domain Eukaryota; kingdom Metazoa; phylum Chordata; class Aves; order Passeriformes; family Mimidae; genus Toxostoma; species Toxostoma redivivum. The sequence goes on along the minus strand of VXBI01009294.1, from coordinate 133,736 downwards.
AGAAATTCATGAAGCACTGGTCAATACTGAAGTCACTTCTAGTCAATTTGCTCAATTCATATTAATTCAGTAGTACTAAGCCCACTGGCAAAACTTTTGTGTATTTTTTCAAGATTGGGGAAATCTCAAGAGAATGATAATAAAGAGGGGAGCATAAAATTTGCATAGTTAATCATGCAGAGGCCATGAATGATGCCAGATTGCCTTCATGGTGAGACTGTAGATTGATTGTTCCTATTACAGTCTTTGTACACAACTCCACATTTGGACTAAATTATCAGTAATTCATATATGAGAAAATGTGAAAAGATTTATCTGGGATTCAACCTGTTATATCAGCCACATTTCTTATAAACAGCACTCTCAAATGATGAATTTGATCCTAAAAGGATAGATATTTTAATTAGATTTTTTTATTAAAGAAAAAAATGCTCTTTAATTCCCAAGAATTCTTCAAAGGTTACTTTGAAATAGAGAGAGAAAGGTAGAGTTACAAGTTTCATGTCATTCCAAGCCGATTAGAGATTAGATAGAATATTTTTGGGAACTTCTTAACAGGCACCAAGGGGAAATTGCTAAGAGGAAATATACTTGCTGCAAAGAAAAATGAAAGGAGAGACAATACTGAAAGGACTTTTGTAAGATGAAGAGCAATTGCTTGAAATTGAGGTTAAACGATTGAAAGAGTAGGACAAAGAGCTAGCAGGAGCATATCCTGTGTGACCATCCAGTTTTAAACTTTGCAATCAGACTCTACGTAACAAACTTGTGCTAAAGTTAACACATCCGTCACTTTCTAAGTCTGGCCTATCTGTAGCATACTTTTTTGAGGCAGAGTGTGGGGAAATTTGGAAAGAAAAAGAAGTGAAACAGGACTAGTTTCATTCTGTTTAATTGCTTACAGAACCGATATTTCATAATAAAAAACCAGAAATATTTTCAATGTCAGTAAGTTGTTTCAGAACCAACATCTGTTGCCCTATTTGGTTAAAGAAAGAGAAGAGAAGAGAAGAGAAGAGAAGAGAAGAGAAAAGAAAAGAAAAGAAAAGAAAAGAAAAGAAAAGAAAAGAAAAGAAAAGAAAAGAAAAGAAAAGAAAAAAAAGAAAAGAAAAGAAAAGAAGCCTCCAATATCCAATAAGTTTACCTGTAATAAAATATTAAGGAGATAAAAACATACCTCCTCTTTTTATCTGCTTATTTTTCACAGATCCATCTTCAAACGGAGTCTTTCCTGATTTTTTTTTCGTTGAAGTATTATGTGCTTCTCAATATTTGTGCACTGTAACTAATCCTGAGGGTTAATTCTATAATAAATATAATGAGTAACAAAAATTGTCTGTGATAAGGCCTGACAACAGTATTTGGAGCTGAACTTAAAGTTCAAAAAGTGTTTGAAGGGATGGATTTTGTGAGGTGCTCAATATGATTAAATAAAGTTTTTATCAACTCCTAAGAAGGCAACAAACCAAATGAAGAAAATTTATGCTTGTGAATGTGAATAAGGGAATCCTGAGTTTCTAAGGCAACTCAAATTGTTTAGAAATGGCTCTTTCTGCTGAAAGTATCAAGTTTTTGATACATACCAAGGCTAGTCTAGTTCTTAAGCTCTATTACATATTTGCTTTCACTTTTTCCTTTTCATGTTTTTTCTTAATTTTAGTACAGTTCTGTTGATAGCAGGAAAACTGTTATTGATCATAATATAATCAGCAATTCTTTATGCTTTCTCAATATTTTTCCTTCACTCAATTTCATTCCAAATAAAAAAGGACAATTGGTTTATTAGACATTCAAGTTTAAGGAGTTTTAAATTTTCTTTCACTTTTTTTTCCCTTAGATATAGTTTTAAGGGACAGATCTTGTTTATATTTTTCTTTAAGCTTTATTTCAGGGATAACAAACATTTCACATTTGCAAAATAGTGTGCATGCACTACTCTAGTGGTGGTGGGTTCACCACGTGGAGGACACAATAAGAAAAACAAATGAGAGATGCAAGGGAAATTCTGTGTCCAGCTCAGTATGATTATTTATGTTTTACAACTTGCCTTGATAAATAATAATATAATATACTTGCATACACATGTGACTAAGGAAAGTTAAGAAAAATCATCCCCCTTGTATCTCTCTGTTGTGTCTGGATGGTGTTGGTAACTGCTTGTAGGAGAGACCAAGCCATGACTGTAGTGTGTAAGCACTGCTACTCTGGAAAAATGCAGTCAGATGTGCATATAAAGCAAATACAAAACATAACATTCACTTCTCTTAATTATAGTCAGGAGTCTTAACTACACCAGTTATCACAGCTGGTTTTATACTCAATTGAAAAAGATCTGTCCAAGGTTATCATATTCAGTGGGGATACTCTCAATATTTTTCCCTCATGCCTACAGATATATCTAAATATCTAGTCTTAATGAGATGACTAAACTTTAGATATAGAAGCTAAGGCCAACATCACCTCATAAATATGTCAATATCATACTTTTTTATTTCTTCAAATTATGCAACCGAAAAGCAACTATGATGTCATTTTGATAAGAAAGGCCAAATTATTCTAGGGTGGAGTCTTTTCATTTGAATTAATATGGTATTTAAAAAAGTACTCCTGGAAAAAATAGTGTGTTTATTTAAATCAGTTGTTGCATATGCCTTGCAGTAGGTACAGCTTTACGGAATCCAGAAAAAAAAAATAGACCAAATTATCTGAGTNATATATAAAAATGTGCAGAGTATGACACGTTCTTTGTATTTATATTTGATAAAAGAATAAGGATGGTTTCTGAAAAATAATGCAGCATTATTTAAGGATAGAGTCTCTCATGGAAAGAATATGCAAAATTAAATAGATTTCAGAGTGCAGATTTTCTTCACTTTTCTTTCACTTTTCCTGAAACTAGAGCACTGAAACCTTAAGATTTCTTTAACAAAGTTTCTTTGCATATCACAAAACTTCTTACATTCCTATTCTTTCTACTCTTGTCCCATTTTTCCCACTGTATAGGCCACTCTTTCTCTCCTTTTTCTTTTCTTGCTGGCGGATCACTTATGCAGCATCACATAGAAAGACAGAAAAAAATTGAAATAAACTAACATTCTTTCTTTTTGAAGAACATAATACTTATGGTATCCACTGAACAGTTTGATGGAAAAGTTCACTGAGAATTTCCAGGTAAGCACTTTATGTTGTCTCTTTTTCCATGAAATCTATCACAACACTTTAATGTACATGTCTCTAAGACCAGTTCTGAGATTATTCCAGTGTACAAATTCCATCAAAATTTTTATATTTTTGAGACTCTGAGTCTTGGATTCTTTAATATTTTCAGCTCTTTTAATCTTAAAACCAAGGATCATTGGTGAGTAGGTCAGATCAAGAAAACCATGAATGTTAAAAATGATGTGATTTTCTTTACTATAATTTACTTGTGCAATTTGAAAGATTTGATAATATTTGAATTAAAAAAAATAGAAAAGAGCTGTCTCAGAATGGCTTTTGCTACATTTATCTTTTTTATTATATGCATATCGTGTGTGCTAGTTTATTTTTTGTTGTGTTAGTGCAATTTCCCTGCAAACCAGTGACCTGAGAGCCTTTACTGTAAACATTTTCTGCTTCAGCTGGCATGGCAGTGTCCATATGTAGCATATTGCTTGGTACAAAACAAGATATAGCTCGTTTTGAATGCCTTTTAATTACCTGCAGCTCTGCAACAGCATTCATTACTTTGCAGAGTGTATCTAGAGCTGATGCTCTGTTATATTTCTTTTAATTGTTGCTTTAGCTGTCCTGAGATACCATCTGTCTCAGGTACTTGTAGCTACCATTATTCTAGCAACCTTTTCTCTTCTCAGGCCTAACAAGATAGGGTGTATGTTTATGCCCATGTGTGCATGTGTTCTGATGTATGTCTGCTTTCTTGTGTCCCCAGTTCTCACTGAGAGTTTGAACAAACTTGGTAGCTTTCCTTAAGCTCAGGTTTGAGTTGGTGAGGCTGGCACCTCGAGATGAATAATCATCTGCCTTATAGTCCTTAGTTTTTTTTCATCATTTATACCCATGAAAAGCTCAGCTGCTCTCTTAATGTAGGTGCAGACCTGCACCTACCTGTGTGTTCAGTGGAACTAACACAAGTGATATGGTGTTATCTTCTAGATATATGATGAATAACAGTGAGTTCAGAACTTCATTTATCAAGAATTGATTTTTATGGCCTGTGCTAAAAGGGGCTTCTATACATCCATGAAAATGGCTCTCCTCTCCAATTTCCTTTGACCAACAATATAACATTACAATAATACAACAACATGATGTCCCAGGTAGTAATTTTCTGGGTATCAGGTGTCAGAGACATCTTTGATAGTATGAAGAGTTTTCACATAAGTAGAATTCAAGCTCATTAACGGGCAGTCTAGAAATTTATTTCAATGAATTATGGTCAATAGGTTATCAATCCTACTTCATCAAAAAACCTCAAAGCAAAACAAACCCTAATGAATAGGACTGAACAACAAAGGAAGGCATAAATCCTGTGAGAGTAGAGAGGAGAAAGTGTGCAACATCTTTATCTGACTGAGAGTATTTGAAGGACTGGAGATGAATCCACTTTTGGTGCTTATAGTTATTCTTAATAACTACACAGGTTAAGGGTCACAGGAACTAAATTCACAACTCTGTAAACTACTTTAGAGCTCAAATTTTTATTTGATTGTAAAGTCAGCTGATGGGTCTGCAGTTGAGAGCCTAAACAAATACAATGTGAATATTATAAAGACTGATGTGAGTTCAGATTTGAGCTGCACAGACTACAGGCATAACAGCAATACTGGAGTTAGATCATAAAATCATAGAATGGTTTGGTTTGGAAGGGATCTTAGTCATCATCTAGTTCCAGCCCCACTGCTATGGGCAGAGAAAAATTCCACTAGATAGGTGGCTCAAAGCCTCATCCAACCTGGCCTTGAACACTTCCAGAGATGGAACATTCACAACTTCTCTTGGAAACCAGTTCAAATGCCTCACCACCCTATTTTTTCCTAATCTTAAAACTAAACCTAGTCTCAGTTTGAAGCTATTCTCCCTTATCCTATCACTACATGCCTTCATAAAAAGTCCATCTCTGTCTTGCTTGCAGGCCCTTCTTAGGTACTAGAAAGCTGAAAAAGGTCACCCCAAAGTGTCTCAGCTTTGAGAGGTGTTCTAACCCTCTGATCATCTTAGTGCCATACCCTACACTCTAACAGGTCCATGTCCTTCCTGTTCTGGGGACCCCAGATCTGGATGCAGTAACCTCAGATCTGGAGTAATATTTAGAAACATATTTCTCCCTGCAATCAACTGAAATTTTGATGCATAGCTGACTTTGTGAATTTGGATGAAGTCAAATTGAGTTGCCAAAGATGACATTTAAAATCTGTGGCAAATTGGGAGGTCAAACATTGGTCTCCTGTGTCACTGCCTCATGGCTTACTGCTGTTTTGAAGCTGCCATGATAAGAAATAATTGAAAGGCAAATGAAGAAGTCAAGATAATGTGTTTTGTTTTTCTTTTTTTTTTGTTTTGTTTTTTGTTTGTTTGTTTGTTTGTTTGTTTTTATCATAGGAGGTATCTACAACTGCTGAACTGCAATGTGGGATTTCTGTAAAGACTTCCACTTAACTTCAGTTGCATGTTTCAGTGTTTCAGGGAAAAATTAAAAACAGTGACCTCTAATGTGAATTGAATTCTCAGTTTATCAAATGAGGTTCTGCTAATGTTTCCTTTTACTTATGCTAGAAAGACTTATCTTTATTTCAGCTGTTTTAGATCATTATATTCCCAAATATGGATTTGTCCTACGGACAAAGTGGGATTAAATTAGCCAAATACTTACCAACTGACTCTAGGTTCAATTCTCATACAGTTCTTTTCTGGTCACTCATTGCTTACCAGTAGAAAGACATTCTTTGCAAACTGAAGACTGCTCCTAATTTTAATTTTTGTTAGGATTATCACTTATTTTGTGAAACTTTTTGAGATGTCCCCTGAAACATTAGACATGACTTTTTCATCAAATTAATGAGTCTTAGCATATCTCTATTTGCCTGTATATACAAAGAATCCTCACAAGAATGTAAGTTGTTAAACTTATTTAAAACATTAATTAAAATAATAGTGAACTACTAGAATTTGCCTGCTATACTAATGTAAGTAATAGGGTGCAAATAAATACCAGATGACTTTTCAGGCCATGATTCTGTTAGTCATCTACCATGAAACAAGACCAAAATTTAGACCAAAAATCAATGATACTTTTGTCTTTCCTAACAAAGATATAACTAGTGATAGGGATTGCAGAAAGTACTAGGGATAATGCATTGAATATTGTTTTCCTTCAAGCTGACTCTTCTCAAGCAGCTAGAAAATTAGATATTAATTGTGGCTATTCCTTTTTGGAAATTCCAACCTGAATGACTCTAACTTCCATTCCAGAAGGCATTAAAAGCCTTCAGAATCCAAGATTTGGGAATCTGATCTCAATTTCTTAGTCTACAGCTTTCCTTGTCTGTACTTGCATTTTACTGTAATTGTTTTTCTTCATTAATCCATTTAATTCATTTTACATGTGAGCATAATTCACCAGAGTTTGTAAATTATGATTTAGAAGTCTTTAATTTTTCAGAGTAGTTACTTTAAAGGAAAAGGGAAAACAATGTAATGAGGAAAATAATATATTATTTGTAAGGGGATAATTTAATTTTATTTTCTGAGATGACTGGTTGCAATTCCTCTTCATATATAAGGAAAGCTCACTAACTACTCACTAATATTTCTTGCAAATGATATCCTGAAAATTGATATTGTAATATGTAATCCCTACAGCTGTGGATGTACATCAGCTAATATTTTAAAGTAATGCCCATTAAGATCAACGTCAATTAACCAGAATTCATTGTTTGAATATCGATCAAGCATATTTAATTTACCATTAGTGTTAACAGAATGATGTATTAGTCAATTAAGATAGCATTGACTGAGAATCTTAATTAGATATTTAATTCTTTAGCCAGATTTAAGAAAACCTAACCGTTAGTTTCAGTGCTTTCCCTTTGTCTAGAATATCTGATTATATTACAAGGAAAGTTACTGACTTAAGCATCAGTATGAGCTGCCTTCTTTTTCCCAACTCACACTGATTTTCCCTGTGTTTTCATTTATCTCCTGTGATTTCGTATTTCCATAAAAGATTTTTGAAATCCTGCATACCAGTTTTCTCAAGCTAAACAAGCCTATTGCAGTGAGCTATTGCCTAACTGTGGAATGGCCTTTTCCAGAGCAATCAGGAAATAATTCCCAAGACAGTCACTGGCTGCTGCAGTAGAAAGAAGCCTTGACTGGAACAGAAACTTATAATCCCTGAGTATTTGTGCAGAGGCTAGTGGACAGTTTTTAGAATAAGCTGAAACTGTGCCTTATTTGCTAAGCAACCTGCTTCTTCGTTTAGTCTGCAGCCTTAGTTCCTAACTCTATTATCCCTTGCCACCTTTGCTCAAATAGACATGCCTATTTACCCTCCACATCCCTGTCCTGACACCCTTGTAACAGATTGAAGTAATGCTTTCCTGATGTGTGGGGTGTTAAAGGACAGCAGACTTTGGATTTGTAGCATATAGACAGGAATGAAAAATAAGAGAAACAGAGAAAAGATATTGTCAGAAACTTAATTCTAAATACAATATTTTATATTAGTAACAAGAAGCAGAATAGGGGAAGAAAATATCCTCTTTCAACTCTATTGAGGCACATAACTTTGTGCTTCAAAAAAAAGCTTAAAAAATGAAAGAAAATATTTCAACATTGTTTATATTCAATGTTTAATCAATATGAAATATAACTTGTTTTTAACATTTGTTCCTGAGAACTTTAATATTTGGAGGTTCCATTGCAAAATGGAATGAAATAATTCTTTCATCTCATGAAATCAAAGTTTCATACTGCTGCATCTAGGAATACTCATAGCTGAAAAGAAATTAAAGATTGCATTCCAAATGGAGAACAAGACTGCATTTGAATTTAAGTCTGTTTTATATAAGACTTTAATAACCAGTGCCAGTTAATAAAAACTCAGATGAGGCAGTGAGAAATAGGTATTGCACATATTTAAAGTGGACAAACTGTTTTATTTATTTCAGCTAACCACTGCTGGAACAGCTGCAGTTTTACAGAATCATGAATTCGGAATTGGGATTGAAGTGGCTAGGTTAATTGTGTCTCATTTAACAGTTTTTTCTCTGGTTAAATTAAGGAATAACTGCTTCATCCTCATATGATTTATTGCTAAAATACCTCTTACTTGAAAAAACGTTTTTTGTATAATGAATCCTGAAAGAAAAAAAATTAAAGATCACTTATGAGTAAATTTGTTTCTAAATAATTTTTTCCCCAGCAATTTTAATGAGATGCTGTTTGCCCTTTCAAAATTTCTGCTCTTTTGAAGTGGATAAGAAAACTGTTTATCTTCTAGTACACATGTGCTGGAGGTACAAGCATCACAGTGTTGCTACTGATGTCCTTGTGGTAAAGATAATCTTATTTTAAAGGTTTTACAAAGGGAAAATCATGTTATACTTGTCCTGTTTCCTGTGCTTTTCCCTAAGTACACACTAATTGACACTGTCAGACATGGAATTCCAAGTTGGGTGAAACTTTGATTTGATGATGCGTGGCAGTTCTTTCATTCTTATGAAGGTAAATTGTATTATGAAATATCAAGAGTAAGAAATGGCAAGGCACTGAAGAGCTTATAAAAACTGTAAAAAGAATACAGGAGTTTCTTAAAATATTACAAACTTACATAATTAAAATTAAAGATTGTAACCATTTCCACCACCTGCCATCAAGAAAATGCTCACAAGAGACTCTTGGTTCCAAATATTTCTTCACTAGTGTGCTGGAAGCTGATTTTGTGACTTTTCTGAGTTGACAGTAGCACACAGCTTTGAAAAAAAGTCATGGACCTCTCAAAGCATCCTTTTTGTACCTCTGTGAAAGCCTTGTAATTCTTCAGAATCTTTTGGCATGCTTTAAAAATGCACACATGCAAATAGAAACACTATTTTAGGCTTTTCCTTCTTCATTTGTCTTGTAGTCTTATTTGAAATAAATAAAACTTATTAGGAAAAATATAAAGAGAGAAAAGCATTCTTTATGAAACAGTTAATATTTTTCCTTAAAATTTCTACAAAGTAGTGAATCTTAACCTGACTCTTCTTAGTCCTCACACCTTTAGTTTACAAAATTCTGCCTTTGTCTATTGAGCAGCACTACTGGCTGAAAAATTTGTACACCTTTCTTTGTAGGAAAAAAATATTGATAGAGTGAGTTTTAATATTTCTATAGGGTCAGTGAAATTTCTCTTTACTTGATTAAAATGAATAGATCAGACCATTGTAAATGTGATGCTTCACTTCTTTTTTTTAGATTAGAGCAAGATATTGAAGAGCCTTCTTTTACATGCAACACAATATACACAGAAAGAAACAAAAAATAGAAAAAAAGCAAAACAAGATTCTGATTTAAATGACCAAGTTCTGCATTGAACAATAGCATCAATATTAACAGTTTCTGTACAAAAGGTTATTAAGTTATCATTATTACCGCAATGAAACCGAAAATTATCTTTAAAAAAAATGGAACAAGGAAGGAATATTTAAGACAGGAATGGAAGCCAGACAATTAAAAAATTATGCAAGATATAAAATAAAGTATTTTTAGTTGAAACCACTCCCTCCTTTACTTTAGTTGTATTAATACTCAGATAATAACAAATTATTCAATAATACTCAAGATAAATGTAAGAATAGCCAAGAGAAAACTTCCATAGCTTGCAAATGCACAATAGGATATTTAGTTCTGAAGAAAATTTAGATAAACCAGCTAGCAGTAGCGAAAACTTTTATGGGCAAAATCTGTGGAAAAATTGTTTCAGGAAGTTTTTCCGTCTTTGTAAAAATTCTAATACAAATATGTTAATGAATCAGTGAGGAAAACAGTCTCAAATCTAACACCTAAAACCTGACATCTCTGTATCCAAGTTTAACATCTCAAAATAGTCCTTTCAAGTTACTGCATTCATAGGGAATGGCAAAATTTCCAATTGAAAATGAATTATCAAGCTACTTCAGAAACTGAACTTATTTATATTACTGTATCTATAAATGCTCATTGTTGTTATTGCGCTGGAAAACAAAAAAACAAAAAAAAAAAAGAAGCCATCACCTTCTGCAGGACAAATAGCTTATGAAGACTGCCTAATCAAGGAAAAAAAGAACTTCAGGGATCTATAATAGAAGTGTATGAAAGTCTAAAGTTATTTCCATTTTCTAACATACAGAAAAATTGAGAGGGTGTTGAAAAAGATGTTTGCTAATTTGTTTTTGAATGGATTTAGTGATAAACATGAAAGGTATGCCTCACCTATTTGCATCACTTCCAGGAAATCACAAAACATCTCAGGTTCCCAAAAAAAAAATGGCCATTGATGTTAGTCTTAATAATAAAGAAAGTTAGGGAATAGAATCCCAGAAGAAACCCCAAAAGAACATGACAGTTGTTTTAATAGGTTCTGAAGCATTTGCACGGAGGGTTAAAACAGAGTTGTTTTAGTGACTGAGAGGTGCTTTTAAAACTTTCCTCTGCTGCCCTCCCAACAGATGTGAGGGATAAAACTCCCACACACTGTGTATTGGAAAAAATCAGATCAGAAGTCTGTGTGGGAAAAGAATATTTTTTTTCCTTAAGACTGTGATAAAATTGTCACTGGTGATTTTGCTGTGGAATAAGCTGCCCATCAAAAAGCTCTAATTTGGTACCTGTGGGTTGGAGTTGGATCTGCAAAGCAGGACCATAGACAGGGGATCACCATGCTACAGGTGACAAACCTAAGTTCTGAGCGTGGTGCTGGCACACGAGGACACTTGGTTGTAGGGCTATCTCAACACCTGTCAGTTGTGGGGCTGAGGACCCAGGCAGCATCAATGCCACCGTGCCACTTTTGTGCTGTTTGCCAGCACTGCTGGCAGGGGTGAAGTGCATGGGAGCACTGAGATATTCCCAGAGCTGATGGCTTCAGTACTCTCACAGCAATGACAAATGGCTATTGCTCTAGAATTCTTCTTGTGATTGAACACATCAAAGGACAAAGAAATCTAAACATCCAGATAAATCAGAGGACTATGTATCATGCTCAGAAAACAATCCCTGTGATATACATTGCTCCTGAAGGATAGTCTGGCAGAGTAGGAAGGGAAGATCTCACAATATTAGTCCCTAAGACCGAATTCAAAACCTGTTAAAGAAAGTAGCAGCCATTGCTATGGATTCCTTAGAGATTCTGACCAAAGTTTTGAAAAACACCTCAATTATTTAAGTGTTTTCCTCACTATGCAGTTTATAAAAAGCTATAATTTAAGCATACATATTACAGCATTCCAGGAGCCCTGATGCTTTGTCCTGGAGCTCTGATTATTCTAATCAAAAGATAAACCTTCATTAATCTCAAGGAAGCAGTGACTGCCTATGGGATTCTTCAGTTGATTATTCATATTCTTAGAGCACACAAAAAAGAGAGAGAATACTATTTTACAGTATTTTTTCTTAGGTGTGCAGTGTGAATTTTATATGGTTGTTATAGTGATGAGTTTAAGAGTCTAGTTTAGCTCTTAAATGTTAAATGGTAGGTTTTCTTTGCCTTTAGCTGGAATCAGAGCATATTTTTGATATAGACCAGAAATGCTTCTAATGTATTCATATTACAATTTAATCTGTTTAATTTAATTTCTTAATGTTATTTTGATACTGATAGATATATAAAAGCCACCTGCTCATGCCAAAAACTATTCAGCACCAATTATTCAAACAGAAAAATCTGCTGTAAAACTGAAAGGAAAAAAAAATTATTTGATATGTGTACAAAATGAAGTTATGTTTTAATTATTTGATTAATAATGCAATAGGTGGTGAGAAATAGAATCTTTAAGCTGTTTGAATGTATTTCTGAATAAAACATCCTTTCAGTTTAAGCTAGATAAATTTTGGTAAATCTTTCTGTGTTTATTATTCTTGAATATTACCCTTCTTTATGTAGTCATGCTTTGCAAGTACTCTGAAGTATCACTTTTCGTCCTGTTTGTAGGTAGAATCAAAAAGAAGATAAATGCACATGAACTTACATAGTTTTAAATTTTAGAAAAAAGGCTTTTAAGTTTTTTTCTCCATAAAACTAATATTTATGAATATTACTCAGATTGCTGTAATTAAAAATCACAATGAACCTTATCCATTTAGATACATAAGTAGATTTTATTTTTAGGACCCTGATTGCATCTATGACCACATGAATTCATAGTCATTACAAATGTTTTTTACCTAAAAGGGTTAATTTGAGTAATCCTTTAAGTATCCATCGTTGGACACGTAGCACTTACATTTCAATCTGTTTCAAGGGACTGGAAATCTAAACCAGTGCTGCCAAGCACTGGCTTGCAAGTGTTGCCAAGCTTCCAGGGCGTATTTCAAGCAAAGATGTCAGGACAAATGGTAAGGTGCTTGTGAAGATCTACACTATAGAGACTTGTGAAAATTGAGTCAAAGAAGGTGCCAGCAGCTTGCTTGAATTTACTAAAAGCTGTGGAAAGCTCTGAACCTAGAAAGGTCATAGTTTTTAGGTGGTTATGTGAAAGTGAAGAAAGGGCAGTTGGGAGGCTCTGCAAAGGGATCTGAACAGGCTGAGCTGGTGGGCTGAGTCCAATGGTGTGGGGTTAAATGAGGCCAAGTGCTGGGTCCTGCCTTTGGATCACAACAACCTCAGGCAGAGCTACAGGCTGGGGGGTGGAGTGGCTGGAAAGCTGCTGGTGGAAAATGACCTGGGGCTGCTGATTGACAGTGGCTGAACACGAGCCAGTGTGTGTGCCCAGGTGGCCAAGGAGGCCAATGGCTTCCTGGCCTGTATGGGGAATAGTGCGGCCAGCAGGAGCAGGGCAGGGATTGTCCTCCTGTACTCGGCACTGATGAGGCCACACCTTGAATCCTGTGTTCACTTTTCGGCATTCTCACTGGAAAAAAGACATTGAGGCTGTGGGGGGTGTCCAAAGTTCAACTGAGCTGCTGAACAGCCTGGTGCTTAGGGCTTATGAGGAGAAGCTGAGAGAGCTGGGGGTGCTTAACCTGGAGACAAGGAGGCTCAGGGGAGATCTTATTCTTCTCTACTACTACCTGAAAGGAGATTGCAGTGAGTGGGAGTCAATCTCCCAGGCACTTAGTGACAGGATGAGGAAGTGGTCAAAAGTTGCAGCAGGGAGGGCTTAGAGTACTTATTGTGTAGTTTCTTCACTGAAAGGGTGATTGGGCATTGGAACAGGCTATCCAGAAAAGTGGTGGAATCAGCATCCCTGGAAATGTTCAAAAAAGCATATGGATGTGGCACTTAGGGATATGGTTTAATGGTGAACACAACAGTGCTAGCTTAATACTTGGACTCTGTGACTCAGAGGCCTTTTTCAATCTAAATGATTCTATGATTCTAGGAAATTGCTGAAAATGGACATGAAAAAACATTGCCTGTTAAAGTACTGTTCAGACTGATGAGTCCCCTAATGAACACTGGGATCTCAGTTGCAGGGTCTGGTAATATCCCACTAAGTTTTTCTTGTCACCTAAATGTGATTATTTTCCTATTGCACCTTTAATTAATTGCCATATTTACTGTCTTATAGGTTTCAGAAAAAAATAAAAAAGAAGTAACATGAAAAAAAGCTAACAAATTCTTTCTGAAGAACACCCATGGACTGATGGCCTACAAATAAGTACTAATAAAGGACTTAAGAAACTTCAGTAACTTGGGGAGTCTTAATAATGATATCTTACAACTTTTGTTCTATGTTTGTAAATTCTAAGAGAATATGCAGAACTGAGCTACCACCCAAATCTCAGTGATAATTTTGGTACACTGAAAATGCTAAAAGTGTAGGCTCTGGAAGATTTTCCCACTTTATTAGTGTTTTACATGGATTACTATCTCAGAGCAGCAATTGTGTCTTCTTCTGTGTGGGGACACCATCTTTCCCAAACTGGTCTTCAGCTGTAGTACTGACCACAACATCTCTGTCCTTGCTTTGTCCAGTTTACATTTCTTCACTTTGGATGTGTTTTTAAAATAAATCCCCTAAGAAATAGTTAAATATGTATGCATTCTGTAGAAATGTTTTTAATTGTTGGTATAAAGATAGATAGCATCTAGAAGGTAATAGAATCATATTCTTATGACTAAAGAGTTAGTTTACATCTCATTATTTTCTACTGCCTTCTCTCTCATGAACACAACTTTAGTGAAAAGCCGGCAACAACTTCCCTTCTATCATGATAACCATTTCTTGTTAAAATTCATTCTGTAATTCTCTTGAAACTAAAGAAAAGAGGAATAGTACCAGTCAAGAATATCCAAGTGCCTGAACAATCTCCTATAATTTAGGAATTAAAAAAACTCCCAGATATACATGTAAAACATAACTATATAAATGCATGCTTTAGTGCCTATTATTTCCAAAATAAAAACATTCAAAGATATAATTAGCTGACAGGCATGAGGCATTTTAGAATGTCCTTCCAGAATAGCTGTGAACTAACTCTTACTAAAGTAATATTGATGTAAATCAGAAATTATACTTGTAGTATCTGGCAAATTATGCCAACCTGATAGCTATATAATTGAAATCAGAATCTGACAAATTAATGAAGTGCAGTTACCCCAAAGGTACTTGCAAGGGCTATAGAAGCTGGAATTAAACTAATAAAACCAAAATAATTCAGATATAAGTCCAAATTCTAATCCTAAATCATCTCACTGTGCCTTGCTATTGCTCTCTTATGTTGTGTATGCTACTGAAAGACTCAGGTAGTATCGCAGAACACAGAAAACAAGAAGGAATCTAGACTGATTTTCTTTTTGCAAATATAGAGAATTATTTAATATTTTTATTAAATTGCAATTTATAGAACAAAACTCGTCTTTTAAGTAAGAATAGCTGAACTTTCAGAACATGGATGAAATCAGCTTCATAGCTGAAGAACAAAATTTTAACCTTTTAATGCCATCTCCACTCATTCTAATCCCTCAGCAATGTGCAATAGAAAGCACAATCCAGGCAATATTCTGCAGAGGGTAAATGTGTAGCTCTATCAGTCTCTCTGTATGTGTTGTCTGGTGAACTCAGTGTATAAAATACACATTTATTCTAGTATATGAAGTTTATTATTGCATTTTGTCTCACAGAATTAAAAGAATTGAAACTTTCAGGTTATCCACTTGCTGTTTATTCAAGTAGTTCTTCTAACTAAATAAGTATAAAATGGCACTCAGAGTAAAAATGTTGGCAAATTGACAAGAGAAACTTACAGTTATCACATGTTCGACCATGTTCTTAATGCTCTTACATATATGTGAAGTTAGTTTATATTCAGAAACTTTTATCGGGACAATTATTCTAACAGAACAAGAGCTGTTACTGTACTGGAGGCACCAGCTCTATGAATTTACTTTAAATAGAATTATAAGTAAAATAATTGTAGATTAGATTTGTCTATAAAGAAAAGCTGTTTTTCATCAGGTTGGTTTCCTCTGTTGTGGTTTCTTGAGATGACTTTCAAATATGATTTCTTTATCATGTTAAAAAAACATTGGAAGTATTTGCATTTGCAAAGAGCAATTCAAGATTATTTTAGAAGGAAATAGACAAAAGAAAATCTTCGGAATACAGCAGAGGAATAGTTGAGAGCTCATGGAGGCCAACAATCAATTTTAAGTATAATTACTGTCATCTTTTATGCTAAGTCTAGAAGCAAAGTTCCTTAAGTGCTCAGTGAGAACTGCTTGAATAAATGAATTTATTTGACATTTTGTAACATATTCCAGAAACACTGTTAATCTAAATGAAAAATATTTAATGAAAAGCTTTTCTATTTTGAATAAATGAATAAACAAACAAACAATTGGGTACTTTAATAACTACTTTAGCCACTCTCCATGTCTTGTTCAAAGGTGTTCCCTGATAAAGTCCTAACATTTCCTTCTCTCCAGAGGATTATTATTATTTCATCAATATCTCATTTTTATAACCATAAGCTGTCCCAGGCTTTTGTTGCAAATGGTCAATTGACTTTTGATGGGTGGGATTTCTTGCTCTTCTGCCAATACTCTGGAGAGGGGACGTGGAATGCTCTGTGGCCACACTTCATACTTGCATTGTCAAAATTTCTAGATTCTTCTGTTCCTTTCTTACTTCTTGCACTGTTAAGGACAATCTTGCAACTTTATACTTCATTGAGAACTATGCACTACTGTATTTTGAATTGTCACAACATGTGCAAGAACATAGTTAGGTCTACTTTGAGAGGTTTTTTTCCCCATTTTGTCAGGTTTGAACCATGCATGTACATATAATATTTTACTTTTTTCTATTGTAGAAATTTTATATTGAGCTCATACATACATTAAAAGGAGTAATAAAGCTATGCAATATAATTATTTCAATGATCAAGCTTAAAGACTGCAGAAGAGAAAAGAGCAAATAGATCATAACAGAGATGTATACTAGGAATAGTTTTACTGCTACTAGGAGCACAGTAAATTTCTCTTTCTCTCTTTCCCTCTTTTTCTTTCTTTCATTGTATAGTGTCCATAAAAGTTTTTGAATTGACAGCCCAGAAGATTGAAATAGTCAATTTATCCACAGAACAACTACCATGCAGTTGAAGTAATAATCCTTCCATATTATCTCAACCCGGACCAGGAGTGATCAGACAGAGGTTGTGGTTTCATTTCTATCGAGTCCTTGGCCTTTGTGCTGACTTTGCCATTGAGAAGAGAAGAGCCAGCTGATACATGATTTTTTTGAAGCAGATGCCTGCCTGCTGTGATCAGTACTGATACCAGAGACAAAATAAATAACATTTCCAGACCTCACAAGAGACAGAGTAATAGCAAGAACTACAGTAAGCATAAATACAACAATAAATTTATTTTTTTCTTTTTCTTTCTTTCAATTTTTTTTTTCGGTACCTACTACCTGAAATCTCACAAGTTTGTTGGTTGTCTGTGCAAAGACAACTGAGCTAAATGCACATTGCAATAAATTGAGACTTTACCTGTGGTCCCTCTCTATGCTTAATCCAAAATCTTCTGAGACTTCATCTCTGCTTATTGATATTCAGTAATCACCTCTATAGAGAAACAAGGGAAAGCAAAAAGAGACTTGTTTCATTCATGTCTTCCTTACTAATTGCCAAATGAAGTTTTCATAATCAATTTGTGTGAAAATGTCATGACTATCCTTTTGAGTCACACAAGGAGATTTGTCTGAAATGGGTACAGAATGCCAATTTATGTCTTTTTCTTAAGGAGATATAGTAAATATAAATAAATCATAGGCAGTTCTGCATGAGTATTCATCTATGCTCTCCTTTGACCAGTATTGGATCACTTTTCTCTCTGGAGCCTAGCTGCTGGTATGTCAACTGGATCAATCAAGTAAATGAAATTATTGGGTACTCTGTCTCGTTTCTGATGTAATATGCCAAATGTGTGAAGAGGAGAGCTTATTGCGCATCCTGGGCGGGTTTGTGAGAAGAAGGTAGGAATGACACCAGATCTCTTGTGTCAGTCCGCCACAAGAAACAGTACACAGAAGAATGAGCAACCACTTACACTTCTCTGCTAGAGCCAAACTACTTGCTGCCACAGGTAGTGGATGATCCCACAAGGAATGGCCTGCTGATTGACCTCATACCAACAAACAGAGGTCTTAATGGAGATTTGAGACTGTGGGCAGCCTTGGCTCTAATGACCGTGAAACTGTGGAGTTCAGTACTGGGCAAAGAGGGAGCATGGCAGGACTTCAGTGAGGCTTCATCTAGAGTGCTGTATCCCCTTCTGGGCTCCTCAGGACAAGAGACACATGGGGGTCCTGGAGCAACTCCAGGAGAGGGCAAAAAAGATGCTGAAGGGACTGGAGCATCTCAGAAAAATAGGCTGAGAGAGTTGGGCCTGTTCAGCCTCAAGGAAACATAACTCAGAGGGGACCTTATCAATATCTATAAGTATCTGTAAAGAGAGGATGTCAGGAGGATGGAGCCAGGCTCTTTGTGGTGGTGCCAAGCAAGAGGACAAGAGGCAACGGGCAGAGCCTGAAGCACAGGAAGTTCCTCTTGTATGTGAGAAAGAACCTTACTGTGCAGGTGACTGAACCTTGGAACAGGTTGCCCACAGAAGTTTTGCAGTTTCCTCACTGGTGATATTCAAGTACCATCTGGACTTAATCCTGTGAAATGAGCTCTAGGATGACCCTGCTTGAGAAGGGAGATTGGATCAGACATGGTCCAGCCACTGTGGTCCCTTCCAACCTGACCCATTCTACAATTCTTCGAAAAGGGTAACACTGCAAAGTAACAGCCCTTCCAGTCAGTCGTGATAGCTGACGGGCTGAATGATACAAGCTGTGTCTTACACAGGAATTTAATCTCAAAGGTTCTACAAGGACAACAATATGGGAGAAAAGGAGTGCAGTCTTTAATATTTAAAAGAAAAATATGTTTATCTTTAGATTTGAGAGGTGGTTATATAAGTATTATATGTTATTCATACTATTCTTTACAATTCATTAAGATATGCTTAAATGGAAGAAAAAGAGAAGTAAAAGCCCATAAATTAGTTTATATATTTTAAAAGAAAAGAAAGTGCATCCCTTTCATTTTCATTGAAGCAATACTTCATCAGGTCAGACCAAAGGTACATAAAGCCCAATAATCTGTTTCTTAGAGTGGACAGGAGCTCATGCCTGAGAAAGGAATAAATCAGATGTGTGGGTCCCTGGAATATCTGACAGCAAATATATATAGCTACTGGACTTCCAGGGCTAGATAGAATGATTTTGTGGATTTTTAGGCTTGAGTGGATTTTTCTTTCATGTGTTTTTCCTGCTATTTTTTCAACCTAAATAAACTATTACCTACTATTTTAAAAAGATGCCTTTAACTCATGTGAAAGATGATGAACAATTGTTATTTATCTTTTCTATGCCTACAGTTCTACAGAACTGTATCATACCCTTCTCAGCATCTCTCTTCTCTAACCCAAAAATTCCACTATAATTGTTTCCTCTGTGCAAATTCTTTGTACTATATTTTCTTTACTTTTCATAACTGTGGCTTTTCCCTATTGAGGGAGACACAGCAACATTCTATGGACACTGCTGTTGCAGCCAGAACTGCATGTGATGTTGAAGGACTTCCTGCACTTTGTACAAAGAAGTAACAATGCCTTCAGATTTTTTCTCTCTTCCTTTCATAAACATTCCTAACACTTTTTATTTCTTGGATTGTTACAGAGCATAAGCTGACATTTTCTCAGAAGTATCAGTTATAACCCCATCAATGAGTGCATAATTCTACATTTTTCTCCACTGAATTGCAATTGCCTTTTTACCACTCAGCCGATCAGTTACATAACATTATCTGGCTGGCAAAATGATTTATTGGGTTTTTTTTTGTTGATGGCAAAATTGTGGTGCATCTTTAGTTAAAAGGAAAAAGCAACAAAAACAAAAAGCCCACTGCTGTCAAAGACCATGCCGTTTATCTAAGCAAGGAAGTACAGGGTGCTGCAGTTGACTCTATTCTCTGAGGATTTGTGAATATTCTGTGTGTGCAGTTTGAGCCTGGCTGTGTTCCTACTATCCCAAAGAATGAGTGAAATCTGCTGTCATGAGAAAGCCATAGAGCTTCATTAAAATAACTTACAGTTTAATTAAAATAACCATATACCACTGTGACTACTTTAGTGAGGTAAGTTGTTCTCTTGCTTACATAAAAGGATAGCAAAGCTGGCACATCTGTGTTGCAAAAATACCCCAGACACTAGAGTAGACATATGCTCACTGACATCTTGGTGGACTCTCTCACCCTCCCATATAGTCAAACACGAAAATAAAACCCTGCAATGTTATTCAAGGGAGCAAGTGATAGATATTTCATCAGGTTGCACAGCCAGAGCTAGAGTGGGAATAAGAGCTGATCCAGGCAGAGAAGAAATTAGACAGACAGTGGGCAGTCCTTCAGTATAAGGAGATTTGGTGCTAAGGCAACACCTTGAACTGCATATATTCTTACAACTTCTCTTCTTTCATCTGTAAAATTTCAGGAAATTTAAGGAAATATAAAGGAAATCAAACCACTCACTCTCACCTAGCAGCCTGCAGTTATGGATCTCAGTAATCAAGCAGTGAAGCGTTCTGCCCTCAACATAAGCTCAAACCCCGAGCAAAATTAGAGGTACTTTAAATGCAGTTATTAATAGAAACACTAACTGGAGTGACTTACTGCTGAGGCAAGCTAACTGAACAACTTTGCAGCTCAGAAAATGACAGCCACTCGGTGCCTACAATTGCCTTAGGATGTGCACTGACAAAGTCCATGGTAATGTTCATTAACTCCGACATATGTTCATTAGGTCAGTTCAGTCTCTCCAGACATACTTGATTACCCTTTTTCCCATTGCAGACTTAACAAAACCAGGGAGGGAAAGGGATACACCAGATGTAGGGCAAGATTCTCTGGCCCATTAAATCTGTGATAAAACATGTCAAAACAGACACTTCAATTAAGAGTTGACCCTGTTGATGCCGAGAAATGTTTCCTGTTCACAAGGTAATGTTGGGTTGCCCCAGTGGCTTGTCCTGTGTGCTGTGATGCTCACCTTGGAAAAGTAGCAGGGCTTGGGACCCTTACACAATCCATTCTACCAAATGACTCAGTATTTATTTCAGTGGTCTGTATCTGCAGCCAAACTAAGAAGTAGAAAAATTGCTCAAATCATGCAAAATTATTTAGAGGAGCTTATGCTTGAGAGGATGCTAAGGAACTTAAGAAACACTCAGCAAAGTGACTAAATGTCAGAAAGATATATTGGTTCAATTTAAAACTAGCCATAATCTTCATGAACTAGAGATATATTTTATGAGCCAGGAGGTCTCCTTAAGTCAGTCTATTTTAGACTATTTTATGAATGCTTTTGATAGGCCTGGTTACAGAAGAGACAATGATTTTTTTATGGGGTTTTTTTTGTTTGTTTGTTTGTTTCCTTTTTTGTTTGTTTGTTCTGTTTTTTGTGGTGGTTTTTTTTTTGTTTTTTTTTTTTAGAGAAAAGAAAGAGAATAGATGGCTTCCTGTGGAAATAGCATAGATCAAGGTTTTTTCTCCCAAGATTTTTTTTCCCCCTGAAACACAGGATTCCTCTCCTGAAGTTCCTAAATGTCTCTATCATAATGAAATTAAATTTCATTTTTCTTTCCATCAATTTTTTAATCAAGAAATTTCCCAACATATATCTGTGTGAAATGTCCCATTGACAACAGTATTAACAAAAGAATAAGATATTATATAAGAGTCCTCCTTTTTAAAAATAATTTTGATACCAAAAATTTCAATTTTCACAATTAAATGTATGTACTGAAAATTCAGTGAACCAAATTTCTAGGAAAAGTAAGAATCTCTATCAAATGTCTTTTCTTCCTGGTGAATTAACATTTCCTTCCAAAATTAAAAGTTTATAAAATTTTTTGGGGGTTAATGCAAAAGCAAAATGTTTACTTAAATCCTTGCCAAATTCTATAATTTCAGACCTTCCTTTTAAACAATATATTCAAATCAATGAAAATTTCTAACACCAGGTCAGTTATTTACTTTCATTCCTCTCCCTAAAACAATTTCATCCCAATTCAATCATCCATGCAGCAGTATTAAAAGTTTTTCTTCAGTCTTCTAGAATTTTCTTTAGGAAAAAGAAAGAATCCATTGTGCAATCACATTGAACTGTGGAGATCTTTGGTATTTAAGTGGTACTTAAATGTTTAGAATTTACAAGGACCTTGGAAACAAGGCAAGAAAAAGTCCCTCTGGGTATTTCCAAAGTAAGTATAAAATATCTATTTTGAAATTTCTTTAAAAAACCCAAAACATATACATACATATATACACATATATAATCCTAACTGCATGGTCCACTGAAAGCTATATTATTAGAATATCTGAAGGGCTGTATAACAACCCAGATTTTTATTTCATGAAGGATGGTGTTTTCACTGTTACAGTGAATATGACAAGTAAGAACACTGACATGTGTCATAAAGTAAGAAAGTCTGACAGTTTTCTTCAAATGGTGGCTCCCATCAGCAGAGACAGTTATTGCTTCATTGTTTGATGTTCAAATTAAAGTTTTGCAATGGTAAGCTGTCTTTAATTATATTACTAAACATGCTTTTCATTAAAAGCACTCTACACTCTAACACATGGAGCTTAAAATACATCAGCTACACAAAATGTGATTTCCAATGATAAAAACACATCTCCTGTAGCATCCTAGAGATATTTGAGGATCCTGAAATGTCAGAGAAAGAAATCTGTCATAGGTGATATAAAAACATTGAATAGTTTGGTACTTGACAGAACAGGAATAGAAGTAATCTCTACAGATCAGCACCATTACTCAGTGAAGTCTCCTTAGTCTCTAGAGGCAGTTTCTGACCCAAGTAGTCAATATAATTATCTAGGTTTGATCTTGATTTGATCACTGCCTTAAAAATCTCAAAAAGGGAAATAGACATAGAAAACGACACTTTTAAAATGGAAGTATTTCTTTGTAAATCTCAACCTCTGTGTGCAGGCTCAGAGCTAACAATAAGTAAAATTTATGACAACGTAGGGCAGAAGAAGCTCCAGGAAGTAGTCTGGAAGTTGCTACTCAAGACTCCAAAGTTAGAGCTAATTCCATCTCCGAGGACTGTCTGAGCTCAGAAAGCACCACAAAATAGAATGATTCCTGTTATTACTGTTGTACAAATAGTGTAGTATTCCAGTTTGTCTTTCCAACACATGTAATAAATTAAAATGCATTCTCTGTATTCTATAAAACTTCCATTTACTTCAGAAATATAGATTCTAGTTTTATTGCACTCACTAGGAATTTTTTGTAAATGTGTGGGCCTTGAATTATGCAGACTTACATGACTACATTTTTGCAGCTGTCATACTGAGTTTGCTTTGTAAAAACTTATTCAAGAATCAGTTGGTGGAAAAGTATTTTACTTATTTGTTCAGATGACTAGATGTTTTTACTGAAGCAGTTTTGTAAAAAATAGTATTAAGCAGCTCAGAAGTAAACAAACCAAACTGGAGAGTTGACTACTGATTTTAGGTAATTACCCTTATAAACTTCAAACTTTCTTGGGCAGAAAAACTTAGAATAATGTAAGTAAAATTAATGTGAAATTTTTTTGCTTGTTTTTAAAATTAAGTATAGGATAACGATTATATATACATGCATACTTTTCTCCTCTCTCTGCAGTGACTATACAGAAATACCTGGAAGGTTAAGGGGGCAAAACCAGTCCAACATTATCCATGCAGAGTTCACACAAGTAGCAGACTACAATAGGAAGATCCAAAGCATCCAAAATTCAGTGTGGGCATACTCACTTCCCACCTGGCTCCAAATAAAATTTCTGTCCTCTGTCCCTACAGAGGGTTCTCATTGTCCTCCCCTGGGGGGATTATTTCCTGTCAACATCCTCATCCCTGACCTCATTCTGTCAAGGAGGTTACAGAAAGGTAATGTTAGAAATGTACTAACAAGTGATTTGATTCAGCGGGGTCATTTTGCAGAAGTGTCCAGGAAGGAGGCAGCACACACTGGGTCAGAGATCTGTGGGGATGGTGGTGTGGGTTGCTGCCCCACCAAGGGTGGGTAGCACTGCAGCACTGCTATCCTTGCTCTCAGTAAAACCTGCCTTCAGGGGTATCCTTGAACATCTTAGTACCTTGTGGTCTCCACTGTTAAATTAAGACTAGTGCCATTTTGTGGGTATACTGCAAAGCTTAATTAAGAGCTGCAAAGTAATTTTGTGGCTCCTCAGAGAAGAGTTCTAATGGTGCAAAACAACATCAGGTGCTGAAGTTGTAAATCCTTTAATGATGGAGCCTGGGACTCCTGAGATCTTCCAGGACGTAATTAAAAGTGCTGTGAACAATTGTAATGAGAATACTACTGGTAACAAAAATAAAAACATTGTACCAAGATATCAGTTTGGGTCAGATATTCCTGCTGATGGCATTAAAGAAAAGAAAATTTCAGTGTCTTGGCTTTACTTGAAAAAAAAAATTATTTAAATTCTAAATCCTAAAAAGTATATTCTTAAACTGTATTTAAGTTATAAAGAAAGGACACATGTAGGTAAGTCATCCTTGTGAGTAAGAAAATTAAAAAGTAGCTCCTAATGACTACAGCAGTTGTTCAAAAGTTGTCTCAAAATGTGGTTTAGGTTCTCAGTCATTGTTCTGCTGAAGTCTATGAAGGTGATTCTTTTCCCACTTTCACTTATACCAACCATGAATGTCACGACCAAATCTTTCAAATACTGTATTTACAGAGTCCTCCATTTAATAAGGAGGATTTTTCCCTTGGCTTTCTAATTTAAAATTTTCTTTGTAAGTTCCTTGATAAAAATCTGAAATTATAGGACTTTAACAACAAACTACTATGTTTACTTGAGTCTATTAACTCACTATCCTATGCACCTGAAATTAAATGAAAATTGTTCATATGTTTCTATTTTACAGGAAAAATTGACATAAGGAGTTTTGTTCAAATAACCTAACCTAATTAGGCCAGTTCTAAATTGTTTAGTAAAACTAAACAATTTCACATATCTCTAACCGAAAAAATGATAGATACAGAAAAAGGCTTTTTTTGTAAGAAGAAATATGAAGCATATTTTAAAAAGTTCTAAGTGATGCAACAAGTAGTAAAAAAGAGAGATGAAAACATGTAAACCAAAACAAACACACATTAAAGTTCACATGGTCGGTATTTCATGTTGCAAAGCGTTCAATAGTTATTCCATTTACTACCCAGCAACCAAACAACCTAGTGAGGGAGAACAGCATTTTGTGTGACAAGTATTACAAGAAAACGTAACACAAACTTCAAAGAAAATCTGAAAATTTTAAATAGATCATTTTGTTCCTTGCCTGTCTTAAAATTAGTAATCAGGATTTACATTACAACTGTGCTTCAGCTGTATTTAGTGCATATGGAAAAATTATTAATAAAACATGGGAAGCTAATTGATAAAAAGAAGTGAATACATTACAAGCCAACCATTCCTTAATAACTAATACATTTTTAATTGCAATTTTCTGAGATGTAGGAAACTCTTCCCCCTGTGCACACATTTTTTTTTTCTGATAATATGTAAATTAATGAAAAAAGGAGAGATTATTACAAAAATAATTTATCTCTCTTAGTTAAAAAATACCACGTTATGAACCTATCCTCTTATATTGCTTTAATCACTGTTTTGCTTTTGATTGCACACACCTGCACAACAAATTAAAAGGAGTGCTTATGGACATGAACTAAACAAAATATATCCCTTAAGCAGTGTGTTCAACTACATGTACAAGCATGTGATATGGAACTTTTTTGGCTTAAATCTAAAATGTTATTGCCTGAGAAATACTTTTACCTTAATTTTAAGCATAAAGCAATTAGAATTTAAATACTTTCTTCCAAAAGGTGCTGTATGCAATACCTAGTTTAAATCTGTAAAACAACTCTACCATTGCTTTCTATTTTTGTGAAAATTTATATTTGCTCTAATGTACATTTTAGGGACATATACTTTTTGTGTTTCAAATAAGAAAACAAATAATCAGTATAATTAACAAGAATAATAAAATATTTAAAACTTTGTTTTAATTAATCTCCATCCTTTGTTGTAAAATTATTATTAGCAAAGCAATACCAATTTGTTGTTAATATCTGCACAATAGTGATATGTACATTATTATCTCTACAGTTTAAGATGAACAATAATATAAAAATTGGAACTATTGCACTTTAATTTCAAAGAAATTTTCAATAATAATTTGGAAGAAAATATCTTTTCCTTTTTTTTTAAAGATTGAAAAAATTATACAAAATAGTTTATGACAAAAAAATTTAGCTAAAAATAGAGAAAAGCAAAGAAACAATCCCATTTCTGTGAAATAACCTAAAAATACCCCAAACAAAATTAAAACCACACAAAAGATAAAATTCCCTTCTGTTCACATTCTATACTCTACACTGGGGCTCTTAAAACTACTCTGTGGCACCTTGTGCCACTGGAATTTGTGTCCTAACACAGGCAGGAGGATGTTGCCAGTGGAGCAATGGGTCCACAATGCAAAAAATCTTATTTTATTAGCTTTACCATTGGTCTCATATTTAGTTAGTACCCATAACTCCATCCTCTATGTCTCTGCTCCACTAGTTTGGAGCAGAGAACTTTTTTTATCTCATCTTGTCTTGTATTAATTAGGACTCTATAACACTGAAGAATTCTGGAGGCCGAGGTACAATGTCAGAAAGGAAAGAACAGTACAGGATTTAGCCTGCAAGTCTGTCTCTGACTGGCAATACTGGAGAGTGTTTAAGAAGGGCACAGAACCTTGGTCCCTTTCTATCCCACACTGATATTTAAACTCCAGAACACCTTTGATCATTTGGCATTGCAAGGAGTATCACCTTCTACTTCTTTTACCATCTATTTATGGAGTTATTGTTCACAATTTATCTCATCTCCTCTATCCTGCTGATACTGTCTGATGCTGTGATCCCTCCAGAATTTCCAGAAGTTCCTTGCCCCCAATACGGAAAAGTGCTGCATTTTATTTGTTTCGAACTGAGTATCTACTAGTTGTATTGTTTTACTCTAATTATGCTATTGCAAGTTTTGATGGAAGCCAGTTCTGTGCAAATCATCTCCACCACATTCAAGATTTTGCAAATCTTGATTAGGCTCCCCTTCAGTCTTCTTTCCAGGCAGAAGATACACAAATGCTCCTTTTATTCTCTCCTGGTAAGGGAATTTTTCCACATTCTTGCTCATTATATTTTCCCTTCTCTATACTTTCTTTAGCTGTACTGTATCTTTACAGAGCTGTCAGGAACAAAAGTAAAAGTACAGACAGTACTTCTAGCGTGTAAGGTTTTCATTGAATGTCAAAAAGACATTTTCAGTCTTGTTTTGAACAGTACCTTACAGATAATTAGCAAAACCATACGAAAAATATATAGGGCTTCCACACTGGTGCTTTCAGACCTAGGATTTCAGGCCAAACATGAGATTTATATTGCTGGAGTCCTTGATCCTCAGAATTGAAAGGGGCCCCTTGTAATTCATTTAGCAGAGCTGCAGTGCAAAACCTAAAATGCCAGGCAGACTGACTTAAAGCCATAGCATAAACTTAGACTTATTCTCAGAGCTGGACACCTGAGAAAGAATATCCACAAAGCGTGAAGCAGAGATTTGTGAGTGCTGAATGCCATGTGAAACCACGTGGTACCACACTGGTCCCTATGTTTAGGTATGGATACCTGTCCTGCAATCAATCACACTCCCCAAAGGATGCTTGGCATATTTTTGGCAAGACTTATCAGCTGCAAAGCTGCATTTTAAAGAGGCTTAAATTTTATTCTTAATTGAACATGAAGAGACTCGCAGGTGACAAAATCCCCAAAACAGAAGTCATACATAAATTTCAGCTCCCTGTTTATATTGTCATTCTCCCAAATATACATGAAAACACAGCCATAAAGATGCAAAACTTGAGAGTGCCCAACAGGATGGGAAATCAATTAAAATAATTTTTTCTCCCATCAAGAAAAGCATTTTGCCTGTTTTCAGGATAAGAATAATTGAACTAAATGTAGTTTGACACATTGATGCCCACTGTACGTTTTCACCATCTTCAGATAGGGATTGCTATAAGACATATATTTCAGATATAAAGTTTCAGAAATGCCATTATTTTTCCTGTCTATGAGAAAAAATAAACCAAAATATCATGGCTCTTATGAAACACAGATGCCCTTTGAGTCTGTTATTACTTTTGAGTTAATAGCTGAACATTTTGAGAAATTTCTTTTTTACAGAAAAGTTAAAAAACAACCAATAGTTTCCAAAGTAATCAAGACGTTTTAGAACTAAAAAACTTTTAAATTACTAAGGATCAGAACCTCATTTTGTCAGTATATTACTTTTTTTTTGGAAAAAAGAGAATATCAAGATTTAGTATATCAAAATTAGATCCTAGTATTAGCCTTTTTTAAAATTATCTTTCAAATAAAAAAAATTGATCTGAGTTATGTAACTGAATAAAATAGACATAACATGTTTATATAGAAGATAATTTTACTCTGGGATTTATACATATTCTTAGTGTATAGCAACTCAATGCAGGTTATTAATTNTCCCCTTCCCCTTCCTCTTCCCTTCATCTTCTTCATTGTGTAATGAGAAAAGAGGTAGACTTCCATGACTGTTCCATGTAGACTGTTTTCCTTTACAAATTTACAGGGTTGGTCTCACAAGAAAAAGCACCTCAGCTACATGAGAGTAGAAATCTGAACCCTTATGAAGAACATAATCCAGCCCAGAAAAACAAGAAAAACTCTTCAAGATAATTTGGTCTAAGTCTAAGCATGCTCCTGGAGTGCATGAGATGATAGTGATTGTGGTCTTGGAAAAAAAACCTATCTCAACTAAAATTATTATTCTGTCATTAATCTAGAGTTCCAGTTCAACAGGACTTAAAACTATTACACCGAATAAAAGGAAACAATTGAAAATTCAAAATTGTGTTTTTTTTTTCTATATGCGAATAAGGCAAAAAATTAACCAAGTTACATCAATAAGGAACTGAATTACAACTATTATAGGACATGAACCAGGAGATATTCTATTGCAGAAGAAAATCTTAAAATCAAGATTTCAGTAATTTGTATGAAGTTTGTGTTTGGAAAATTTTGTTCTTGAGAGGCAAAAGAAAACTTATGTCTCAACATCTTTATAGTCTCCATATACTTTTTTTCTTTTCGAAAATGAAAAGTAAGATTTCACATAAGATTAAAGAGTATATTCGGTCTTAGAAACCAAGAAAATGCTATCTAGAGACCACATTTCCCAAATAAATTTTTTTGTTTCAGCTTCTCATTTATACTAATGACAATGTAACAGTAAGATTCTTAAACCTGTATTTAAAATGTTGGACTAAATGGGCTAATTTGCAGAACTCTAAAAATATTAAGCAAGATTTGTTTGTGTGTTTTCCAGAAACCTGCCAAAACGCTTTAATTTCCGTAGTAATAAAAAGCAACTCTACAAAGTGAAGGCTGAAATACACTCTCTCTTAATTGCAAAACTCTGCATTCAGACCCTACCTTAGGGACTAGTAAGTGAAAGATATCCTGCACTAGATATTTTATGTAAACTGAAGTTTACAGAATGTTCCATTGTCTTCTTGAGTGCTGTTCCTTTATTGCCTTCTGTATGATCTTGTGCTCTTCCTCTTTATGGGGCGGGTGTGTTTGTGTGAGGGGAGAGAGTCCTGGGCACATGTGCTACCATAGCAACTGCTATCAGCTGTACGACTGAAAATCAGTAATAAAGTCCAAACTGACTTTTTGGCTCTGTTACTTGAGCCTGGCTGTTTTCAAAGCTCAGAGTTTGTTCACAATAGTTTCTAATAATTTCCTTCATTTTTATTCTCCAGAGGCTCAATGGATGACCTTAAAGGAAGGCCACCTGACATAGTGCCAGGATATTTCCCTTCACAGTCCAGTGTCATCAGTTTTCCTGGTTCATCACTACAGTACAGATTAACCACTGAATTACGACTGCTAAAGACCCTAAGTATTAGAATGTTAATTATTCTATTTCTAGATAAATTTCCTGTGTTTGATGACAACGGCACAAAATACATTATGGCTTAGTACATTTCTGTTGAGGATGGAGGAGACCTTCATATACAGAAAGTTTCTATTTTTAATTTTTTAATGACAAAATATTTTGTAATTAATTAAACTGAAGTGATAGAACAGAATAGGATAGGNTTCTTTCAAATTCTGATAAACACCGAAAAATTTTTCCTGTTTACATCAATGCAGCTGGCAATATTAAGGGTAAAGAGAAATGGAAGAAAAAAAAAATCAGGAAAATACCTTCCCTTCCCCTTCC
>VXBI01009294.1:4843-85311 GCA_013397375.1 Toxostoma redivivum | reverse complement strand
ATATTTATATTTTATATATTTATATAGATTTATATATTTAAATATTTCTATTTAATATATATATACACTTATATATATACATACATACATACATATACACACACACATACATATTTATATATATAGGTTAGCTAGTGTGATAATTATCTGCAAAAAAAGGTTGGAAGGAGAATCTGAATGACAGACCGGTCAGCCTCATCTCAGTACCAGGGAAGGCTCTGGAACAGATTATCCTCAGTGCCATCACCACCCCGTGCAGAACTACAGGCTGGGGGAAGGGTGGTTGGAAGCCTGCGCGCAGAAAAGGACCTTGGAGTGCTGGTCAACAGGCAGCTAGCTGATCACAAGGTGGTAAAGTGTCCATGTGGCCAAGTAGGCCAATGGCATCCTGGCTTCTAGCAGGAATAATGTGGCCAGGAGAACCAGGGAAGTGATTGTCCCTCTGTAGAATGGCTTCACTCTTCACTGGTGAAGCCACACCTCAAATTCTATGTCCAGTTTCTTCAAGTCAAGAAAGATGTCAAGGTAGTGGAGCATGTCCAGAGAAGGCATTGAAGCTGAGGAAGGGTCTAGAGAGTAAATCAAATGAGGAGTGGCTGAAGGAGCTGGGGTTGTTTAACCCAAGAAAAGGAGGCTCAGAGGAGACCTTATCACTCTCTTCAACTCCCTGAAAGGAAGGTGGAGCCAGGTGTGGGTCAGTCTCTTTTCCCAGGCAACCAGCTACAGGACAAGGGGAAATAACTACACTGGAAAAGATTCTGGTTACATGTCAGGAAGAATTTATTTGCTGAAAGGGTAATCAAGGATTGGAATGGGCTTCCCAGGGAAGTGGTGGAATCACCATCCTTGGAAGCCTTCAAGAAATGACATGGCACACTATGCCACTACAGTTTAGCTAACATGCTCATGTTAGGCTAAAGGTCAGCCTCAATTAGTATAAACCACTCACTTCCTGCACTATTTAGGCACATATCTGAGGCATGGGGAAGTTTACGGATTTCTGTGTAGGACCAGACCAACTCCTCACAGAATGTGATAGTACAACCTGTGACACCAGGGCTCCTGGAGCAGAGGTTTCTACATAAGGCATGGGAAGACAAGGCAGCATTTGGGCCAGGGGGTGCAAAAACCTGTAGTGGGAAGCCAGGTGTAAGATTTGCACCCCCAACTTCTTCATAGATAAACTTAGAGAGGACAGGAACTGCAGGAGTAGGGAATAACTATGCTGTGCAAAGCTCCTGCAGAACAGATTTTCTTCTAACGCTGCCTGCTAGAACCACGAGTTTGTCTTTTCATAGGGAGGGAGTTACGAGATGAGAGAGCTGTCAGTTCATGACAGTACTCTCTACAGACATGTATTGTTAAAAATCTCAAAATAAGTCAGGATTTAATTTGTTCAGGGTTAGTTTGGTTATTTCATACGGAAATAGGGACCTGTTAAGTTGGGGTTATCAGTGGTGATGTGTGAAATCATAAAGCGATATAAAATCTCCACCTGCAGAAGGTAAATCAGTGGTTTATATCTGCTAAATTGTTTCATTTTATCCTTTTTTCAGGGTTGGATTATGGGTCACAATAGGTGGAGACCAGCTGTGTGATCAAAATATTGTAGCCTTGGCTCTCAGCAGGCTCTTTCTTCCTTTTCTGAGTTTCTCTGGATGGAGATTTATTAGAATTGAAGCTGTTCACAGGATCAGAACCATTGAAGTAGGAATCATGACTTGCACTGTGTAAGTTATTGCAAACAGTTCCCTATAGAACTAATAAGGTTACGGCTTAAGTAAAAACTAAAGCTCTTCATTATATATAGTTCCACTATTTTTTTGGGAAAAAGGAATTTGGATCAAATGGAAATGAGATTTTTTTTTTAGCCTGTATTTTTAAATGAGCACATTTTAAAGTTTGTACTTAAAATATATGCATAAAGTAATACCTTTTTGTCTTCAGATGGTTATAAATGCAAATTGCTATTTTTCCATATATCAAATTAATTCAGATTTATTTTCTTAACCAAGTTTTTTTTCAGAATTCTAAACTATGTAAAAATAAAAGCACTACTTATTTTTGCAATACCTTTGCCAAAAAAGTGGTATTAAAATGGCAATATAGTTCATATTATCAGAAGTATGGAGTCATCAAATCCTATCCCACAGGGAGCATGTGATGAAACAGTATTCATCTAATACCTAATGATAATCCTATACAAATATTCTGGTGTGTTTGCTGTAGCATGTTTATGATCTTGTTGTGTCTGGTCCAAGTTTCTTGACATTCTGAGTACCCCTTTGGGGAAATATGACATCTTGCAGTAATGTACGCTGTGCATGTCAAAAAACATCACCAATCTGCTTCTGCTACTCTGAGTTATAAAATTGGATGAGCAGGCTGCTCATTTTTCAACATATGCAGGATGGTGATGTTTACAATACCAGCTGGAAAAGCAAGTACTTGTACAAAACAGTGCATGGAGACAACAGAACAGGAGGAAGAAATGAGAAAAAAAATAGATAGCCCCACACTCAAATTTTGTATATAAAGCAAGCCCTGAAAAGAGGAAAAAGATCTCTGGTAGCATCCCTGAGCCTTACAGGCCAAAATAAAATGTATCTGAAATACTTCAGGTTCTGAAACATTTAAAGAGTGGAACTATTGCTAGTTCCAGGTTTTCCTGTTCATTAAAGGCATCCCCCCCAAAAAAAAGCCCCACTCTCCCTCCAAAAAACAACCAAACCAAACGAAAACCTACATAAGAGAAATTAAAATAATAGTAAGAAAAAAAATTACTACCTCGGAAAATATATAAAATAGAATGTGACCTGGTTAGCTTCATGGAGTTTCTTTAACAAACTTTAGGAAATAAATTGCTAGATAAGGTAAATAAAATCTTGTATGTCTTTGAAGTAAGTCAGTCTTAGTTGCAGAGGGTTTGAAGATTTCAGCACTGAATCACAAGTTCAGCTGGTTCAACTAAGGATCAGCTCTAGCTTCCTTATATTATAAAATAGGTCATGAAAAGGTCTGTTCTGATGTGATTATACTCCTTAGAGTATTTCTACAGGCTCATCTAGAGCTATTCCAGAGATTTCTATACTTCACCAAACCTACTATCTTTATATCACTCTAAGAATATTTAGAGAGAACATAAAAGAACATTGATATGATATTTTGCGAATAAAATGACATTTAACTGCATGTGATTTTCAGCAGTTATCCAGTATTTAGATAACAAAAGAAGTCAGAGTAAAAACTTCTGTCTTAAACAGCTTTTTCTCAGGCTTCTGTTTAAATTATCTCCTGAGTGATATATGTTCCCTTTGTGAGTCTAATCTTTTACTATATTTTTTTCCATTTTTATTTGTTCTGAACTTGATAAGAAAGCAAATATGAACTTAAGAACTATGATAGATTGAGTCTGCGAATGTATAGTCCTGTATGTGTAGACCTATCTGCCCTCTATCTTCTTAATTTTTACAGGTTCCTCTCTGTACTGAAGCAGAAATCTCCTTTTCACAGTGCAAGACCACAGTGTAAGTCAAGCTGCCTAAGGAAAAGGAAAAAAAAAGCAAATGAGTAGGATAATATATTCCTTAGCATAGTGTTTTGTTGTTGTTGCTGCTGCTTTGTTGTGAGTTTTTGTTTGTTTGGGGTTATTTTCAGCAGTTAATTTTCTTCACAGTAGCTTTTATGGTTCTGTGTTTTTGATTTGTGCTGGAAACATTGCTGATAACACAGGGATCTTTTCATTATTGCTGAGCTCAAGCAGTGTCATGGCTTTTTCTGCTCCTTGCTGCACCCCACCAGTGGGGATGCTGAGGGTGCTCAAGGGCTGGGAGGGAACACAGCCAGGAGAGCTGATCCCAGCAGACCAAAGGGACATACCCTGCCATATGACACCACACTCAGCATATAAAATTGCGGGAAGAAGGACAAAGAGTGGGTGGTTTGGGGTTTTGGTGTTTGTCATCCCAAGTCTCTGTTATGGATGATGGAGCTCTGCTTTCCCAGGAATGACTGCTCCTGCCTGCCCGTGGGAAGTGGTGAATGAATCTCTTGTTTTACTTTGCTTGCATACATGCTTTTGCTTTCCCCATTAACGTGTCTATCCCAACTCATGAGTTTTGTAACTTGCACTCTTCTGATTCTTTCCCTGGTCCCACTGGGGCTGGGGACCTGAGTGAGCAGCTGTGTTGGGTTGAGCTGTCAGCCAGGGCTAAACCTTGACACACAACTGAAAACAAACTAGATATTTACTGCAGTATTTAATAGCAGAGTTTATAAGTTAGGTAGGAAATGTTTAGCATGTCCTGTGCAAGACAGTGTCCTCTTTAATATTAGAATAATGGAACGTCTTTTAGGGAAAAAAAATTGTTTAACACATTTTGAAAACCCAAGAACTTTATTTAACATCTGAATGAAGAATTAGGCTTCTAATTTAAAAACAAAGAAAGTACCACAAGTCTATCGAAAAAGTACCACAAATGACATATATAATAAGTTGCAGGTTGCAGAAATCATTCTTCTGAATTGAAATAGTCAGAGCACTTCCTGATCTTACACCATCATCTTTGGAAACACAAGTATCAGCAGAGTAAAACCAAGCTATTGTAAATCAGAGACAATCTAAGCATCAGTCTGTACAAGATAATGTAAAAACTGGGGTAATCTTAATCTTTTGGATTTATGGTTTAAAAAAATTGTACAGCTCTTCATAAGAGTATTTTCCCTGTTGCATTCTGCAAAAATACTATAAAATAAAACCCTCCCTCAGATAATTTTTGCTCTAAGTGAATGAATATATAACTATCAAAAACATTGAAAATATAATTCAATTGAATGGTCATTAAAAGATACAGCTTTAGGAATCAAGTTGTCTTTTTGAAGTGGGAATAAGATGGATATTTGAAAGAGAAGAGAAAAAGAAAAATGTATATTTTCCTTTTTTTAAAACTAATTTATGAAACAAAGAACTACAGAGAGAGATTCATTACAGTTGTGTAGATTAGTTGGACAAATATTGACTGCAATTCAAGTTCATATTCCATAATTCATAATCTATCAATAGAATATTTAGACACGATGGTCACGAAATCAAAATATGACTGTTGGATTTACTTTAGATCAAAGCCATCCCTAAAAAGGAAA
Source organism: Toxostoma redivivum (assembly GCA_013397375.1). NCBI lineage: Eukaryota > Metazoa > Chordata > Aves > Passeriformes > Mimidae > Toxostoma > Toxostoma redivivum. The sequence goes on along the minus strand of VXBI01009294.1, from coordinate 80,169 downwards.
GATGATATATGATGTGTTATAAAAATACATTTTCTTCCTTTTTTGTTTTGTTTTTCTTTTTCTTAGGCTTTCTTAAGACAAGATATAAAATAAGAACAATATAATTAGATATCAACACGAAGGAAATATATAGAAAGTCATCAATTATGTAGAAAATTTCTGACTTTAGAAAAATCTAGATGAGTGATTGGTTCTAGAATTTAAAACTAAAACCCAAGAATATAACTAGACAAAATATCTAAAACTTGGAGAATAAAATAATGAGAAAACAGAAGATACTTACAGTTAAAATTAGAGATTTGAAAAATTAAATAAGTTTAATATTAAAAAAATATAACTTTTAAGAACTTTAAAACTTCCTTTGCAATCTCTCTCTCTGAAAAAACAAAAAGAATATTAGTTACTTTATATTTATAGACATATCTTTGAGATGTGTATGGAATGAAATTCACAACATATCATTGAAATAGAAGTAGCTGTTCTGAGACAAGAACTTAGATCTTCCCAAGCATGCCGCATATGAGGATATTGTAAAAACAGGGCTGAGTTAAGTTGCACAGATTTTTAAATTTCTAAAACTGAAAAATACACTTGTCTCATGCAGCAGTAAGTTTTCAGGGTTGTCTGTCACACAGAAATCCAATGGCACATCATGGAACATTCCCTGTACTTTTCCTTGTATCGTGAAAATAGGTCATTAGCTCAGTGAAGCCACTTGAGGTAAAACAAAAGTATTGACCAAGCACTCTCTCATCAAACTCCTTAAAGTGTAATTTTTTTGGGGGACAAAGAAAAGAAGAATTATAGTTTAAGGTCTTCAATCTATATGAATATTTCCATTGAATGTTTTAAAAATATTTACAACCATTTTTTACTTCTTCCTGTGATTAGTTTCAAGATTTCTACATAAATATTTGTAGGATCAAATATGAAAATTGTGTTTTCCCTTGTGGTATGCAAAAAAACCTAAATGAGATCATTATTGTATATCATGTTTTGCTAAGAAGAAGCAGGTGTCAGAAGAAAATATGAGTATCTTTATAACGATTTGATATAGACTTTTGTACATTGTGTGGAAAGCAATTAGAGTTTAGTAGTTAACTGATAGTTCTATAAATTACTTGTAAAATATGAAGTAAAGTAAGGCTTCCACCTTTCCACTAATGATGGTAAATTGTTATAGTCATGAACAAAAACCCTATCCTTCTTAAAATGCAGCCAGAAAGAAAAATTACTTATCATATAATGAAAATCGGATACGAAAGACTCCTAAATATTAATTTAAGTCTTATAGGAAATTAATATAATTAAACAATGAAGAATTAGTTCCCTTTTTTTTTTAAAGTAAGATGCATAGATTAGATTTTGTTCTTATTCTGTACTTCCACAATTAGCAGTAATTCAGTCAAATTCCATGGATGCAGCCTGCATGGAAGAAGATGAATACAGTAAAAAATTGCTGGTATATATATAATCTGACTTAATATGAGTAGTGTAATTTACTGCCTTGAACCTTACATGGAATGCAAAACAGACTAGGCACTGCATAAATAAGGTAAGAGACTATTAATGTTCAAGTATCTCATTGGACATAAAAAATTCTTTACAATACCTCACTTCCAAAAGTGTAGGTGGAAGATATTAAGATAGTGGCCTGTAACTGGCATATTTTAACTTAATGTGTATATATACTATGTGCATGTATATTATATATATGTGTGAAAATATTTGCATATCTGCTCCCATTTTGCTTTCCTATGGAAATCTTTTCAAGTCACTATGACTGTAGCTGAAAGATTAAACAAATGGGCTCAGAGAAGGAAAATAGACCATATTGAGGGAAAGGGAAGCAAGGGGGAAAACAAAGATCAAAATCCATTATTTTAAGAATTAAAGGGGCTCTTAAAACACTAAAGATTAGAAAAGAAGGTATAGAGGGAATTAAGAGGGCATTTTTATACTAAAAGCAATAAAGGCATAATTAAAATTTAAGAGGGAGGGCCAAGGTCTTTGATCCATCTGACTGTTTCAATGTCAATTAATGCCTTGTCAGGAAATAGTCCTAGTCTTTTCAGCTTCACTAAGAAAAGACAAATGGTTAACACTCCAAAGCTAGACTTTTTTTATTTTTCCTTAAAAATCACTTTGAATCATTAAATGTATTTTGCTAAAAATATAAAACAGAAACTGGGAGGATTTTCAGTGTAATAAAAAAAAATCCTTTGTTTGAAGTTAAGATTATTATTTTCAGAATTTTTATTTTAAAAACCTTTGTTTCTAGACTCTTCTTAGTTTTCATATAGAATTAAAACGAAAAAGAAGCTTTTTTTGAGAAAAATAAAATTTTACTAGATTTTTTCTAATTATAATGTCTGTACCTCCACCATCACTAAAAAACGTCTATTACAGTAGTACAGATGCTTTTTAAGTATGAAAAAAGCACCTTTTTAGTGAACAGTCTGGTATTTTCCAAAGTCTTAAAAATTAAAACTTTATTTGACTAATTTTAATATGTCAGGTAAATAAAAAAATCATCCCTGTCCTAAGAAAGCATTACTACAGTATTAGTACACTTGAAGAAACTGTGCTAAAATGATCAGGAGGAAAGAAAGAGTGGTTTATGTGGCACAGCTGTCAGTCTTTGAGTTCTGAGATAAAAATTTAATTGTACCTATATTACAGTTATCTATTTCAGTATACAGTTTTTAATCGAAGGTGTTGAGTTCCTTGTAGCTGGAGCTTGGGAAGCAGTTCTGACTGCTCAAGTTTCCCATTCTATTCATGATGTCTTAATAAAGCCTAACAGTCTGCAAGACAAAAAGACATTTTATAAGATAATAGGAAAGTATACGACTAATACCAGGTATCAGTGCATCAGTACGTTTATTATTACTTGTTGATGTATAATTAGCAGTGTTAATAATAATGACAGAACTTTTATCCTATGTTTAGTGAAAAGTATCTCCAAAGGCTGACAGGAAAACTTCTGAATAATCTAATACTGGAGAACAGATCTTTATGACTAATAATTTTATATGAGCATTGATAGGTGATGGAAGTTTGGAAACACCCTCCTTGAGGAGATGGAGTGCCAAAGCAAGTGGGATGAGCCCCAGGGTGTGCAGGAGGCTGCTGAGCTGTGAAATGTCTCAGTGTTCCACACAGTTAGGTTTTATTTTCTAACTTATGAAGCAATCACTTTGATTCACCAGATTATTGTAAGTCTCTTCATTACAATTGCATCCTGTCTCCTCAACTACTTGTGATGCATTTCTTTACAGGCACTTAAAATCTTTATGTGCTGATTTCTATATATATTACTATTTTACTCAAATTTTAGAATAATGGAGATAAAATAGATATAATAATTAAAATATCCCACAGCTTCACAGAAGGTCACGACATATGGTAACTCACACCTATTTTATGGCTTAATCATTCACTATGCTGCAACCACTGAGAATCTAGACTAGAACCAGTAATAAGTTTAATAATAATGGCATAAGAAGACAAGCATTAAAAACCGGGATATGCTGCATTTGATATTTGATATTCATATATTTGATATAAGGGGCATTACAATGAAAATCAGGAGGATGGAACTCTTCTTCTCAGACATTCTCCTGAATTCTCATTCTAATACAAGCTAAAGAAATGCCTTGCACTTAAAAAAGAGTGATTTTCTTAGCAAAGGACGTGTGCTGAAGCCTGCATTCCAGTAAAACCTGTCCTTTTCAATAAATGGTTTTTGGCCCTGAAACTGGGCTGCAGAGCCTTTTTATAGCAATAGATTTCCTGCTGTTGATACACTGAGTTCTTTACTCTCTGTGTATCAGATGGCTGTTCCATGGATAACATGTTTTCTGCAGGACTGCTCCATTTTGAAAGCACTGAACAGTAAGAATTGAAGAAAATTTCTGTACAATTAAGTGGAAAAAGAAAGAATATAAAATAAAAAAGAAAATCTAAATATACTTTCTAAAGCCAACAGAAGTTAATTATTAAAATTATGGCAATGGGCCCAAGGGTGAACACATTGCCTGTGTGTGTAAATTAAATTAAACAAATAACAAAGAGTTTTATTTGGAGACAATATTAAAGAAGAAATTTCCATTCCACCTGTTTTATTAAGATATAATAGCAATTTCCAAATGCACCACAAACCTTTCCGATTGAATTAATTTTTCTTTGCCATTCAAGTAGAACATAGAGAGCACATTTTCCAAAGAAGCAGCTTCATTAACATCCATGAGCACTATCATTGGGGTATTAAAGAGCACATTTTCAAATGCATAGGAGAGAGAAAACAATAGAGAGATTGTAACATTAAAACCAAACACATTTTAACAAGTAAGAAGTTGCAAGTAGTACATCAAAAGTAGAAATGCAGTGTTTCAAATTACAGTGATAATCTAGATCTGATTCTTATTTTTTCAGTGTAATCATTTCTATCTGAAAAAGTCATTTCTTCTATACTCAAAGCTTAACGTTTCTGTTGGCAGAAGAAATTTTTTGAAATTTTTTGTGGTATTTCTATTGTCTTTGTGAGTGCTATACCTTATTCAGTAGAGCATTTTAAAGACTTTTTTTTTTTTTTTTTTGATTGCTTGTTGTTAGATTGTTGCTCTGGGTTTTGTGTGGGATTTTGAGGGTTGGCTAGTTTGGTTTGGATGCAAGTTTTTACCTGCCCTGAATATTTAACAAAAAAAACCCAAAAAAACAAAAGGTTATTTTTAGGTGTGCAAAACATCACCAAGTGCTTTGAAACTCTCAGTGCCTTGTAGTTTTTCTGAGACAGTAATCCTGGCCAGAACTTTGAAGAATAGAGAGATAGTGGTCAACTTGATGCTGGATGCAGATCTGAATATGCATATCCACGTGGACTTAAAAAGCTACGTATACACTAAGCAAACCTAATTCCATTACATTGCCCAGCACTTCTGTGCTCTGGATAGGAGTCATTCAGGAGCTACCTTTGGTCTTCCACCATCTTTGCTACTACCTGCAAAGTCAAAAGATTTATTTTCAGGGATATGAAATTGTAGAAGCGTTACTTGAAATACTGACATCAACACCAAAGTCAGAGCGGCTTTCTTTTTTCTTTCTTCACAGAAAGGGAGGCTGAAAGGGAGGCATCTAATATTAGAGTCTGATCTGACTGATCTCAGTAAGAACACAATTTGAACAAATTCAATTGGGAATTTGAATGTGAATGTCATCAAGTTTGAAATGACTACACCTACCTATAGGAATAAAAGATCATAGGATAGTTCCAGCTGGAAAGCTGCTCAGGAATGTCCAGTCCTACCTCTTGCTCTCAGCACGACCAGCTCTGAGGTCTGTCCTGGTTGTGCAGGGCTTTTATCTGGATGGATCTTGAAACTTCCACAGATGGTGAATGCACGTCTCTGGGCAGCCTGTCCCACTGTGCCCTGTCCTCAGGGGAAAAAAACCTTTTCCTTACATCCTGTCACAACTGCTCTTGTTCCAGTTATATCTTGTCCTCTCACGGTACATCAGCATCAAGAGCCCATAGCTGTCTGCTCAACAGCCTCCTCACAGCTGCTGGGGAGTTGCTGTAAGGTGACGCTGAGGATATCCCTTATCCAGGCTGAACAATTCCCAGCCCTTCACCCACACCCCACAGTGCAAGCTTCCCTCCCCACAGTCCCATCATCCCTTTCCCTGTCTTGGTGTCTCTCTCCTGAACCCATTCCTGTTAGCTGAAGTCTTTCTTGCACTGGGGCCCTGAATACAACCTTATGCAGGAGCAGATCTTGTTGCCAGGGGTATACCCCTGCTGTGTCCTGTCTCTAGACATTTGCTAGGAAACACTAGCTGTAATTTTTCACAGCCCGGAAAACCACTGGAAAGCCATGACCATGTGCTGGCCTGAACACCACACAGACTGGAGTCTCATGCAGACGGCATACAAAGTTCTGTATAGCTGTAGATTTAGCCTCTAAATACCAACATATTCTTTTGGCATTTTTCTTTCCAGAAATTGTACAACTGCCACAGAGATTGTCTTGGTTAGAGCACAGTGCCAGTAATGCCAAGGTTGTGGGTTTGATCCCTGTATGGCCATTCACCTAAGAGTTGGACTTCATGATCCTAGTGGGTCCCTTCCAACTTAGGATGTTCTGTTATTCTCTTTCTGAAATATTAGGATAATTAAGTCAATTAAGTTAATTAAGCATGTAACACTGTATGGGAGTGCTAGGTATGTTACATTAAAAATGTTTTAATGAAGATTGATAGACAGTTTATGCCTCTCTTGGCCCCTCAGCTTCCTGTGGGCGGGTCTACAAGGCAATCCAGAATGTCCAGTACCTTGCAGATAGGATTGCTTGAGTTACCATTAGCATGTTCAGGTCAAATTCTGGTAAGGCAAGAGGAACTCGAGTATATATTGAATTATAGATATACCTGCCATATAAAGATCTAGTACACTGATAACCAAAGCTATAAGATTAAAATATGCCTTCATGTGCTGTACTATGCAGTAAGGATGGCCAGTTCTAAATTCCTGCATGACATTAGAGTGAGAATGGCACGTGCCTTCATTAACAAATTTTTTTTGCTTTTCAGGATCCCCCAAGAACTGTTTAATTGAAGACAGATCTCTGAGACACCTTTCTCTCTGCCCTACAATGCCCAACGGCAACAGGATGTTCAGGCTTGCATTTTTATTCACTGTTCTGAGCAATGGTGGCATAATCCCACCAGCGTATCATTGGCGTTTTAGGGCTCCCTGATTCAAATTATTATTTCAATACTGCATGTAGTATAATACTGTACACTCCAGTGCTAGGTAGTGTGTAGTACTAGCATCCTGCAGGTCTGTGAGCTCGTCTCTGCCATGTTCTGTGACACAGCAGAGAACCATCTCCCATTAATGTTGTGACTGTCTCCTTCCCTTTTTTGAGCAGTAGTTGTAAAGAAGGAGGCAAAGAGGTACAAAGAAGAGGTGCCTTCCCAGCCACTCTAGCAGTACATGCCAAGAGAACAGCTGCTGTTCTATAGTTATTCTTCCTTAGAGAATGTGGTCCAGGAAGGGAATTAAATACTTTCATAGGCTGTAATGCACCAAATATCCTTATCTGGCCATCTTATCATCCTGCTAGTGGTGACTAAGGCCGGCATTTAGGAACTTTGAGAAACAGAGAATTATTTGAAAACTTCCTGTGCTATTCCTGATAAACAACAACAAAAAAAAACAAAAACAAAAACAAAAACAAATCCAACAACCCCCCCAAAAAACTCCAGGAATTTTTTGAAGTGGACAACACATCTGGACAACCAAGTTTAATAGTCACTGACAGACAATCCTTCATTTGGTTAAAGACTTTTAAAACACATTTATTCCTTTGTTTTCCAAAACATCCATTGAAAATGAGCTCCACAATTTAATTATGTTTCTTTTATTTAGCTGTCTGTTCCCAGGTGTCCTCCTACTCTACAGTTATCCAGAATTTCCTGCTGACATTAGCTAAGCAGTTGATGTTCACAGAGGAGTAAAAGGCATTTGTAGTGATCGTTAAACTGAGCATTGGAAGTTATTGCCTTTTATCAGTGTGGGGGAGGGAAATGCCCACAAACCCCAAGAAATATTATTTCTGCTTATCTTAGGCTACTGAAGGTATAGAATGTTTAAATAAAGATTGTGAAAACCATTGCCAGTGATCGGGACTCTTCAATTCAGCATGTATTGTTTAACTAATGCTGTCAAGCAGGAGCAGCCTGGAGACCTAACTGGGACAGATCACTGCATTTTTTATGCTAAGCTTGAAATAGGTTCCACAGAATCAAAAGTTCAATTTCTGATAGTGCCAGTTAAACCTAGCAATTTAACTGAGGCAGAAGAAAATGGAATAGCATGTGGTTTGCTGTGTTATAGGTCTTTCAGTAAGACCTCTATGATTTTTTTATTTTATGTGGTCATAAAAGGGATCCCATAGATTTTTTTTGTGGCTGACAGGATTTATTCTGCTCTCCTTGGAATAATTTTCTCTCCTTTGAACATTATGCAAGATAGTTCATACAGCTCAGCAGCTGCCCTCTAATTCCAGAAGGAGATATACTTCTTCAGTCCCATATGTTTACAGCACATAAAAGATTTGCAGACATTTTTGACACAAAAATATTTTAAATATAGATTAATATTTCATTTGTAATAGCTACATGTATTTCTAAATGCTTTCAAAACACTAGTGGTTCATGATGCTGGATGGTGCTGTCATTTTATCAAATGTTATTATCTCAAAACTGTATTCTGAACTTAAATGCTATTATATGATTCCTGAATCTGGTAAATTAAAGAAATGAACAGGTGTTTAGCTAGGTGAAACTACAGCTCTCCCATCTTGGATACCATCTCCAAGAGAACTTTAAGACAACTGAGGTCTATGCTATCCTTTTCAGAGAATCACCTGCAGGGAAAATAGCAGGAGTGCATCGTTGCTACCTCACGTAATAGTAATGTTGTTCTGTACTGCTTCTTGGCCTCCACTGTGTTCTTTAGAATGTGAAGAGCAACTAACCCTAAAGCAGAACATACAAACATTGTCAATTCAGCTACTGATTTTTATTCTTACATGAAAAGAATATTTTAATGCCCTGTAGCTTCAAGTCCTGTAGCTTCAAGTCACTTGACCTTGCTTCTTGACCACAAAAACTTTGAGCAGAGAAATAATCTCAAATAAACTACTTGTAAAAATTGTTTTCATTAAAGGACTTTCCATTTTGATTGTTTTATCCTTATGAAAAATTGCTAATGCAAATATATTTTACCAACATCTGCTAAACAGTAAGACTTCATAATATTCTCATTGCCCCATTACATAGAGCACGTATGTAATGTACATTTGCATGTGCATACAAACATTTAGATGGGCTCAGACAGAAATACACTTTATCAAACATGGACCTCCTAACTTCTCTGTATGCAGTGATTTCTATATAGTATTGATTTTATTCTGAATGAAATATCCTTAGCTATTCTGAAGACAAATGTCATTCGTCTAGTGAATATCTCATGGCAGAAAGAAAAATTCTGTTTTCTGCCTAGAAGCAGTGATATCCTTGTCTAAACAGTGTGAGTTTACAAAGAATACAAATGAAAAATAGCCAGAAATTGACAGCTTGAGCATCAGTAAGTATTAACACCCTCCTTGCTAATTGCTGCCATCACAAATTAATGGAAGTCTTTAAAATCTCCTGACAGTGGTTATGTAACATTCTGTGGTTAAGGGAACTCAAGTCAGTACATAACAGATGCCATCATTAATATGCAACTACATATGCTTTCAGTGAACAAGTTTTTGCTATTTGAAAATAATTCTTTAAAATCCTTAGCTTCTGCTTTCCCATCCAGGTGTTTTAAAGTGAACTGTTTTGACCCTTTGCCTTTTTCCATGAGAGAGCATATTTGGGCAGTATTGTAAATATTTTTAGTACAACCAGGATTATTCACAGTTTAACAGCTTCTATGTTTTTTATTGGGCCTTGTCCCCTTCCCTTTTCCTAGGAAACTTTGAAAACAGAATAAAACTTTGGAAAACCAAGTGATCTGTTACCCCAGCTTAATTTAAGCTCCTTGCTTTTTCAAGTTTTAAAATCTAACCCGATTTTCTGAGTTTTGTTCCTTCATTGAATTACTTTTTTCTTATTCCAAATCGTTATGGTTTCCATTTTAAATAAAAGCAACTCTTCACTTATGGTGTTGCCTGACTATGCACATGAAAAGTCACCCAAAGCAATACATCTGTCCTCATTTTCTTTCCAGTGCCAATAATTAAACATCACATTGGAAGGAGGGACCAATTAAAAAAAAAAGGTTAGTATAAAACTGTATATGAATAAGAGATTATTGTTACAAGTTTTCTTAATTTCTTCCTTTCTTTGCATACCTTTTGCCATCTCCCCTCTCTTCATCTCTCTATCTCTTCTTTCCCTGTAAATGGAGACATCTTCAACATTGGTTTGTGATGGACTCCTTTCACTTCTCACCCTGAGCTCTTTTCTTTCGCTAACAAGGACATCAGAAATCTAAAACAAGGCAGAGTCTAAAAGTACCTTCATGACAAAGATACACACACCCTCTTTCTCTCTCACAGATCACAGCTTGGTCTCTTCTGTCCCTTTGAATCTCTCAACAGTCTCCAACAGGGAATTGATGTCACTTCTCCTGGCAAAAAAAAAGTTGATGTACATCTGCCTTAGGGACTTGGGACTTATGCCTGAGTCACTGATGGGAATGTGACTGAACATCAGTGAATTGGCGAGGACATCTCCAGAAAGAGAACTGCAGATGAAAGGCTTCCACCTTGCACATAGTCAAAGGTTCAGAGTCTCTCAGGTCACCAGAAACATTCTGGTCTTTTCATCTCTCCTGACTGGTTTGATGGAGACTCCATCAGTGGTGACTTGGAAAGCAGATTGGGTTGGTGAGAGCCACATTACAGAAATATGTCAGTCACTTCTTTATTTTCACTAAGAGAATAAAATGATTATTGTTGAGTGATAAAATACATCATTGAGACAGAGCCCAGCCTGTCCTGCTGTTTATGATTGTTGTGTTTCAGGTGTGCAGGGCTTGTGTTTCTTTGCAATATTCTACACAACTCTTGTTGGCTCAACTCTTCCTTGTACCACATCTGCCTGTCCTGTAACTTCAGTGTCATCCACAAACCTGGTGAATGTGAATTCAATCCCATAATTGAAATAATTTACAGGGACGCTGAACAGCATCTGACCCAGGAGAAACTCCTGGAAGTCTCTAAATCTGATTTCTGCCAGTGGGACTTTGAGCCACTCACACTTTGACCTTGGTAGTTTAGAAAAATTTTTCCCCAAATAATGGTCCATCTGTTTATCAGAGAACTTGACAACTTGTTTGTAGGGCTATCGTGGGTGACCAGGTCAAAAACCTTGACAAAATCAAGGCAGATGACATCCACAGCTCTATTCTCATTCACGCAGCAAATTGTTTCATTGCAGAAGGCAATAAGGTTAGTCAAATATGATTTAATCTTAGTAATTATGTATTAGCTTCTTCCAGTCACCTCCTTATACTTCATGCTGCTGAGAGGTCCTTCCCTGAGGACCTGTTCTTTAGTTTTCCCAGGAACTGAAGTAAAGGTGATTGTCTGCAGTTTCTCTGACCTTATTTTTTTCTTTAATATTTGTAGTTGGGCAAAAATATTTAGCCTTTTCTGATTACTTGGCTTCTCCTGATGCCATGGATTTTTAAAAATGATTGATAGGAATTATTTTGTTGTCATGTCAGCCAGCATTCTCAGCATCCTTGGATACATTTTGTCTGGTCTCATGAATCTCTCTATACTTTGTATGGGTGGTCCCTGTCTCAACTCTTTTCTCTCATAAGTAGCTCACCATTTCCCTTATTTCTGCTCCTTGGTGTTAGAGACATGGTACTGAGGTGAATGAAGCAATTGTTTGGGTCCTTGCTATCACATTTGTGACTGACTTGCCAGTTCCAATTGTCATTAGCCTTTTATCTTCCTTGTATTTTTACATTATACTAGCATTTACAGACTACTTTCTGTTAGTCTTTATGTCTTAACAGTTTGAGCTGCAATAGAGCTTCTTCTCTCCTTCGTATGCTGCTGCATGCCCACCTGATATTTTTATGTTGTCATTTTGGAGACTCTACCTTTTGCCATCTCTCTGTCTTTTCTGTCCCTGAAAATATGTCCAAACCTACTTGTCCTGCAAGACAGACTCCTTAGTGATCTCTACTCACTATTTCCTGAGCATGTTGAGATCTGCTCTTCTCAAAGGCTTTATTTGGTCCTTGTCTTCCTCACCCTCAGGGTCTTAAACTACACAAATTTGTGATGACCACATTGCCAAAGATGTCATTAATATGAAAGTGTCTAAACAAACCTTTGTTGCTTGTATACAGCTTTTCTGGTAGAGCAACACTCTTACCTGGTAAGTATTTACTGGGATTGGTTTTGGAAATTTTTATCAGTGCATTCCAGAAATCTGCATTGCTTTTGTACTGCTGTGTTGCTTTCCAACAAATATCATGTTGAAGTCGCTGTACCAGGGCCAGAGGGTGTGAGGTAAGACTGTTACGTATTTATTAAGTGCCCAGGTAGCAAATGATTCTGCTAACCCAGACCTGTGACTTCAAGGTCCCTGTTTCTGAAACTGAATGTTGTGAAATCATATCTTATGCTCCAGTCTACAGCTGATCCATCAAAACAGACCTTCTCACTTCTGTGTAGTTATCTTGGCTTCCTGAAGGAGCGAGGAGATGGAAAAGATAAAAGACCAAGACTAACATCTGAGCAACAAGAGGCATACAATATTCTTGATGGTCATCAGTTTTCTACATTCTCACCTCCATTTGTCCACCTCCTTTTCATGAGCATGTCTAGCAGATCACACACATCCTGAGCACACATGCAGTTGCCACATGATCACCTTCTAACCTACTGCAACAAGTGAGCACAGCGGGAGTTTCACTTCACTAGCTTCCCAGCAGCACAGTTTTGTTTATTCTAGCAAAAAAGTCTATACTTTAGCCATAGCACTCACTCATCTGCATGGCAGTGGCAGAGATTTCCTTATCATACCTCAACATGTGGAGGCAGTTTCTTTTGCTTTACGTATGTATTTAGATATTAAGTGCTATTAGTATTTTTAAATGCTACATGCTTATTTTGCTTATCCCAAAAGATGTAAATTTTAGAGATTAATTTTTCTGCTTTGCAGAAAATTCTGATTTTTTTTAACGATTTTAGTTTTATTCTAAAAACAAACATTTAAGTGTTTCTGTATTTTGTGAGAAAACCTGTGTCTTATATCTTTCTGAATGGAGAAATAATTTTTGGAAAGAGCTAAGTGTCATGTAGGTAGTCAATTTGAATCTTTGTCTACACAACCTTTTAAACCCAATTGCAATAGTCTTGTTATGTCAGTCTTTTTTCACTTTGGAACAGATTGCTGATCATAAAATATATCTGTACAGGTGAGAAATTATCTATAGAAAGCAAGCTGATAGCACTGAATGTGTCTCACTTGTGACCTAAATCTAGTCATAACTTGCCTCCAGCTTGAAAAGCTTAAGCATTAACCCACTGTGCCATGTAACCATTCTCTACCTCTGGCAAGCTAATGAATGATTCAGTGGTTTTCATGGCTTCAGTTCATTCTATCTCTGCAGCTGGAGACAGAGTTTTAAGATATTGCCAGTCAAACATGCTCACAAAAGCTATTGGTCATTAATGCAATGCATTTGTGGTATTTTCTCCACAGTGGCTTTCCCCCCATAATCTCTTAATTTTTAATTACCGATTGTTCTGGTACTGCAGCATTGGTAAAATGTTCTATAGGAACCAAGACATTATTTCGTCTTATTTGAATATGATTTTGACCTTCACAGAGAAAATACACGGGAACTCTTCAAGCACTAACTGCCTATGAATAAATAATTTCCCATAAAGAATGAGGAGCAAAAGTATAATTCTGATATTAATCTGTTACATATAAATCTGATTTAATCTTTTCTTAGTATGATACTATGGAAATACTGTGATCACTTTGTTAGCTGTGCAGCACAGAAAATAATTTAGATACTCTATCCATCCAACCAGACCCACTAGTATAAACAGAAATATTCTTGTTACTTCAAATCAAATACATGGCCTGAAAAACAACATCTGTGTTGAAAAGAAAGAGCATTTCAAATCCACTTTATTGGAAATAGTCAGTGCTTTCCTAAAGTCAGAGCAATTTCTGTTCATAAAGCTCATAGACCTAGGATTCTTCCCAGCTGTATTATCCTGTGCCTGCTTATTGCTGACTTAAAAAGGAAGCAAAGAATGTAAAGTAATTATGCTGAATGTTATTTAAAAGTAGCCGACATTGCACATGAGGCCATGAAGTTTGCTTCTTTCATTTATTTAAAACTCAATTATGCAGATATAAAAGAAAGTGCTTAAGGCTTTTACCTGTTTCTTCTCATTGATTTTCAGAGAGAGGGGTTCTAAATTCATTAGAAGCTTATGGAGTTCTTGTTTGTAATCTTCTGTGATTATATAGCCCAGAAAATTTGGGCTCATTTTAGTCCCTTAAAAAATGGTTGTGCAACATATCCGTTGAAGATTTTTTCTGCTGAAAACAAAGAAATGAATGTGTCAAAATTCTGCATTAATTCCCAAAATAATATGAAGTTCCCCCTAGGGAGAAGATTCTGCTGTTCATTTCTAAGTTATATAAAATGCATCTATTTTTTGCTGGCCACATGCCTCACTCTGTGTTTGTGCCGCTTTATATTTAAGATCATTATCCCACTTTTTTTCTTTCAGATCAATCAATAGAGGCCAATATTCATCTTGGTGGCTGCCGTTACAGGTTTATAAAACCACCCCTAAAAGTTTGTTTTTCTAGATTCTCAATGCCATAAGTCCACCACGTCAGCCTGAGTTTCAAGTTATAACCTAATTTGACAAAAATTAATATTGCTTTCAAAATGAGTATTAGCCTGCTTAAATGTCAAGAATAGATCAACATCTCTAACAAATGTACAGATATTTAGGAAATTATTTTCAGAAGCACCCCAAACCATTAAATAGCTCCTTCAGTGTCACATGATGCAGAATATCTGTCCCAGCTCATCCTAAAATTCTACTTGATTCTGAGAGATGCCAGTGGTCTGATAGCCACTACCCATATTACTACCTCATTTCACCCTTTGCTAAGAGTACTCTTCACTTCAGACAAGATGAGAGGATTGATACCCCACAGTACTAATATTCTGATTAGCAAGAAAAGGAATAGAAATGTTTAATGTTTTTTTCTATTATTTTTCTAGCCAATTAACCTTAGAAATTGAGTTCTTTTCTTCCTGTAGAATAGGTGTATTTGGGTATTTTTGTAATACACTGGTTGTTTCCTATAATTCTCCAATAAATAAATTGTTACAAATGCTGTTGTCAGGCCATTCACATTTTCTCAGTATGCAGCAGGTTTTACATACACAGAATGTTTAATTAATTTTCTGATTAATGGGCTTCTTTTATTATGCTACTGCCATTTGGCAGCTGTTTTGACAAAACTGCCTTCCTCATTACAGAATTTCTACTTGTGAAAGGAAGTCAACCATAGCAAATGAGCTTATTGAATTATCCAGCTCACCAATTATATAGTATAAAATTATTCATCCTGATATAATTTGATCAGGAAAAATCATTTATCTTTAGTAACTGCGTTAAATTAGATATTATTCTGCTGGATAGGTGCAATTTTGCAAGTGTCTGTACTTAGGAAACTTTTTTTTAATTTACTTGAACACTAGGTTATTGCCTATTTTCTGATTTCACTTTGCTACCAAAAAGGTTAGTTTCTGACTAATCGCTCCATTGAGCCCAATTCATTCAAAGATTAAAAAGCAACACTTAGCCATTTTAGAGAGAAATGTCAGATTGATACGTATCATTGACAATGCAGTTTTGAAAGATGTGATATAAATGTATTTCTATCTGTTAATAAATCAATTAATTCAAAATCAGTCTTGAAATTCCAACATTATTTACTTGTGTGCTTTGCATGCATTTTGGCACTATTCCAGAAACTCTGCAATCAACATTGACAATCCAGTTTTTACTCCAGTTTTATTCAATCTAACACATTCAAGATTGACCTCACTTTCTATACATTGGCATCATTAACCTACATAATCTCTCTTATAAAGAATCGATGCTTGATGCATGTGAAAGAAAAGGGTGTAATGTTTCAAAAAACCCCAAAGGTCTAACAGAATATTGTGGTATACAATGAACAGTTGGTTAAAATAAATATTTATTAATTGCTTAACTTGAAAACCATTGTAATTAGTCTTATTCTCCACAGTCACTTTTTCAGTGTAAAACAACCCAAAGATTCTTGCTGAAGAGGAAAGATATGGTTTATTTGGGGTACACTCATCTGACAGTAAGTCAGCTCAAGGATTCTCCAGATATTTCACTAGAATATGCAAATTTCTCAAAGCATAAACGAGTATGCTTTATCTCCTCTGTTCAGCTGGATAAACAATGGCATAATGACTCTACCTGTGTGCAGGGACAAAGGACTGATGTTTTAGTCTCATTACAGTTTTACAGCACTTTTGGTTTTTGTCTTCTGTGATTTCACAATCTGCACTGCTTTTTGATTCTTCTATGCTTTCATCTAAGTGCACTCTGCCCCTCCACATTTATCATACTATGTATAAGAACAAACAATCTGTTATTTGTCAGACCTTACTGATCATTGTCAATGTCTCATTCAACCGAAGCTGTCAACAGAGAGAAGAGTGACAATCATCC
Source organism: Toxostoma redivivum (assembly GCA_013397375.1). Classification (NCBI taxonomy): domain Eukaryota; kingdom Metazoa; phylum Chordata; class Aves; order Passeriformes; family Mimidae; genus Toxostoma; species Toxostoma redivivum. The sequence goes on along the minus strand of VXBI01009294.1, from coordinate 63,829 downwards.
CATACCACACCCTGAAGTCATGTTTACCTGGAGGATAACCCTACGTCCATTTACCCTTGGTTTCATTCCTGTCAGTGTCTGATTAATCAAAAACATGTCAGCAAGTGCTGGAAGTACCTAGGATGGTAGTGCTAGGGTTCTACAGTGGTTATTTTGTGTGCCTGGACTTTTGCTGGTGCCAGTGTCAGCTGTGTCTTAGATATACTTGATACACCTAAGTGCATAAGTATAGCTGAGTTGCTGGAGCCTACTGGTAATGAGATAATTATCAGTCTTGATAGCCTGTACTTGCTTCTGGATCAGATTTTCTCTGTATAGAGATGATCAATTATTTCTGTTAATTGAAAGATACGCCTGCCTTCATGCTGTTGCCTTGACACAGGTGACAGGTGACTGTTTCTGCACTCTGGTTCCAGTCCAGTGGATCACTCCCTTTTTGAAGCTGTCTGGGTTACAGATCTGATGCAAAGTAGGTCAGAATATCCACCATGGCTTTCACTGAAGGTAATTGAGGCTTGCGAGTTTTGCCCCATCTCTTCTTCCTCCCACTGCTATCCACAGTGGTTTGTTGTTTGGGGGTTTTGTTTATTTGTTGTTTGGTTGGTTTTCTGTTTTGTTTCTTCCTTTTTCCCACTGTCCAGATGCAGATACAGATTATCATCAGTTTTACCAGAGACACCTTCTGGTCTCATATCCTCATTCAGTGTTGCCCTGAAGAGCTGAAATTTATTAAGATTGATGAGAGTACTGCATTAATCCATGGCCCTCAATACCCTGGTAAGCAGTTTATACAAGCTATCATTATCAGTGCTGGCTATTGCTGTTCTCAAAACTTGAAAGTTTTCTTTCAGGACAAACTGTCACATTGCTGTTTCTGAGGATATCAGTGTTTATGTTGCTGTCAGTGGCTTTGTAAATTTTGCTGTGTTCCATACAGCCTTGCAGTCCACATTTTCTTCTTGCATTCTCATCCACTGTATCCTCAGGGAAGCAAAAGTTCCTTAGTGTTTCAGGAAAATAAATAAATAACAAGTTTGGAAAATGAGCACCTCTCCATCTCAATATTTATACAAGAAGGGTCCATCCGCCTGGGTAGCTCAAAGAGGTGAGGGGAGGGACAGGTGAAGGATTTTGTAGAGCCTGAGAGCACTGCTGCAAAATAGCAGTGAAATAGCAGAAAATAGCAAAACTTTTAGATAGTTGTGATTATTTAGACAATTATTATCTACATGTGGCATATTATCTATAGTGTTTGACTTATTTATAAAGTTTCTATTGTAGGCAAATCTTACTAACTGGAATATGAAAAATTAATTACACCTTGGTAGAGTTGGTCCTTTCTCCCTCAACTATTTTTTGTTTTCTGCTCTGTGTGTCTGTGTACACTTACTTGTATGTAGACCCAGTACATAAAAGTCAATGAGCAACAAAACAGAAGAGTTGGTGCCTAGTGAAAACATATTGACAACGAAGAAGTCAGTATCCATAACCAGCAGCTTTGGATTGTAACAAACCAGTTGTGTCATGGCCATGATCAGATGCTGCTTTGCTGTCCTGAATCAGGTAATGGTGAGTTCAGTGACTCAGCCTGAGAAAACACATGGGTGCCTTCAGTGTCTCCCATAACTGACATGTACTTTTGGCATTTCCATATGTTTCCTGAAGGCCATTTGCTCTTTTTGCCTTGAACAGGGTTTTAAAAATGTTATTAATTGGGATTTGTTAGCCTAGATCCTTGAGAATGGCATAAGCACTGGGCTAAAAGTCAGTGAGTAGCTACAGGCAGCCCTGGACTTACACTGTTGGGATGGCCTCTGTCTCATTTGTCTGTTTCACTTGTCCACTTCAAAGAACTTCAGTTCTGTTTTTGAAGTGCCTGGACCATGTTTTTGTTTTGTTTGTTTTTTTTTCTTTCTTTCTTAATTCATGCTCCCTTTTCTCCTCACCCTTAGTGCGGAAGCTTCTTCTTCTTGCAGCCGTCACATATGGCACATGCAGGACAACAAGTGGATCAGGCCCTGCCAGCGTAGGTTTAGGAAAGCCAGGTCTTGCTTGACCAATCTGATCTCCTTTTTGGATGGGGTGATCTGCTCTGTGGGGAATGGAATGGCTACAACAGTAGATGTTGTCTACTGGGACATTAATAAAGCCTCTAACACTGTTTACCACAACATTCTCCTGGAGAAACTGCTCGTGGCTTGGGTGGGCATAGTCTTTCCTGGGTTAAAAAAACTGGGCTGTCTGGCCAGGCCCAGAAAGTGGTGGTGAATGGCACTGCATCCATCTGGCAGCCAGTCCCTGGTGGCGTTTGCCAGGGACCAGAGTTAGGGCTAGTCTTGTCTAATACCTTTATTGACAACCTGGCCAAGGGGACTGAGTGCTCCCTCAGTCAGTTTGCAGAGGACACCAAGATGGGCAGGAGTGCTGGTCTGATGGAGGGCAGGAAGAACCTGCAGTGGGATCTGCAGAAAGTGGGCCAAGGTCAGTGGTGTGAGATTTGACAAGGCTGAGTGCTGGATCCTGCAGTTGGATCAGAACTGCATGCGGTGCTCCAGGCTGGGGGCAGAGCAGCTGGAAAGCTGCCAGGTGGAAAAGAACCTGGGGATGCTGGTCAACAGCTGGCTGAACACGAGCCAGTGTGTGTCCAGGTGGCCAAGGAGGCCAGTGGCAGCCTGCCCTGAATCAGCAATAGTGTGGCCAGACGGACCAGGGCAGTGGTTCCCCACATTGTTCTCAGCACTGGTGAGGCCACAGTTTGAATCCTGTGTCCAGTTTTGGGCCCCTCACTAAAGAAAGACATCGAGGTGCTGGAAATTGTCCAGAGACAGGCAGTAAAGATGGTGAGGAGTCTGTAGCATAGGCTTATGAGAAGCAGCTGAGACAGCTGGGGATTTTTAGCCTGGGAAAAAGAAGGTTAAAGGAAAACCTTATTTCTCTCTACAACCAGCTGAAAAGAGGCCATAGAGAGGTGAGGACCAGTCTCTTCTCCCAGGTAACAAATGTCAGGATGAGAGGAAATGGCCTTAAGTTGCTCCAGGGTAAATTTTGATTGAATATTAGGAAAAATTTCTTCACTGAAAGGGTAGTCAAACACTGGAACAGGCTGCCCAAGGAAGTGGTTGAGACACTTCCAGCCCTGAAGGTATTTAAAAGATCTGTAGATGTGGCACTGTGGAACACGGTTTAATGGCAGACTTGATGGTGCTGGGTTAACAGTTATTCTTAATAATCTTAGAGCTCTTTTACAACTGTAATGATTCTATGATTCTATCAGTGGGCTTTAGCCCACTGGCTAGGTAATTTTGGATTTCTGCCTAATTTTTATTTGAAAATCAAACTATGAACAGCTTTTCTTAATGTGCATAAATAGTTTTGAGGAGTTTTTCCCTGGTGTATTGGCTCTCCTCATGTGAAATAAAGAAATTGTTTCCATGTGAAGCTCTGGGAGCCTTCCTCTCCGTCTCTCACTCTCAGCAAACACAACAAATTTCTTCACAGGTGATTCCCATGCTACGCCTAGCATTCTTGACTGTGACTGTAGGAAAACACTGTATATTACAAACTTGAGGTATAAACCTTGGTGGTCTTTGTTCAGTATTGCCTTCATACTGGGAAGGGAGCAGTGAGAAGAATAAGAAAGCCTGGTGTAGCTATACTTTTGAGAAGATACACCTGGCAGCCATACAGAGGTGAGCAGCAGCCTTTGTGGGTTCACAGCTTTACAGTATCAAAATGTAAAGCTCTGTAAATCAGAAGGAAAACGGTAGCTACAAAAATTCGATCCCTTTTTATATACCCCAGGCCTGACCTCTCTGAATTCACTCCATCACAACTTCCATGATTCAATCTGAGATGGTTCAGATGTGTCCTGTTGGATAAGAGAGAAGGAGCAGGTCTGTTGTTATCATATGGGGCCGTTTGAAGGGACCCTCCGTGATCTGGCTGCTGCTGCTGCCTGGTACAATATAGGACTTTAAGAGGTGCTCTTGTTTTCAATCTTCAAGAGCAACAGTTCCAGGTCAAGCTGTACATAACTGCATTGTATCCACCTACACAAAAAGTTTAAGTGGTGATTGAAACAATATCTCATCTCATTTCTATTTACCAGGTTAAAGGAAGTTTGTCTCTGGAGACGACTCTCATCTATTTGCAGCAGGAAATAAATTTCTTTTAAAAATGAATCAAAAAGACTCTCAGGGCTGCAGCACAGGTCAGTGTAAAATGACTCTATAATACTTAGTTATTGCAAAGTTTTTTTCTGAGCACTTTATCTGAAAAATTCTGAAAACCCCTCAAAAATAATTCACCTTCTCTAGCTAGTTTGTACAGACCTGCTTAACAGAGCAAAACTTTAAAGAACTTTCTTCTCTTTTTTACTTCACTAAATATTTCAGTTATATATTTCAAAATACTTTTTTATGACAACTGAGAATTTAAAGTAGTCATTTAAATGACCATTCACACAATAAATTCTTGGATATAAATAGAAAAAGCAATGAGATGAGATAGCCATGAATTTTATTAAATCAGTTAGAATTTCAAACTTCAGATGATGTTACAGGTAACTGCAACAGGTACCAGATAACAGGTACAGGTACCAGATGATGTTACATAACTTAAACTGCCTGGTCCCATAAAATACCAGAGAGGAGGAAAGTACTTAAACATTGCAGTTTTTTTACTGTAGTTTTTTTTCCTGTCATAAAGAATTTCAGTGATTTGGCCCAATTCAGCCCTAGCTGTACTAAAGAGATTTTTTTTTCCATTATTTTTTTGTTATTCCTTAATGTAGTTATGACACTGCAAAGTAAATGAAGAAAATGGTAACTACATGCCTTTATTACTTGCTTGAGAGAAGCATAAATGCCTTTTCTCCTAAAAAGCATAGAATTTCTTACACTTTCCATTAACTTGTAGAAGTTTGCAGATTTTTTTTTCTTTTTTTTTTTTTTTTTCTGATAATGAAATCTAGTATATATATAAAGGTTTATATGGCTAAAGACCAGTTTCCCAACACATGTCTGTGTCTGAAGTCTAACTATTAGAAAGCTAGATCACATCAGGAAAAAGAGAAACTAATGGGGTGAAAACCCTAAACAAACTGACCAATTTGTCCCTAATTGTTTTTGTTGCTTTATATAAAATAAATTGAAGTACCAGATAAATATTTTTATAATGTGCAATATTTTGGTTTTGCTGTGATGCAAAAATAATGAATAAAGTTAGCTCCTTTACTAGTCTGCAACTTACGATATGTTTCCTTCAGTTTTCCTTTCAATTAATGTAATGGCTTGTCATTAGAACTGTGTAAGAAATTTTCCATCTAAAACAGAACTTGGAGTTCTCTTTAGATACTTCAGAGGTATTAGCCAACTCAACTGGCAAAGTTCAGAGTGACAGCAAAATTCCAGGAAAAACAAAGATGTTTCTAAGCAATCAACTACTAGTTGTAGTGTACATGTATTTATCTCTTGTCACATATTTATGTTTCATCAGTAGGACAGATGCCCATGAAAATGGCTACTTGTAATTTATCACGGCTTGTGCTCCTTAGAACAGGACCCCATAAGCGCTCAGCAAAGAGAAAACCAAACAACTGACTAACAAAAGAGTTCAGCAAACTGCTCAAAATCAGAAAGGAGAAAAAAAGTTTTAAATCTGTGTAATCCAATTTCTTCTGCTGTGTATTTTGCAAGAGTTGCCAAAGGCTACCAGTTCATCCTCTGACAGCATTCATTGTTAGGTCTCACTTGTGGGAGCTTGGTCAGTGTGAAGTGTCCCTTCTGTTTAGACCGAGATGGTCAGAAAATAGAGATGGTCACTTGGAGACTGTGGGTCTTTCTTCAGTGAGATATGACTTTCTTAGAGATAGGCAGGAAGCCCAGCTATAACATCCTTACTAGAAATGCAGAGGACAATACCCCTTTGGTTTAAACACAGAAGTCTCACTTTGCACTAAAATCAGATAACTTCATCTGTCACCAGTGCTGATCCACTCTGGAGATGACAGCAGTTTAGCAGTCTTCTGGGCTGCATTGGTGTTAAAACTTTTATGTGAAATCTTTCTGATTACTTTCTAGGAAATTCTAAATTAAACTCACCTACAGAAACAAAATAACATCTCAAATAACCCTATTTGTTTTATTTTGTTCTCACTGAATTTTGTATACTAAATTTTAGATTAACATTGTGTAGATAAGGAAGAAAAGTAACTAGCATTTTGAAATCAAAATTTTCATTTCCTCTTTTGCTGCTTTTCTCTTTTTTCCCCTCAACAGATTATCAGCTTCATTAACTGTCTGTGATTCTGTCTTCTTCATTACACATGATCCTATTCCCTTAAAGTCAACATAAAGAAAAACATGAAATATTAATGCTTAACATCAGATCCTGCTTGGTTATTTATGATATCTTGAAGACTTTATTAGGTGCTTTACTTCTATTAATATGTATTCTCCAAATTGGTGGAAAAGAACATGTTTCTTAGAGTTTTAGAGAAACCTGACATCATTTCCATTGTTTTATGGAAATGTCTTTGCTTTTTAACAAGGATATTACAGGGAGCTCTACATGAACATTTAAAGTGCAATAGGAATAGATGCTGCCAAACCAGGCTAAGGAAGGAGATGTGATGGAAACAATAATTTTGTTAAACAAAGGAGAAAACCTGTTCTGGTCATGTCATATTGCATAGTAGTGTTTTCAAAGCTGCACTAATCGCTATGCTTCAAAGAGAGGAACCACATTTTTCATGTTTTTAGTTCCAACATTTTTGCCATAGATTTGGGATGTAGTCATTTATATTTGTTTCCTGCAGCAGTAATGTCTACTACATTTTTGAGTCCAACACTCTTATACTGCTGGTTTAGATGTATTTTGTTAAGCCACACAAAATGGGTAGTCATGATAAGAAAACCAATAACATGAAAACAATGGAATTTATGATTTGGACCTGAAAAAAATTATTTTGTTATAAAGTACTATTAAATGGCATATTTGTTTGTTTATTGATTCCAGTGTACTATCTTGCAATAGTAATTTTCTTATTTTTGTTAAAACTATTATGATATTATGTACCTGATTGAATGGATTAATGGCTTTAAATAGATAGTAATGTGATGTAAAATTTTCTAATTTGCCAACCACTTATTAAATGTATTTACGATTACACAGTAAACTCTAAGAAATATACTAAAACCGAGTGATAGTATTTCCTATTTTATGGGAGACTTTGCCTTTACTGACATTAGATTAATAAGCTACAAGAAAATTGCAGGTGTCTTAAAAAAGTCACACTCCTATTTGGAATACATGTAACTTTACTCTTCCGAGTTATCATTCATTTTGATTACACTAGCTTTAAAAGGTTCATCTGTTCTAAATCTTCAGTAAATGTATATAGCTTTTTTACAGAATGCAACCAGAGGGGAAATAAATCAGTGTCAGAAATCCCCAGTGTTTAATTTCTTACTAATCTCATGGTATATCTCTTCTGGAGGAAGGAAAAAGAAAAAAGAAAAATAATAATTCTTTCAGATTTTACCTTTTAATTTGTAAAATAAAAACTGTCTTGTCCAAAGTTCAAATTCTATCTGATAACTTTGAGCAAATGCTAAATGCTGTCAAAAAGAGAAAAAAACAATATTCCTATCTTCTCATAGAAAGTAGTAAAAATTACTTGCTGACTAGAAGCCATTGCTATATCTCAAGTTAAACTCATGTCAAATAGTAAATCAGATGTATGACATTCCTACACACCTATTCCCTTTCATATAGACATATAAGTGCATGAAATGTGTATTTGCACTGCTGAAATATTCATGTGTCTATTGAAAAATTTACATTTCTGATATCCAAACCAACGCCTCTGTTTTTATGTCTGCTTGCTTGCTTGTTTTTGATGGATGCTTAGTACTCTCAGAGCTCCGTGAGCTCTTTTAAACTGTACCCACTGGAGAACCAGATTCCTGTTTGACTTTACAAGAAGCATTTGGTACAATGACTTATGACGATCACATGCACTTTTACCCACAAAGTCACTGCAGCAGGGCAAAGCTATCCATCACTTGTGGTAGTATGAAGCACAACAGATGTCCCAGAGAACAACTTATACTTCAGCAGGGCACTTGTCTTGGAGTGTGTTTCCTTCTAAAGATATTAGATGGAAAAGATAGAAAATCAGGGCATAAGGTCAAGCAATTTCAATTAACTAGGAATATTTATTATGATTAGAAGGTAACTATGTATTTTTAAGTGCATGTATATCTTTGAGTTAGAATTTACCTAGACAGAGGGTTGTGTAATTACACTACCTTATTTGCTGTCATTAAGGTCCCTCCAAAAAAGTAGTGAGTAAGAACTTTTCTCCCTGCAAAGATTACTTTAAAGCTCCTTCCCTCAGTGATATTTGTACTTCATCTATTATACCTAAGTCTGTCATAATAAATGCTTGTTTAATTTATTGATTCTTACGTTTATATTTATTTGAATTAAGTATGGTAATTAAAATGTTATGCAAACCTTTTGGAGTTTCTTTTTGAACAAGTTAGTAGTATCTTGTCTGCAGTTGTTTTTTTCTCTGTGTGTGTGTGCGGTTGTTGGTTTCAGTTCTTAAGGAGGTGTTGGTTTGCTTTTTTAAAGAGGCTTTTAATTAAATAAACAAAGTACTAAGGTATAAGAAAGGAATATTAAATACAATTTCTGAAGTTATTGCAACAGAACACTTAATGAGTTTATCTTTTGGTTTTGGTAGATAATGGTATGTAAAGCAAGAAATGAGAAAAATACTGGGGCCACCAACTCCAAATCAAAATGTGCTGTTCATAAAACCTCAGGAAGCAGAAATCAATTATTAACTTTTGCAGATTAATATGGAAAGTTATTAATGCACCTACTCATTTGCAAAATAGCTCATATTAGATCTTAATAGGTTAATAGATTAAAAATAGAGCACCTATGGAGAGCTATTGCGATTGATTCTTATTAAAACTTTCTTGTCACTGAAGAATAATTTTTCCAGAGTTTCCACTGAATTTCATGGAAGTCTAGGTCTACATAACACATTTTTTTTATGTGAGCAGACTTGTTCATTCCTCATGTGTACAGAATGATTGGATCCGGTATGAAACTGAGCAGGAATGCAGAGAGAGGAACATCCAGCACAAGGACATTGGGTAAAACATGACTTTACCTAGCATGTTCAGGACTGCTCAGGAAGTCAGGAGTTGAAGGCTAAGAAAGATATTCATTTACCCTAACCTCAACTCTAGTATGTCACTGGGTTAACGATTAAAACTGAAGCTCATGCTTAGAAAAACTTCTTAAAATATGAAATTTATGCAAAGGTAATCTTCAACAATTTTATGGTGGTACTGAAGGGCCTCCTTGATGAAGATTTGTAAGAGAAGGCAGGTTTGATCTCCTGTCAGCTGACATCCCTCTTTGCAAATAATAATATTTAGCAAAAACATCAAATCTGGTTACTGAATTTTAAATTTAAGGCATTGTGACAGATTCTAAAACTCCTTCAGTCTTGAAACGAAGCAGATTTTGATGTAGCAGTAGTTCACACTTTGCTTAGAAAGATTTTGTAACGGTATTTTTTTCTATTTTTTAACCTTTCTTCCTAAGAAATCCAGATGAGAATTCAGAGCACCCTATACCTATACTCACTCCCCTCATTTTACTGAAGGCAAATATAAACATTTGGAAAAAAATTGACTTTGACAGCTCAGCTATCTGTCTGTTTATCTAGAGGATGAGTATATTTCTTCTTTCATGTTGGAAAGTGAAAAACATTTTTACTACCTCAGTATTTAAGCATGCTTCTCAATGCCCTGCTGCAATTCTAATTATTATCCTACTGCATTCCACTTTTCCTATGCAAAGTACTCTGAAGGCACACTTTGTTCTTGAATACAGTAGGCATCTAGGGAAGAATCACTAACATTTCCGTTAAGAAGTCAGCAGACTTTCATCCTAATCCCTTGAAGTCATTCTTAACTCAAGGCTGGATAAAGTAAAATGTTTATGAAAGACAGAGATTTTAAAAAAATAGTTAAAGGAAATCAAGCTAATGATTTGCTTTCATTAAATTTATCATCAATAAAGCATTATAAATGTATGTTTTCTGTTATCTACCTGATATCCTGACCCCCACCATTCATAAGTTTTGTAATTTTGAATGCAATCTATCTCAGGAAGCAGCTATTAACGGAAAATGTTTTACAGCGGAGCAGATAGCTTTAATAGATAATTTCTTTTTTAAGTCCTCCCTCTCTGAAGTATTATTTTTCTTTTATTTTTCATGTATTGGTGATATCAAAAATAGCTAGAATAATTAAAATATGAATTATTTCTCTTTGAAAATATGTCTTTTTTGAACCGCTTGTTGACATTTGTCCAGATAGTAACACATTTCACAAGAGCAGCAAATCAACTGTAGTACATTTTTGTATTAAAATGTTCCCTTTTGCTATATATCCACCTGGGGTATATTGGTGTTCTCGATTTAAAAAAAAAAAATTCTGGATGAGCAAAATGGGCGCAGTTATTATTGTGTTTTTACCGATGTGGTTGTAAATGACCACATGGAGGTGAGCGACGGGGCTTGGGATGACACTTGTCTTCTTCGGCTACTGACCTTAACACCATTCAAAGATCTGTTTGCAACTGCAAAAGGATAGAGCAAAGCTTTATTGGAGAAAAGAGATACCCCTGTTTCTTGTTCTTTTATTTGGTTTTTTTTTTTTTGCAGAATGTTCTGGCAAATAAGAGCTCTGGTAAAGGCCATTTTCAAACAGGAATAGACATGAGTTTGCTCACTGAAAAAAGAAATTAGGCAAACACCGGCTTCAGCCACACTGAAAGAAAGGAAAATCTGAGACAAAGAAAGCAGTGAGGCTGAATGCTTCTGAGATGGGAGGTGGTAGAGTATAGTTCCTGAGTTTGGGGTTGCCTGTTAGAGGCCCTATCAAGAAAGGATAATTTCAGCACTCTATATATTCTGTACTTCATACTGCACAATAGCACTCAGCTGTATTTAATGTCTGTGGAATGAATGGGCAGAATTTGCTATAATAGAGAAGTTGTTCTAGCTTGTGGCATTTTGAGATGTTAATTTCTCTATATACAAATATGACACCTCTTAACATTGAGAAAAAATCCCCCAAACAATCCCAAAAAGTCCTATAAACTACATGGGGTACAGATCCTGCACAAGCAGCTTATATGCACAACTGCTATTATAGTAATGCCTGAATCTGTCATTAAGAAACAGTGAATCCAAAAAGTGATTTCTAAGAGGACAAATGCAAAGAAACTACTTTTTGCATGCGTCTAGTACCTGTGTACTTACATTAAACAACTTCCTATATGGTACGTTACATAAGCTGACCTTAAACATGCAGATGTAATATTTGTCCTTTTTCAGTGTTTGAACACTTATATTGTTAAAGCCTTTAGTCCTTTAGGAAATTTTCCCTCATTTAATATTTTTGGGTGCCTTCAGGGAGAAAAATTAAAGGTGGACTGTACCAAATCTTGCTGCTAGTTGATTAATTTATTTTCTTTGCAAGGAATTATTTGGCTTTCTTTTTTTTTTCTTCTCTTTCTTTTCTACACATATGAGTGGGGTTCTGCTCTCTTAGTAATCTACTGATAAAAAACCCCAAACAATCAAAAACTATAAAGAGAGATGAAAAAATTGAAGACAACATGTGACACAATAATTTAATTTCTAGAACTTGTGGTGCGACAATCAGTTTGTACTGATTGTTGTCTTTAAGTTGTGTGCCCTACTGTGCTGCTTTTAATGGGAGGTTACAGAAAATTTGGGTGAATGATGGATTTGGTGCACAAATCAGTTTAATATATTTCATATAGCAGTAGGATAGTTTTATTGGCAGCAAACCATCTGATAATAAAAAAAACCCTATCCTTATTTAAATAGTTAAAGCAGATGTTTTTTATCTTCAGTGTAGTCTATAATGTGAGACGACACAGACAGCATATTCTTTTTGAAAAGATGTGCCTATTCCTTATGATTACCAGCTTTTGATATATTTCTAGGACTTTAATAAACTGGAGTTATTGAGAGAAGCAAATTCAGAATTGTTATGGTAATAGTCCAAGATTATTTCATTCATGTTGGTTATGATTATCTCAATATGAGTGGAATCTCATAAAATTACATGAGAATTCACTTTTGTTAAAGTTAGCTGTTATTAAAAAAAAAAAAAGGTGAAAGAACTGAATTTTCTTGTCCTTAGAGGAATAATGTTTTGTGAGTGAAAATACAGGTATTCTACTTCAGTATTTTTCTGCTACCATTTCCTTGCCCCCCCATCCCCACCCCAATCTGGTCTCTATTACAAGACATGAGAAAGGCGTTGCTTTGTTCCTGTATTCATTTTGTAACTATTAACACTGAATGCCTCAGAATTCTAAATCACCTACGAGAATACTTCTTATAAAAAAGGGTGCTAATAAAAGCATTCAGAAAAAATAGAGAGTGTGAAGGAGACATTTAATTTCCTAGAGACAGGGTTTTTTTATGCCATAGTTCAACAAGTTTTTATTATTTTGCTTGTTTCCATTTCATCTTGGGGGAAAACAATCAACATCTGTCCCACTTTTTCTGTATTTACAGTACAAGGACAAAGCTTTTCAGAAAGTAAAAAATATGTTTTTTGTAGAGTGTTGTCTGAAAAATTAAATCTCCTTAGACATGAAATAAAACAAATATGTGTTTAGCTCAGGCTTCTAAAGCTGAAGTGAGGAAGGCGGAGTAAAACCCCTTCCAAATGGATTTTATTAAGAAAATGTTCCACAAAATGTAGCTGGTCTTACAGGGATGGGGCGAACAGCTGGAGATATTATATCACACAAGGTCAGGTAAGGAGTTGATTCTGAAAGCTGGATCTGTTTATCCAATAACTTGATTCTCTTCAAGCTAAGTTACAACTTCAACCTTAGTCCAGCTTGAAAGCAGACTATACATTTATGCCTGGACTCCAGGAGAGTTGTGATGGCACAGACTTCAACAATCTTTCAAAATGTTTTTTCCCTTCCTTCCAAGACCGGGCTGTAGTGCCACAGTGTCAGGTAGCATAGTGTGAGCACCTGTCACTGCGTGTTTTTGTGCTTAGAAGAGACCGGCAAGGTTTTCATAAGACCTACACGTATTTTTGCCACAGTATCTCTGATGAATGCCTCTGACAGTGCAGGTCTTCACCAGCCCCATTTGAAGTGTGTCAGTGCTGCTTCCGATGGGCAGCAAAGGCGTCTGAGACCTCAGCACAGCCCTGCAGAGAGCCTGCCTACCTTCAGTGGTGCCTCTGACGGCTCAGTCACCTATCAGGCTTCCGCCCACTGAGTTGAGAAGCTGTGCTTTTTTTTAGCTTAGGTAGGACAAGTGCATCTGAAAACATCCTGTTGCCAAGTTTAAACGAAGGTCGGCACACTCCTTTTCTAGGTCATTAATAGATGGGGTCTTAGAAACACACTGTGCTGCCTCACAAAGGCAGGATGTCTGCAGGGAGACTGAGAGGAAATTCATGTAGTGGCTTGCAGAGAAAACTCTGCAGGAAAGAGGCAATTCTTATCTCTGTTTTCTAACATAGGAGCCAAGGAAGCAAATGGTCTCAGCTTACTATGTGCTGAGTTAAGGAAGGTTCAGAGCGTGGTGATAAAATGCTCTTGAGAAGTTTTCTTGGGAGTTCATGGTGCAGGTTCAAACAGAGAATTTATCCCCACTTTTGTGGTATGGATTCATACTGCTAACCTTTAGTGTAAATGAGCAAGCAAAGCAAGGGTGAATAATCCTAACAATTAGTAGTGCAAGACCACAAGACAAAGATGAGAAGAATTTCTTGGTCTGCCATCTAATTCATTAGGTTGTGTCAATGAGATGCTAACGCTATAACTTTTAATAACAAGTATTCCTGTTAGAGGTCATTGTCAGTGAACTTAGAATTCTCATTTGGATACCCTTCAGACAGGAAGAGTACAAACACAGAACTAAAAGTTTCACTTTCTTATTTTTTTGTGCTTATGCTAATGCATTTGTATGCAGCAGTGACCTTTTCTCAGATCACTATTACACTTTTTCCTTAATATGGCATGTAATTGTATCATAGCATGCTCTTCTAGTTTTCTACCTTTATTTTTCCCTTCCATTACAAACTGGGCTTGGGTAGGGTCAAGAAATAGGGGTAAACTGAAGACTTAACAATGAAATAGTGAATCAGGAGACAAAGAAGAAATTAAGATATTTAAGAGGGAAAATTTTCACTACTTGTTTTGAATCCTACTATTTTGGTTCTTACAGTGTCTCTTTCTTTAAAGCTTCACCTAGGGGTCTTGTAATGATATCTAGAGGATTTCTTCAAACTGAAATTTTATTTACTTTTGAAATGAACTATGTTCATTAAGCAAGGATAAAATCAGTATCTGCTAATTCTTTTCTTGATTCAATTAAATGTCATAAAGGCATTCTTTTTCAATGAATTAGGTTAAGATAACAAATTTATAGGCCAGATCCTTTTTAAACTAACTCAGTGTGAGCTTGAGTGCATTCAGGTATTTGTACCATATTCACCACCAGAATATGAGCCCAGATCCACAATAAAATGCTCATGTTTTTTTCTACTGATTGGGAAGGATTAGACACCTTATTTATACAGCTGCAAAATGATAACTGCTGTTATAACCAGCTGGTTGTCTGACGCAAGCCCTGTCCGGTATCTTTGCAGCTTCACTGAGATATCTATTATCTGACATGAACTCCTTCCTCAGGGTTTCTAAGTAATTTTCTTTCCCAGCAATGATAGTAGGAGTTTCAACAATTTGGCCAATATCTCTGTGACTCTTAACACCCACCAAGGGCACAGATGGGCCACATTCAAAGGCTGCCTGTCCAAAATAGATTCAGATTCATAGCTTCTCACTATGCAGAGGATGGTTTTGCTTGGTGATTAGGAGAGTGGAGAACAGTGTTCTTTTTTTTTTCTTTTTCTTAGTGGTCACTTAAAAAACTTCATTCTCCTCACTCTTTCAGATCAGGCAGAAAAGACCTGTTTTATGTTTACATTTCCAGAGCTCTTTAGAAGTTAAATGAGGAATATGAAATTCATGATTTCAAAATAGAAATTGATGGGATTTAGGCTAATGTGACCTGTTACTAAAGTACCGAGGTAGAAGTTTAGCTTTCAAAACATAACTGTTCCTTTCCCCAGTGCTTCCAATTGCATTCTGGCATCTTTTCAATAAATTCTTTAAGTCAATATTGTGAATTTGCTTTTTGATGAGACTTACCTGTCTATTGCATGGGCTCAGGCCCTTTGTTTAAGATGACCAGTAATCGCGTCCAGAAAAGAATTAGTTAATTTGACTATTTTATCATGAATTCTTGTATGTCATGGTTTGGTTCATCTGGAGCTGCAGCACTCCCTCTGCATTGGCAATAAAGAGTGAAATGCTTGGTAGAAGTCTGATCTAAAATAGGAGCAATAAAATTTACCTTTAAGTTTAGAAGTAATCATCATGCTTGTGTCCTACCATTCCTTGGGGAAACTGAGCAAAATCTTTAAACTGAATCAAATCCTGAATTTAAGTTTGCTCAGGAGCCCCTAATTTGATTTGTAACCTGTCTTTAATGGTAAAATGCATCTTAGATTGTCAGAGTAATGTAGCAGTATAAGGGATTTTTTCCCCTTAAAGAAAAACAAATCAAAATTAAAACAAAACAAAGCAATATATGCTTGTCTATCTTCCTTTGTCCCACCTGGAATTCTACAAATGCCTGTAATGAGTTCCTCTGCAATAGATTTTAGTGACACCAGCTATGCCAATTACTGAATGGAATTCTAAATAAAAAATGTGGATAAATCCCTAAAATTCCTTTTAATATCTGTCGCATCCTTTAAATATCCATTCTAAACTACAATATTGGATAGTCCTTTAAATTGATACATCAGAAAGATTACCTTAAGTATTAGGATATGTGTTTAAAGATAAAGGGAAACAACTCCAAACTGACTTAGTCAATGACATATTGAGCTAGTTTTCATTGCAATTTGATTTATTTTGTGATTAACAATCCAAAACTGCCCATGAAAAAAAAAAAAAATCTCATTTAATATTTTAGATGAGCAAAACCTTGCCCAAAATGTATAGTCACTTTGATGCTAAGGTGCTTCAGATTTTTAGTCTGCAATTTTCCGTGATTTTTCATACATCTCTCATTTTTCTTCCTTTCTTCTCCTCATTATTCCAAGGGAGTGGGAGGGGAGAGAGGT
This sequence comes from Toxostoma redivivum, assembly GCA_013397375.1. Lineage (NCBI taxonomy): Eukaryota > Metazoa > Chordata > Aves > Passeriformes > Mimidae > Toxostoma > Toxostoma redivivum. The sequence continues at coordinate 47,531 of VXBI01009294.1, read as the reverse complement.
GGCTGGCTACTTGATCTGATCAGTAGACCTCAATCTGAGAAATCTAGATGTTTCATCATTCTAAAGAACAGGAGATGTGCAATTTCTTTCATCCAGATACATATCTTGCATAGCGTGTTTTAGTTCCCTAGGGGATAAGGTACTTCTGGTATCTCAGAATCTCTGCAATACTATTTTAATTTTGGAAAAATCTAGTAATCTACTGCTGTCAGCACTCACTTTATAGTCCAGTATTTCAATCTGTATTTTGTCTGTGCTCATGTATCATTTTCAGTGACTCCAGTGAGAATGCGACTGCAACAAGAGAGCTGGAGAAGAAAGCACTATAATCTTAGTCTAATATCCACTGAAGTTGGTCAGAAGCTTCTTCCTGACCTCAAAGTGTAGCACTAGGCAAAACAAACTGTCCTCCACTGCAATGTTAGCATTCCGTTAAACAAGGCCTTGTATAAACCAATAGATAAAGCACTGGCAGTAGTACCCACTCTGGGTGTTGTACATTCATAACAGGCTTCATTTAAAAATTTGGTTTTTATGATTGACCCAGCACAGCTTGACCAGTATATTAATGTGGTCTAATTGCCCTTACTGTAATCGGAAAGACACGGTTGTTATTGCTCAGCATCATTCCCATGGCTGCAGTGCTGATCTCTCTTTTCTATAATTGAAGTATCTGAAAGCCCATTACAGATCTATGACATTCTCACTTTAATTTACTGGCTTAAGAATCCATTGCCACTGCAAGAATATCTACCAGTATTCAAATAGTTAAGAGTTATTTCAACGGGTAGGGATAATTTCTTTTTTTCTTCTTTTTGATGTGAATTGAATAACGATTAATGATGGTTAAATACATATGTAAGGCATAGAAGCACCCACTCTGATTGTTTAGATAACTGTATTTATGAAAATGTACTTTTTTTATGCACTGAGCAATGCTGCTAAGTCAAAATATCTTTTCATTATTTTTGGAAAAAGGACTATTCTGGCAGTTAGGTTTGTGTCAGTTCTTCAATTTTGTCCACTTTTCTTGCAAAAGACCAATTTCTCAAGTGACTTTAGGGAGATTTATCCATAAAGGTCATAAAAGTTATGGGCTATTGGGTTATATGACACGACTGCACATGGTATAGAACACAATATAGACAAACTTCAAATGAGTGTAGACACGTGTCAGGAGAGGGCAATGTTTTCACAAGCACCAAACCAGAGACAGCACCATTGTCTCCTTACACTGGCAAAGACACATTTATTCTGGCAGTAGCAGGTAGCACAAACTCTTCTGGAGCAGAAGAATCAAGGATGGATCTCTGCTTCCTTGTGACATATAGAAGTATCAGAACAGACTGAAAAATTCAGACTTTGGATGTTTTAATTTCATGGTACGTATGCGATTTAACAGATCTGTGAGCTACTGTTTGCATCTGAGAATGAAGGAATCCTGAGTAGAAAGTTGCATTTGGAAGGATTTCCTCATGAGTTATTCTAGCTGCTGTTTTCCAAAGGCCATACATACTGTTGGAGTTCCCTGTTTTTTCTCCTACTTATTGAATTCATGTTTACTGTTTGTTTTCTTGTCTCAAGTCTTGTGCCTTAGAGACCAAATACAGAGGCAACGACTTAGTACACCCAAGATTACTAAAATAGAGGATAAGGAAAAGACAGTGGGGTTTTATTTATTTATTTATTTTTAAATAAATATATTACTTTATTTTTTTATTATTTGTTTTATTTATTTTATTTTATTCATTGTTTTTTAAATAAAACTTCACCTTGTTGTGATACCAAATTGTCTAGATGATGAGCTATGTTTAACCAAATAATATAGAGTATAAAGTAAGAAGGAACAACTGTATTATTTTCTTATTCTACAGTATGACTGCTGGCTGCTGCTTAGTCAAATTTTATTTTTATTGCCCCAGTAGTGACTAGGAGAGGTATTATTTTGGATGACTTTGATTTTTTTCCTGCAAGAGGGCCAGTGTCTTCTAACTTCATCGACCTCTTATATAAAAGAACATTTAGACCAAAGAGGAGAAGAAGCAGCAAAATATCAATTGTAAGAAGTTAATGCAGGGTCTTTTAGAAAAGCATAAGTGCTCTCATCATGCTGGTGTATACTGTTGTCTTTAAGCTGTTCATGAAGAATGTTTTTTTTACTCAGGTAGGACAAAAAAATACCAAACCAAAACCCAACTTTATTTATTATGCTTCACTATACATACTTACAGAACACAGTTATAATTGTACTTTTTTTCTGAATATTTACAGATCTCATTCTGTACTACTTTGGATGTTTTTCATGTTCTAGACACTTTCATTTTGTTGACTATAGACAACTCATAAACACTTGATAAAATATAGCTTGTGTGGGCAGGATAAAAATATTTGGTGTATATATGAATGTGCAATCACGCACAGAGCACCATATACCAGCCACACAGTACTGTGAGGTGTGTTTAGGTTTTTGATTGCCACCTACCATAACAATTTATACTGTAACTTAGTTTATACAGAACTATAAAGTGATGAAGCATGACTGTGCACTGCAAACTAACTTCCCAAGCCTGAAACAAACTCCACTGAAGTGAGCACCAGTAACATTGTCTTTTAATACTGGAACCCAAGGGATTCTGTGATGCTGTGCATTCTGATAATTCTGTTCTTTATTGTTTTTGGGGTTTTTTTGCAGTTATCCAATAATATTTTACACAAATTTCTTGAAAGAATTAATGAACATTAGCTAATTTCCCTCTCTTCTGGTTTCAGCTGGGATAATTTCCTTCTTAGTAGCTGGTAGAGTGACGTGTTCGGGATTTAGTAGAAAAATAGTATTTCAGTTGTGGTTAAATAGTGCTTGCTTTAAATCAAGGGCTTTCAGTATCCCAGGCTCTGCCAGTGAGCAGAGGCAAAAGAAGCAGGGAAGGAGCATGGCCAGGACAGCTGACCCAAACTGGCCAAAGGGATATTCCATATCACAGAACACCGTCTTCAGTCTGTAGACCAGGGGTAGTCAGCTGTCAGGGGCTGATTGCTGGTCGAGGTCAGGCTGGGCATCAGCCAGGGGGTGGAGAGCAGTTCTGTTCTTTATCACTTGTTTCTCCTGGGTTTTATTCCTCTCTCCCTGTCTCCTTATCATTACAGTTATTATTATTATATTATTATTATTTCATATTTTGTTTCAAATCCTAAAATGTTTTTATCTTAACCCATAAATTTTGCTCTTCTTTCTGACTCTCCTTCCCAGTATAGGCAAGGAAAAAGAGTAAATGAGAAGCTGTGTGTTACTTAGTTGCCATGTGGGATTAACCACAGAAACCTTGTAGAACAAATATTACTTTTTTCATTATTTTTTCTTCTACAGAAGAATGCAAGAGATTAAAACAAAACATATATGACTTTCTCAAAGTTTCAATGGAATTACCTTACACAATAGAGGTGAAAACAACTTCTTTGTTACAGCTTAGATAATTAAAAATCCTAATGTACTTTGTTGAAGCATTTAGTGGACAAAGGAAAAAGGATGAGTGGTATATAATAAAAGCAATATTTTTTTTATTACTTAGAAATGTCTTGATGACATTTAAGGCGTATCTGGCCTTACCTGGGAATTCCAGCCTCTGTAACAGAGAACATAAGAAATAACATAAACGATTTTTATGTTATTTCCTCAGAAATAACATAAACAATTACTTCAGAATTTAGAAAGTTCTAGGTGTTTAAAAAGAACAAACAACAGTTTCTCACTAATCAAGAGCCCTTTTGACTACTTTTGGATCATTTTTACTATTACTTTTTGAGGCTTAATAAGCTTGTAATTTGCCAGTTCAAGAAAAACAAAAAAAAACCTCAAATTTTGGGAGTGGGAACAAAATAATCCATAGAGGAGAAAAGCTCTTAGTTAGAAGACTATTATAATTATTCATTCTACCAAAGCAACAATGATTACACCAAAAAATACTGATTAACTATTTTTGTTTTGTTTTGGTTTGGTTTTTTTTTGTTTAAAGAATTGAAAACTGCCCATAAAAATTTCCCTTCCCCATCATCTGATCCAATAAGAGCTATTATTGCCATCTGCAAACTTCTATTGCTTAAGTAACCGGGATCATTACTTCAGACATCTGCATCAGTTTGGTTTCTCTTTTTGCAAGACAACAAATTACAACTCCTATGCCACACTATGCTTTTATATCAGAATGTGTCAAAATAATGTCCTTGCATTCATGTCTGTTTGACTGGGAGGAAGGAAAGGGCAAACGTGTGGTTTTTAAATTAGAGTTCCCAGTTCTCTCACTGTCACACTGGAATATTTTACTTTTCTGTCATTTAAAGTGTTACAAGAATAGATGATAAAGTAGGAAATGTTACAGGTAGATAGCCTGCAGGTTTATTTAGCTTGCAACTGATAATTTCGTCTTCTTTGCAGCATGGAGATGAGTACTAACCTTAAACCTGTGAAACTATACTGAGCCACCATTAGGCAAGACTCTTTTGAGTCAAGCACAAATTGTTTTTGCACAATCATTTTTCAATTAATATTTTTTTTCTGTCAAGTAATAGCAAAAAGATCTGTGGGAGGATGTTTCAAATTCTAGTTCAAATACAATTGTAAAATTTTGAATGGTTAAAATTATTTTTATAAATCTGTATAGCTCTAATAATCTAATTAGAATTAATAATTTTCCTCTGATTTTTTTCCTATTCTCAAAGTGACTGATTTACCTATAGGTCTGAATGGTCAGATACATTTAAAGGGTGAAATAACACAAACAGGATTTTGCTTTTGCCTTTGGATATAATTGTAAAACATGCAGATTAGTCTACTGTCTGTTTTACATTCTATATTAATCTCTGGTAAGGCTACAGAAAAACAAACTTGGGAAATGTTATGCAGAATTTCATGGAAATATTTGACTTCAGAATTGAGCAAGGGTTTTTAGAATTCCTTGCATTATGTGAGATGCCATTTAGGTCAGTAACTGAATCTTTTTACATGACTAAAAATTATTTTGAATAATTGAAAGGGTTGCTCTATTCAGATCTTACCTAATGCACACAATTCCATGAAAACTCAGTGTTAAGAAAAGTCTTTTCTCAAGCCATTCATATTCATTAGGTCTGATTACTAAAAGTAAGTCAGAAGAAACTCTAGAAGATACTGGATTTACATTTTTATATGCCCAGTATCTGAAGGGATATACCACATTAATGTGGATGATTCACAGTAGCTGTCATGAAGCTTTCATTGAAATCAGATATTAAGTAGGTATCTGGAAAGAAATAAGAATTCAGATTTGGAATATCTTTTTAATTTAAAGAAATGCATTATTTATTCAAACTGCAGAATCTATACAGCTATATTATAGAAATTCTAGGTCCATTGCAGAAATTATAGAAACTCCGGTGTCCTAGGGTAGCATCATGAGAACATTTTTAAAAAATGCTTTGGTTGACATTTTGTTGTTGTAATTAAGGGCACATCTGAACAATTATGTTTATTTAAAAAACTCCCAATTAGAAATCTTTCAATTGCTAGAGCTGGTGTTTATATGAATTGTATAATTTCCTTTTGTACAAACACTCACTATATTTATTTTGTCTGTAACTTTTTTTTTTTTTTTAATTTTATTTTTGTACTTGGACATTTTCTTCTCTAAAAAATCCCAAGATTTAAACATTTATCTTGTCTTGAAATTTGGACGAAAGAACTGAACATTGAAACTCTTTGCTGAAAAAAGATCACAGAGTCACAGAATAAGCTGAGTTGGAAGGTACCCACAAAGATCATTGAGTCCAGCTCCTGGCCCTGCACAGGATACACAAGAGTCACACCATGTGCCTGAGAGCATTGTTCAAATACTTCTTGAACTCTGTCAAATACCCTATTGTGACACCCAGGTATCATCTGACTTTTCCAAATTACATCTTTTTTTTTGTTCTCAGATGTTCTTGTCTTCCACAGCAGGTGATGCAGTTCCTTTCTCCTTCACTGTAAGAAATCATATCCTTCCTGTGATGCGCTTTTGTCTCTTCTTTTGGCTAAAGTATGATGATGGTCTAAGAGGAGCAAAATGTTCTGAAATTATATGGTATTTAAGTTTTCAGGTGTTCCTTTCCAATTGAAATGCAAAATATTTCAACACTATTTGTTTGTTTGTTTGTTTTTTGTTGTTTTTCTGTTTGGTTGCTTTTTTTCTAAAGGAAAAAGGGAGTACTTTTCCTAATGCTAATGGAAAAAAAAGAGTATTTTTCCCAATAGCCATTCAAAATATTACTCTCTCTCCTCCACTTTTCTTACAAGAGAGAAAAAAGTGTAATATTTTATATAATGTCTGAAAATTTTTGATTGTTAAGTGTGATATGCCAAAATATAAAGTATGTGTTCCCATCATTTATATAAATAATTATGAACTGAAAGAATTCTGCAATACTTACTTATGTGGATAATTCTATTGATTTTTAAGCATTAATGACTGGATGTTATGAATAGGAAAAAAACTCTGAAAGATAGATTTTTTTTTCTTAACTAGTATGACAGGTAGTCTTGAAAAGATATTTGTAGTCAGCAAATTTAAGCCTGTGGAGTCTATCACAAACAGTGAAACCATTTTAGCAGTGCCAAGCACTTGAAGAGGGAAGAAAGATATATTTTTCATTAAGACAAAGTGACTCTGTTGCTCTAGTTGCACAGTGTGAATGTTCTCAAAATGGCAGAGAGCCCAAATCAAATGGTTTTCATTTGATATCTAGCTAGACTTGAGACTCTTTGCTGAGAATGTTTTTAGTTCCATTTCAATTAGGTGTTAGAAACCTGTAACAGATACAAGTATATAAATTAAAACAATTATAAATTAGAAAAAGATTATTATAATAATATTTTAAGGCGTATGTTTTCAATTAGTTGTAAACCTCTGTAGAAAGACATATGCTGAGATTTCAGCATCTCTTAAATGTTTGCTTTTTGGCCATTGTTTGCATGTAATGGGGGACCTGATGGATATAGCTTTTCCACCCTTGCTAAAACTGCTCTTCAGTAGAACTCAAAAGTTAATGAAAGATATAAGGGCTTCAGTATAGCTATGTCTCCTTTGTGTAAGAGGTAAAGTTCATTTTGCAACACTTTTTGTGTTGACTTTTGTGTTCACTTTTGTGGTACTTTGCAATATTCAATTCTTTCTCTTAATCTTACTGTTTTCCAGATGTCCCATGCCTTTAAAATCCAATAAAGACAAGTAGAATTTTTGTGTTTCGTGCTCTCTTCAGACCTGAAGTATTTCATAGAGTCACAGAGTATGTTGAGTTGGAAGGGTCCCGTCAGGATAACTGACTTCAGCTCCTGGCATTATGTAGGATACACCCAGAATCACATAAAACTATGCTATGTTTACTGGGGGAAGAGAAAAAATATAGGCAATGTTTGTATTTCTTACCAATTATACGAATAAAAGAAACAAGCTCGATTTATAGCAAATAACGGGTCTTGTAAAACAGAAGAGTCCAAACAACATTCCCTTCCAGCTCTGTGGGCACTCAGACTGCTGTCATATCTCACGCTTTCTTTCTCAGCTTAAATTTCCAACTGCTCCGAAGGATTTTCATCCTGGAGCAAGGCTTGAATATAAAACATTCTCATTCAAAAAGCAATTTATGTGGGGTCATAATCTTTCCTAGGTTTAGCCTATATTTCTGGTATGTGTTCTGTAGAGATTTACTTGAGCTGAGTATGAACCCTAAATCAAACGTACTTGAAGAGTGATAACAAAAAGCACAGCCTCAGAGATGCACTGTTTGTTGCACTCTTCTCTCTCCTCAGGAGGACCACTACATTTTGCATTATGAACCCAATATAGATTGCAAACACTGTAAATGAAAGTGCAAATAAAAAACTCTAAAAAACTCTTGTTTCAGCTGTCACAAATTTTTGGGTGCTTGTGCCTTGGATGTCTTAATCATTGAAACAAATATTTTGTTGTTTGGCATTAACACATTCCACTAGAATTACTATTGAGAACTCAGGACTTTGTTTTTCCTAGAAACCAGCTGTAGGTCTCTTTATTTCCTTCATTAAAAAAACTACTGTTGGCAATTTAATTCTGTCTGACTTGCATCCCAAAGTCTATGCTGGGGACTATGTTTGCCTCTTTTTTAGTACAAGACTGAATGCTGAGATGACAAATTCCATGTAAGAACAAAAATCTGGGAACACTGCTTATACACTTAATTTTTATTTCTGTGTCCTTTCTAGCATTTAGAACAAACTTTACACTCTTCAATATGGATTTGACAAACCCCATAGCATATGGTTCTCTTTTCAGTCATCCAATGTCCTCAAGTAGAATAGATTTTCAAAAACAGTGGGAGAAATATAGCTACAGAAAGTATGTCTCTACCTTTCTTTCTCTCTCAAAAGTAATTGAGATTAAATCACTTGTAAGTTTCTGTCTTTTTTCAACTGTCAGCTTGTTCTTAGGAAATAATTTCTTGAATTATTTTTAGTGTATGATTTTGCAAGTAAGAGAGGCAATTCCATTTGTGTGCAAGATAATGAAGAATGTCTATATAACATCAATACAGAGTTGGTCTCCAGAATATAAATTTTTAATATTTCAACATTAAGAACTATTTTTTGTTGTTTTCCTTGCTACCTTTAAAAGAAATGTTTTTAATTCTTTAGCTCAAAAATTGAAAATAGCTTCACAGGCGGAGATTTACCATATCCTATAGTAGGTTATGACATTTCACTTTGTTTTTTCTTTATTCAGGAGGGGGATCCATAAATAATAAAGGAATGAGTGCAATTTGCACACATCCTCCCCTCCCCCGCTTCTCTCCACAGTTTAATAATCCAAAGGTTAGCTGCCTAAATATTTAATCACCTATAGCTTCTACAGAATAAATAGAAACATGTTCTTGTACAGAAAGGAACATTGTCTACCTTAGGCATGTGTCCAAGAATGATGTAACTCTCCCTCTGTTGGCTATAGAAAACCTAGGATGTCCTTTTGGACAGGACAATGCATGACAGCCTAAATCAATTGTGCCCTGGATGTATAATGATGAAATTGCATTTTTACTTAAAGCAGACTGCTGTGGAGAGACAGCCTGTGTTCTGTGTCATAATATACTCCTCTGAGACCTGGTGGAACATGAAAATGCTGTGTTCAACCAAAATTTTTGGAGTAGGCTCTTCACTGGGGCTGTTAAAGCGTGGCTTCTCTCAGCTGTCCCTTTCATAAAAAAGATTCATAACACTAATTAATAAAAAAAAATCTCAGTTCTGTAGCAAATTTACTAGATGTTATGCAAATCTCTAAGTAGTAGAGGATGATGACTCAGAAAACCAGATTTTGAAAGTGTACTTTGCTGAAAAAGCAACTGTTTCTCTCTGCTTGAATTTCTTAAATGTGTCTCTTAGAGAAAAGGCAAAATACAGGACTTTGAACAGCTATTTTCTGGAAGATTATCTTTAGGTGCTTTTTAAAAAGTTTTTTTTTTAGCAAATACATCTGCCATATCATAAAAAATAGATGTTTTTTAGACTAGAGAGCCTAATTTTTGCCAAAGCTTGAAAATAAAATATGGCTATGTTTTAACAGCATCACACCCATCTCCTAATCTCATCTTGGAAAATCTAAGTAATATATTGATCTTACATGGCAAAAACCATTGTCAAGTTTAGGAGGTAATGTAATTTGTAGTTAGAAAATCTTGAAAACCAGGCAATCATATTAAGAAGCCTATAGCTCAACCATAAGAGGAAATAAACCTTGGGGATTCAGAGCACAAAAGCTATTTTCCACTAATTCCCTGTGTGGACAAGTGATCAGAAGTAAGAGTTAACCATTACATTCAGCTGTCTCAGAGGTAGCCCAGTGCAGTCAGAGCTGCAGGAAGATAGAGAATTCTCCATGGGGATGTATTGCTTAGTGAATACATCTACAAACCACCCATTCACAGAAACTGTGAAGGTAAATTATCATAGCAGGTCCTGACTATCTCTGTAGTTTTCCATATTCAGTATTTTTACTGGTTTTGAACAAAAAGTGACATGACACTGATGTGAATTCTTGAAATCTAGTTCCTTGAACAAGAAAAGGCACCAAAATTTGTCTAAGATAAGGCTTCCAGAATGCTGCAGTGGGAAAAAGTCTGCATTTTTGTTCCATATTTCTGGAAATAGTCCACAATTTTAAGGTTTGTTTTTTTTTTTTTTCCACACTTTTAAAAAAGATTTCTCAGGCAGACACTGAATCTGAAATACAGTTAAATAGTTTGAATTATGTGGAGATGAAAAAATTGATTCTTACAGTGGGAAATGTGTCTCAATTCCAATGAAAAATGAGGCCATTTTCATTAATGAAGACAGGAAGATATATAAGGAGGTGGACAACACCCTATCAGATCTAGTACTGTATCTTTTTACTTTAGAAGTATATAACTTAGAATTATGTCATCATGGTCTCCAGTTTATTCAGGTTCATTGTAGGACTGGTGCCATAAATATAACATGGTAGCAGCTCTATAAGGGAATATCTGTAGAAGGCAAATCCAGGTTCTAATGGAGATTCCTAATAACCTAGTAAGGTTTTATTGGAGTTTCAAGCAAAGAATAAAACTCCCAAACTATTTGTTAATGTGATTGATAGACTTGACTGAAATCAACTCAAAATGTAACGTAAAGCTGGTGGGAGCATTTTACAAAGAATATAATTTATGCCGTTTCACAGACCTTTTATAGTTAAGTAACTGTGTGTACTACTAGAAAAACAGATCTCATTTGCATCTGGATTTTAAAAAAAGTAATAAGTTATATGCACTAGAAACTTCTATAAATTCTTCCATCCAGAAAATAAAATGAAATACTGAAGTTTTAGGCTCATTAGAGCTAAGCGACTAATTTAAAAATTATGATATCCCTGCTAAATTGGGAATTATGATAAACTCCATGATGTTGTATGAGAAAAAATGGGTTGAGAAATTCAAAGCCTGATGAGAACACATATAATTTTGGGCCATTAATAGTTTCACGAAACAAGGACAATAGTTTAAACTTAGTTGAATGGTGGAAGGACTTGGGTAAATACAAGGGAAAAGGGAAATGGAAAAAGAGGAAAGGGGAAAGACAGATGCAGAAAGGGAAAACAGAAAATGGAAGTGGAAAGAGGAGAGGAGAGGAGAGGAGAGGAGAGGATGATCTCAGAAAAATTAATGTTCTCCAATGCTATATAGCCCAGTGGTGATATTTTTCATTTTGATCACTGTTAGCTCAGTATACTCAGATTAAGTAGAAAGTGAACTCACAAGAAAACTTCAAATTATGTTGTTACTTTTGAAATCAATGAATGTTTGGTTTAAGTAAGCTGTTGAAGAATGAGAAGTCAGGCACTAAAATGTCCAGATGCAATAGAAATTATTATAAATTCACCAAGGTTCAATGGAAAAATCATAAAGCATATCAAACATATAAAACAAGTCCATAAACTTATATAAAGTATATTCAGTATAAAACATGTGAAAACTGTTGAGGCAGAAGTCAGGGCTCCATAGAAAGAAACTTTAAGGTGCTATTTCTTTAAAAAGAAAGGTTCTATTTCGTAATGCTGGAGTAGCTAGTACAACTAGTCATACATTAAAATTTAGAATGTTCATTGGTTCAATTTAAGAAATGAAATTTTGTTTCTTTAAATGCATTAATAATCTATAATGTATAAAAATATTTCTGAAAATTGCCTGTGATCAATTTATATTAATGAAGGATTTTACTGAACCTGGTGATATTACCCATATTAGTAAATTCAACTATCAGCACTTTAACAATCATACCTTAGATGAAAAGAGTCTAGATAAGAACTTACATGTTTGAATCTTTATGCTAGAATTTCAGACAGCACTATTTGGTCGTATCAAAAAATACACAGGTAGAAGATGTGCCTTTTCTAAGCAATCTGTCATGTGTACTGTAGGATATAAATAGGCTTTAAATGGACAGAAATTATGACCAGAGGCCCAGAAGAAGAGACTATACTGCAGCCCTGAAGTAGTGGAGAGAGGTGACAAAAAATTAACACCAGAAGGGGAAAAAAAATTAGAAAAAAGCAGAGCATGAATAAAGAGTAAATGAGAAAAAGAAAAAAAAATTACTTTGCTCTTTCTTTATTACAAAGCAAATCCTTATAAGCCTAATCTTAAAATCAGTTGTCTCCATTTCTATCACTGAAGGACTGCATCAGTGGAAACTGGAAGTTTTACCTAGAGAAAAGAGGGGCAAGGGATGATCAAAAGCCTGGAATAGCAGAAGTAGCAGTCTTCAAAAATACTGTAAGGGCAGTCTCATGCACTCAAGCATCCATTTGAGTTTTAGTTTTTAAATAAAACATTTCAATTTTACACAATGCTCACTTACTCTGGAAAAAATACAACACAATACTTTCTGAAGAATACTTGCTTTGACTCTGTTAGGGAAAAATGGTATTTTTTTCATCTTTCTTCCTTCAGTAAAACTTTTACTGGTGACCCAAGTTTTCTCCGCAGCTTCTAATATATGTTTCAGTGTTCCTTTTTAAAGTGTTCGTTTTTCTTTTCATTATTCCTTTTTTCTTTTTCTTTGTATAGATTTCATTTTATTAACATTTGACTGTTCACAGTGTTCCTGTTCCCCGATCCTCTGTTATTTTCTTTGGCCATTACAAATGTCTAAAGAAGAGTTCAGGTGTACAGAGACACTACTAGTGCCCCAAATGTGTACAGGGCAGGAACTAGACAGAGCTTTTGCTTTCTCTTGATCTCTTGTGCACAGAGAAATGTCCTTACTGTTTTACTAGACCCAGAAACTTTCCCTATTTTGTGAATATATTTTACTTTTCTGAAGTCTAAAGACTTAAATTTGGTGCTAGAAGAGCTGTGTCAAATTTCAAGATGAGGAAAAAGTATATGTAGGTATGGCCAGAAATGTAGTACAGTGAAAAATCAGCTGTGCTTTAGCTCATTCACAGTCCTACAGGAAAGGGTGCTGAATTATATCCAGATCAGTTAAATGAAATGTTGTGAGCAGGCTTTTTCTGCTTGACATAATTGAAAGTGCTAATTTATAGGGTTATTTTGTTGACTGCACCACTGCTGGACACTTTTTTGTCTGTTTTTATCTTTGCCAGATATGCCCTGATCCAACACAGAGAATTCAAATTTAATGACACAACTTTGTTAGTTTGAAGTGTTTCTTTCCCATTGCTTCAAGCTGACAGAAATAATGAATAAGTCTAGGGAAGGGAATATCAAGATCCTGACTCTGTGTCAATATACTATAATGCAGTTTCAGGGTCCTTACCTCTTTTCTGGTGTAGTAGGAGTCTGTCTTTAAATGGGGAAATGTTAGAAAATGTCTATTTCTTGTTCTTCAGATATCACTTGCACCCTTGCCACAGCTGAGTCTATTCTGTCCTTCTTTGTGCCCTGGCCACAGGTTGTGTAGGTTTCCTCAATTTGCGGCCTGTAATCAATCCTGCTGGAATAGAAAACAGCCACAATTATTTTGTATCCATCACATTTCACCCAAACAGAATTCAGTGATAGAGTGCTGTATCATTCCTTTATAAAATAAGAAAAAAATTATCTATTATCTCTTAAATAAATTATACCTTAAATTTTATTTCAAGACTGGTCTTGCTTCTTTATTGTGTTATCAGAGCCTACCTCCTGCCAGGCTATACACGATGAAAACTTCTCTGATGAAAGTAAGGGACATACTTCACAAAGACCTATATCAGCAAAGGGAATAGCTGAATTTAAATGATGGTAAGAGTCTTTCCTGTAGGACCTCCTTGACAAACAGGGAAGGTGTCAGCACAGTGGACAAGGAAGATGTTTTGGAGGATGATTTTGCACTGCCTAGGCTGCATCTTGAGTGCTGTGTTCAGTTCTGGCCCCCCCAGTTTAGGAAGGACATTGAGATCCTCAAATGCATCCACAGGAGGGCAAGGTTGGTGAAGGGTCTGGAACACAAATCCTATGAGGAATGCCTGGGGGAGCTGGAGGTGTTTAGCCTGGAGAAGAGGCAGCTGAGGGGTGACCTTATCACCCTCTACAACTGCCTGAAAGTTTTTTGCACAAAAACTGTTAAGGAAGACATATGAGAGGCAAGAAAGAGCATCTTGAAACACAGTACTGTAAGATAATTCAGACAATGCTCCATTGTGGATGAGACTTGAAGGAGAGAGATGACTTGCCTGAAGAGGAACTCCACTTTTAGGTATTAAAGTAGTGGTCTTTTTAATTTCTTTCTTTCTTTCGTATAAATGTTTTAGTTACACATTACCTCTGTTTTGCCAAAGTAAATTGTAAGACTGGAATTGGGATTTTGGAATTTGCTTGCTTTAAACTCCATTCAGAGCAAGAAAGTGGAAGTAATAGATCCATCACATTCAAGAGATGGAGACCAACTCACTGCAGCCTGTGGTTCAAGGGAAGCTTGCCAGTCTTCATTGCTGGGATTTGTTTCCTAAACTATAGACAAAAAAGTAAAAACTCCAAAAAAGTAAAGACTTCTTAGTTATTACATGGAATGTAATGGTTTTTTTTCCAAAGCAGAAGAACAATCATTGGCCATGGGTATTTTCCAGTCTTCTTTGTGAAGAGGAAAGCAATAAACATACAAGCTGAACATCACAAAATATTGTTAGGTATTCCTCATGTTTCAGTGACTTAATTGTGTTTCTTATGGTAGGAAGTTTTCAGACTACTTTGCAAGGTGGAGAAGTATTGTAAGATATGCAAAAGCCCATGATTTCTGCCAATCAGGAAGGCTAAAGGAATCAGGTCATCTTTATAGAGATGAAGAATCATTTGTCACATTCACATACACACAGGGAGACACACAGCTCAAAACACAAAAATCCAAAGAAGCATTATGATGCTTGAGTGTTGATCCTTATGGCTCCCTCTTCCCACTTATCTTTGGTCTGAACTCCTGTAGTATTTTTTTAAAGTCACAAAGTTGCGTCAATTGAAGAGCTTTGATCTCATTAATACTAGTAGTTTCTATAGAATGAGGCTTATCAATAAATAAAAAGAAAAAATAAGGCAAAATTTACAGTGACAATTTACAAAATTTACTATTTTTAAATCAGTTTAAAAATATAGACTCTGTGAATCAGACTTCTGGCCAAAGACTTTTTGTATTTAATGTCTTGCACACAAATTATAGATCCTTAGACTTACTCAAGTCAAGGCATATATAGTGTAGAAACGTCAAACCTGAGTATTTTCTCTAAATTATTCTGAGATAAAATAGGATTTTAAATATTTATTTGATGAAAATCTACTTCAAATAATTCAAGAAGATTCAATAAGAACTGGGTCAGTACATGACAACAGACCTGAAAAGCACTTCAGAAGACTTTGTAGATAGTAGACCTTTTGTCCAATAGCTGGTAAAATTATTTTATTGCTTTAAATCAGCGTCTGGAAATTAACCTTTGAATGTTCTTAAAAGCCTTTCTTTCCCAAGCATTTTACCTGGTTTCTAATCTATCAGCACTCAACTTCCCTGCTTCTTTTTCTGCAGGAGTACTGTGTTTCTAAGAGGGATGGGTTTACATAAAAAATTAGGACTTACACTTTGTATCTATGAAATTTTATCCTATGCTAAATCAATCTTAGATGATCAAACCTACCACTTCTGAGGAGGTATATATACAAATCCTTCTGTGTAGATATAGAGGTTTCAGTGTGCAGTTCTGTAATATAAAATGAACTAAGATCTTTCTTCATCTCTCTTGATCTGGATGACACAGTGCTTCTGAGCTCCAGATTCATTCAAGTTCTAAATTCAGAGTAATTGTTCAATTGCTCATTTTACTGAAGCCCATCAAAATGGAAAATATTCCATCCTTTTGGTGATGAATTCTGGATGAATTTACAAGTTCTTTGCAAAAGGTATTTGATTTGCACCCAGCTAGAATCCTGAGTAGTACCGGTTGGATTTTGAGACTGATATTGTCATTTATCCACTAGAGAATTTTGATTATGATCATTTATATGATGATTCAATAAGGCACATCAGTTCCTTAACTGGTCTACAAAATACTTGGATACTTATTTTAGGGCTTTACACATAATTGTTTGAGTTTTTCTATTTGAAAATACAAAAAAAAGCCCTGAACAACAAAAAAACCCCGCAAATTCCTTCCACACCCCACCCCCCTGCCCAAAAAAAAAAAAAAAAACAAAACCAAAAAAAAAACAACCCCCTGATAATAGTTGAAATGGAGAAATATCTAGAATGATATCTAGGATACACATTTGCAATGCATCACATGAGCTGCATTCTCTGTCAGGGAAACAAACACTGTTGCTTTGTAATTTAATGTTTTCACTACAAGAGAGAGCAGGAAGCTTTGAAAACCATGTTTTGTCTTTGTCTCAAAGGCCAGATTTATTCTGTCAAAGCATTTAATTTCTTCAAGACTGTCTGCTGAATTCTGTATTAATATGCAAGGAGAGTTTCACAAGAGTTATGGCCTGTCATAAATTCAACAATATTCTACATAATGGCTTGAAGATGCCTGTCATAAGCTTATCTTGTCTTGGCAATGTCTACAATAATGCAGAAGTCAGCGCTTTTAAATAATTAGATAAATGTGTATTTTTGACAGGAGCTGCTGGTTATAAGTTTTAGAACTACTGTAACACATGTTCTCTAGTGACTGTGCTACACATATCTTTGCTATATATCTTTGCTCTCCTTTCTATATTTTTTCCTTTTTAATCATAGTAAGATATATTTGTTTTAAGTAACGTACTTCCAAAGCTATTTGTTACACGGTATATGCGTTGTATACTCATAGAGAACTTCAAAAGTCTTCCTGCCAGGAATTTATTACATCATTTCCCTTGGCTTCAAGAGAAAATGGAGTGGCCTATTGTTTACTAGTCTTCTGTAGATGTATGTCATGAGATACAGAAAGGTGTGCTGCTACTGAGAAAGAGCATTTTTAGATACAAGAACAGTATAGCTGCATCAGCCTGCCATTCTGCTCACAGGGTGAATTGGCTTCCTTTTAATAAGTTTTACCCCATGTAGACCTCTAATTTATTGGGTACTTAGGAGATTCCGGTGTCCAGCTGACTTTATCCACAGCCAGCTCAGTTGTCACCATAGAGCACAAAAAAAACCCAGAATTATTACCAAGTAGATATCCTTATTAGCATTGTCTGGTGCAACGCATGTGTTTGAATCATGCAAGTTAATAACACAGATTTCATTTTATAAGGTTGAGTTTCACAGCAAATTCAAATTCATTTGTCTCATAAATAAGTAGGTAAAATGAATGGTATTAATGTGAAAAGAAAGACTTTATACCTTCTTTCCCAATCTAAGACTGGATGGAGCGAATTTACAAATTCCACTGTGAAGAAAAAGCATAGCAATTTTTTTTCAAACACTTAGAAGAGGTACTAACAGTCTAAAGAGTGTGACACTGCTTTGGACAAACCTACATATATTATTCTCAGAGTCAGATAAGTTCTAGCCTTTTATGAACATTTAGGTCCATGCGTTTGAATTTTTTTTGTGATGTTCATAGTGATTACCATCTAGAGTTTGGAGTTGGATATATGCTATTGGCCTTAAGATGTTAGCATATGAGCTAGTCACTTAGTCTCCTTTTAAAGTCACAAAAATATATGATTTATGTCATTATGAGGTAGATATTTGAGAGATGCTTAACTTCTTTCCATTGATTTTAAAAGGAAGACTAAGCAATTAATTCAGGTATAGATACTAATGGTGGAAACACTGACAGTTAGGTGACATCACTCTAGGAGTCTTCCAATGTGAATACCTCGAAAAGACTAACAGCTTCTGTAGGGTAAAATTATATATATTAATCTTTTTTTAAACTAATACCATTGCCTCATGCTTTTAAATAAATGTATTCAATGACTTAGATCTATGTCTTATCTTTTGCCTCACATTTGCTTATTGAGTCCAAAGAGCTATATTTCTTTAACAAAAAACTGCAGTTCTATGAACATGGGAAACCATGGGAAACTTGATTAAAGTTCCGTCCAGTCTGCCCAATTCTTTTACATAATTAAAGTTCCAGATGTTTTTTAACTATTGCATTCTTTATATGATCTAAAAGTTTGCAATTTCAACTAATAACTAAGTAAAACAATTTAATTGACTTCTAAAAATAAATATTAGATATAATAAAGAATAGGTTAACAAACAAAAGATTTTAATATTTATTCAGTGTAATACATGAGGTTAGATAGTGGACACCACTGCTATTGAGAACCAGTTATGTAGGACTTTTGTTTCTGTAGAAGGATAGGGAAGAAAATAGTATATTATGTATGATTTGGAGTAACAGGATATACCAGAATTTTACAGCACTATAAAGAAGTAGAGAAACTCAGATTTTCTTTCTGAAAATCCAATAATGGAGGCAAACCTGACTAACTTTTACTAAACTAGAGGAACTGCAGTTATATAGGTTTTTAAGGTCAATTAATATTGCATTTCCAGACACATTCCCTCTCTTGTGCCTCTGCCTCCCCTTAAGCCATTGGTTCTTGTATTTTGAAAGTAAATGGGAAGACCAAAAAAAGAGAGGAGAATGAAACATGCATTTACCAACCAGACATGTCATGTTGTCACAAAATATGTTCCATAAAAACCAACACAATCTGGCTACTACTCACAGAAGAAGTGGACGGTGAACCCTTGGGAGCAGAGACAGTAAAAATATTTATCAGTTATAATTTTGGAAGAAAGACAACTGTTCCAAATCCATTAAGATTCATTGTCTTCAGAGGCAAACAGCAGCTCAATACTTACATTAGTGACATTGAATTAATTTTTGAGTTGAACAAATCACACCTTCTCATTATCTCATTAAGTTCTCATGCATAATTTCAAAACTTTAATTTTGGTATTTAAAATATTTTACCTATTTATTTAATATGAAGCTAAATTTCCTCACCATTATCAGAAATTCTTTCTCTGCTTCTTCTCTTTGCTCTCTCCAACATCAAATATTATGATAGTAAAAGAGAGTTAGCTTGCTGAGATCATATGATTCTAGAACACACCAATGGGTGTATTCATAAGACAGACTGGTAATAAGTCTGTGATATGCATCTAAAAAAATTTTTTTCTTCCAAAAATGATTGTCATAGCTTTTGGAAAATCTCCAAACAGGCACCTTTAGTGAGTTCAAGATGTTTCATGAATGTGAGAGAATGTTTGGGTAATTGTGATAGTAACTAAAACCTCTGGAGAGATTTATTTTTAATTTATGCTTGTGATGAAGAATATTGGAATGTGTATATTACAAGGGTACTAATTTCTTCAAATTCTAATTTATAAATTAATAGCAATGTAAAATATGAAAATTTCAACTATACAAGAATAAAGATAAATCAGCTTTTCTTTTAAAGACCCTTATGTTGAAAAGATTAGCTGATTTTCTGTTCTTATGTATTTTCCTGTTCTGATATTGTTTCTAAAGTTTTTTTTTGACAGTTTGAATTTTTTTTTATTTCAGACTTAAAGAGAAAATATTGTACTATTTTGTGTTTGCAAAACCAGATAATATCTATATAGATAATTATTTTAAAAAAAGGTTATCATTTAGCTGAATGATTGAAAATTATTTCTGTTTGAAAACAGAACTGAAGACCTTTAAAAAAATATTAAATCTTACTCAGGAATATGAAACTTTGTAAGACTGAGAAGATATTGCCAAGAAGACAATATTTTATTTACTAGTCTACTTTGTGTAGACTCAGAGTAAGCATGGTCTTGTTTATGCATATTCCTGTGTTTGTGAAGGTTTGAGAAAGATGCACATACAAGTGGAGGTATACTCTTTGTAAGATATTTCTAGAATTACCAAAAATAACTAGAAAAAGAGTGGCAAAACATAATGAATGATGTGAAAAGAAACCCTCAAGGAGAATATGAAAGGAAATAAAGCAAGATATGATACACATAGACACTGGAAGATTGAGAGTAATAAGGCCAGCAGCAAAAGAGATTTCAGTAGAACATCATCTTTCTGAAACTGTTTGCAATGCTGAATTTTAAAGAAAAGGAAGGTAATTGCTAAAGAGCCATAATTATCCTTGTCCAAGAGATCCTCAAACTATTTGGAATATTTTTCCTGTTATATCTCACAGTGCATGTCACACAAATGTATGATGAGCTTTAGAGCACCAGCTAAGGTAGATGATATCTACCTAGATATCATCTATCAGGCTTTTACTAGGCCTTGAATCCCAGCAAAAGATCCTAGGAATTGAGATAAAAATCAGCCACTTCAGTGAATTATTGTACCTAGGGAACATTGGTAGGGATCATCATTAGGTTGCAGACTATGTTGGAAACTTGGAAATGGAGATATAAAATAATGTGGCTTTTTTGCTCTGCTCTCATGACCCTTCTGTATCTATGGATGGAGATAAAAAAGTCTTTGTTTCCTTCTGAGAAGGGAATATTTTTTCAGTGTAACATTTGAAAGCAGAAAAGATACCTCTTTGTCCAATGTAGCAAAAAGAATATGGCATTTACAGTTCTGCAGATTACAAATTTATTTGGTCTACAGTGTGTCCTTTAGACCTCTATGTCTTCTGTGGAAACCATTTAAAAACTAAAAGTCTTTTCATTCTCTTTTAGGGGAAGATTTTATGAGATATTTTCTTTAGTAGCTCCCACTGGGAGATAGGGAATTGAAGGAAAGGAGTGTTGTTATTTCTGCCACTAGATTATGAGTCTCTATAAATGGATCCCAACATTTTCCATTCCTCTGTCTTCTCAGGCTGGAGCCAACCAGCTGTGAAAGATCCCACTGATCATTACACTCTTGATAGTAAATCCAGCTTTTTCATTGTTTGCTCTTAGATGTTAAACTTTGTTAGTTAATTTCATTGTGTACATAATTGATTGTGAATTTATATAACTCCAAAGAATTTCAACAGACATTAAAAAAACCTCTGAATGTTAGGGATTTGGACATTAAAAGCTATGTCACAAATCTTTAGACACGTTACTCTTCCTGTAAAGAAGTCTACATGTAAAATATGTATTTAAAGTTTTCTTTATTTATATACTAAAATTCTTCTTTATTTAAGTACTAAAATTCTACTTTATTTCCACCTAAACATTTAATTTTATAGGGGACAATGAAGAAAACAGATTAGTTGGTTGATGAGGAAAACAAGTTTCATATTCTGTAACATTTTTCAAGATAAACAATAAGATTTTTTTTTTCCAAGATGTTCATTTTTTTAGTGTAACTCTACATATAGGTTTTAGAAAAGTAATCAAAAGTTTATTATCAGTATGAAGCTGACCTTTTCATAAGTGAGCTGCTTAATCTCCCAGGATGATTTGTCCCTGCACTTTAATTATTTATCTTCAATATTTTTGGTACTCTAAGACTGAAATAGAAGATCAATATCTCCCCTGTATATTAAAACTAAAACCCAGAAGTAGTGGATTCCTGGAATACCCTAAAACATGTATCCAACATTTTCCAATATAATTACTGTCTTGATCTTTGCCATCTTTCTTAGCCAAATATTCATTAAAACTTAGTCTAAGAAATTATCTCAAGATGAACTGCACATTCTTAGAAATGACATTTGCTTGTGACATTTCTGACATTCAGGATCAAACCAAGCACTCTATTCTGCTGTCAAAGAAGAAATTGTCATGCTTTATCTGTGTATTGTTGCAGTTTCAGCTCTTTTTTCTCCTTATCAATGGAGATAGGCAGAGCACTGGAATCCTACAACAGTCCTGTGTCTATGTTTATATACACACAGAAAATCATAAACACATGCAACATATGACTGACAGTAGTTGACAAGACTCCCACTGTTCTTTTGTCAAAAGAACATGCCATGTTGAAAAGCCATGCTGGTTTAATACCTCTTCATGTCTCCTCTTCTAGACCTTTGTTCATGTAGCCGAAGTAATACATCCTGCATTTTCTTTCCTTTGCTCCTGCAAGAAATTTGCTCCTGCCATAACTTCATTATACAGGTGACCTGTAGTGAAGGTGTACTTGATTAATTTTAACTTTCACATCTTTTTTTACCTTGACCTGACTGATTAATTTTTATTCTCTCTTTGTACAAATGTTTCTCATGAAAGTAAACCATGTGGACCATCAGTAGCCCAGGCATTTCCTCCAGAATGCTGGATTTAGGGCACAGAGAGAGCTGAAAGGAGGCAGATGCAGCAGCAGTGAACAAGCACAGTATCCTTGCTGCTTTTGCATGTGATGCACCTGATGCCTGCAGAGAAGTATGAGATGTAGCATGCATCTATCTGTTCAATAACCCTCTGAGCCACAGGATCCAGAATCAGCTACACACATATGGTGATTCAGTCACAAAGTAGAAATACATCTCAGACCACTTTGTTTAATGACTTCAACTGAAAAGAATATCTCCTATTCTGTTGTAACTTCATGTGTAACATTGCTTTTTTGTTGAGTTTGAGTCTTTTATAAAACTATCTCTCCAAATCAAGAGTCATTTAAACTATTACTTCAAGCTCTAGTGTCGGTATAAATTCTACCACTTTTGTGAACTGGAAAAGGAATGAAAATTCTCTCTTTTCCTTAGCTGAGACTGCTCAGTCACCAGGGTCAGACATACAGGATGCTTGGTGAAACCATCAAAGATGCTTTGTTTACCCGTTCCTTAGTGTTTAATCCATTTAGTGTAACCTGGAGCCTCCTGAGAGTGTTAAGATCTGATTATTACGATTGTTAGAGAGATGTCTCTGCCCAAACTAAGGTGCAAATGAGACTATATGCTGATGATGATGATACAGATGTTATTTAACAGTAAGTTTGAGGCAGAGATAGAAAGGAGTAGACAGGGGAGGGGATGGGCCAAGCAAGAGAAAGAGGGAGAGATGGATTAAGCAGAGACAGTCACCACCTCTGTGGATCCAGCAGCATCCTGTTGGTCCTCTTCACCCTGGGCTTCTAGATGGTGGGTCCCACCAAACACAGAGTACAAGGGATATATTCTGGTACGTGTGGGAATGCCAAGCACCTCCCCTGGAAAGAGGAATGATTTAAATTGTCTTTTGCAACAGACTCTGGATGTTACAACACTGTGTACCAGGACAGCTTCTGGGTCTGACTCTCCTTGATACATTCATTCTTCTTCCCCAGCCTTGTTTACTTCTCCTTAGACCTGACATAATTGGACACTAGTGTCACCTTTATCTTATCTCAAGGCAGGTTGCTTAACTCACAGTCCAATTTCCCAAAATCCAGGAGGCATGTTCAGGTGTGGTGTGTTTGGATTGCTGCAGCTTTCTTATAGTTTGTCATAGTGAACAAAGTCCTGTAATCTTAATAATGTTCAAGACTATTATGATTTTTCTGTCCCTTCTAAGGGGGAGGGAGAGAAGAAATAAACAGAGAGAAAAAAAAAAACCTCTTCACTAATACTCTGTAAATTTCAGTTTTCTAGCTGAGAGTTTATATTTTCTATCTCCCAGATTGTGAGAAAATAAGTTAGATGTTCCATTAATCACTTCTAAATTTTTGAATGAAAAAGGATAGAAAGTGTTTGTGCATACTAGTCAGTATTCTTGTGCACCTGAGGTTATTACGCTTGCTAGTGTGTGCAAAAGAAAGGTAAAAACAAATTGTGTGGACATATAGTAACTCAAGAGGAACCAATATTAAATCTTATTGATCATTATGGATCCTCTACATAGTTACTTGTGGCCAATACACACAGAATTGACAGTTAACCTTTTAAATTAGAACACTGTGTTCTTTCTTCAGAATTCTCATATTCCATTAGATTACTTAATCTTTAATACTTCACAGTAAGGAAAATAGAGAAACCCAAACTATGGCAATAATGTTTATATGTATGTGTATACAGACACAAACATATAAAATACATGGATACATATATGTGAAGTTATGTATCGATGCAATTAAATAAAGCATAACTTTCAATTAATTAAAGAATAAATTCTGCTTCAAACTGTACTTTTAATGTAAATTTGTTCTTCACATTTATTTACAACTCTAACATAAATTCTTAAATTCAACTAACTTTTTAACATTGAATTCCAGCCTTTGGAATGATGGGATTATCTTATTTTTTATTCCAAGTATTCAGAGTGATTGTCAAGTTCCATTATACATTTTTGCCTGGTGCAGGTGGCAAGATTTTGCCAGCTGGAGTGCAAGGAAGGGAAGGGTGATGTCACAAACTTCCAGTTCCAATGAAGTCTGGAGGACTCACTGCAGGACACAGCTGAGACCCTCAGCCAAGAAGGTGCTATCTCTGGGAATATGTACTTAGGAAAGCATAAAAAATTTGCTGCAAAGCAAGAGAGAGAAGACAAATGCTGGAGTCAGGAATGAATTGAACTAGAGAATACGAGGTGGTAGGGGGACGCCTTCTAAGATTTTATCTTTGCTTTTTCCCATCCTACTCTACTTTTAACTGGCCATAAATTATACTCCTGAAGCCAAGTCTGGTTTGCCTGTGATGGTAGCTGGTAATTGATATCCCTGTTTTATTTTAATCCCTGAGTTTTTCCAATTTATTTTCTCCCTCTGTGCTGGAAGCAACTGCGTGGATAACTGGCAGCCCACAAATGTAAGCCCAGCACAAGATTTTCATCCACAGATTTAATAAATGAAGTGTGGTTAGTAAACTGCATATTGAATTAGTAATTTCAGCTGTGCTGAAATCTGTTCCTTCTGACACCACCACAAGTTTTTCAACTGAATGTAGTGGCTACAGAATTGAAGAATATTAAATATGTTTGTCTCTTTATCAAAGATTTATATGTAGACATGTAGTTGGGGTTTAGCCCAAAGTGTCATTCTTTAAGGCTAATTACTGGCATTTTTTCTAACATTTTGTATGACTTATATCCAGTACCTGTTTGAAGTAGAAGCAGTTGATGGGAAATTCTAGATCTGTGGAGGAAAATCTTAAACAAATAAAGATCCCCAAAACAAATCCCTTTTCCTTAATTCAGTGAACATAGTAATTAAAGTCCTGTTTTCTGTTATTAATATCTGGAACTACAATACCAAACTTGATCTTCCTTAATAAAAATATTAAAAGATAGCAGTAATAATAATAATAATAATAATAATAATAATAATAATATACAACATCAACAAATTATTATTAATGTGGGTAGTATGGAATATTTTATGAGGCATTTTACAAGCATACAGTGAATTGCATTTTCTACTTCAAAATGAATCTTAAACAAAATTGTGTTTTCGGGGACTCTTATGATAAACTTGTTTATTAGGCACACACAGAGTAAATATATCAACAAAAAAGGAACATTCTCTCTATTTCTGTCACATTTTCATGAGAAGTGCTACAGCATGAAGTTTCTCTTGATTTATCAGGGCCTGGCTTAGAATAAAAGCCAAAATAATTAATAGATTCAGTTAACTGAAGTAGTCAACAATTGATCAAAAAGAAAGAAAATTCAATCAATTATTTTATAATAATTTATAAGGCATAAGAGCTGATGAACTAAGGCTTTATTTTCTTTCTATTTATCATTACCTATAAAATCTAGCCAACAATAGTCTGTATTTTATCATATAACTTTTGTAATCTTAGAATATTGTTACGGTCCCTTTTACTTTTGAAATGCAATTTCCTCTGAATATTAGACTTCTGTTGATGTTTCTTTGTGATCATTAAGTTGAAAGCCATATGTGTGCAAATTGCAAGTAGTAATAATACTGGTTTGTTTTGAACAGAGGCCTAAGAGGTGAGAATTTTATCTATCCCTTATTTTCTGATATTAGAAAATACTAACATTTTTTTTCCATTTGGTCTTTCCCTGTTAGTCGTGGGGTTTTATGCTATTTTCTCATGCCTCTTGTAAAGTTTCAGAAACTTTAGTTTATTTAGTCACTACCTGAATAAATGTTTACACTGTCTGTTCATTACTCACATGTATGGTGCAACCTGTTTGGTCATTTTTGTTGCCCTTCTCCATCCTTTCTGGCTTCCAAGTGGCACATTATCTTTTTGTGATAAGAGCAGTGTCTGCACACAACATCGAAAATATGAGTTCATATTATAGTTTAATTTTGTTTCTGCCCTTCCTTTTCTAATACTGTTTTCTTGATGAAAATTGAGATCTGTCCTACTGTTTTCATGCATCTATTAATTCTTCAGTGGTACAAGACATGACAAAGATAATTTATATAGAATAAGACAGTTTTTCTCCTATATATTCTGGACCTGTATTGAATTCTTCTTGCTGATATAATTAGGTCTGACCATTCACCTTCATTATCTCTCTTCTATGTTTTAGCCAATTAACAATGAGTTCATACCTTTGCTGCATCTTAGTTTCCTCAAGGATCTCTTTGAAAACTTATGTAGACGCTATTATGTTCCTCTTCTCCACAGACTTCTTAATTGGTTTTTTAAATAGGTCCATTAATTTTGTGGGAAATAAGTTCCCTTAGAAAATCTTGTCTCTCCTGAATAAAGTATATTCATTCCCATACTCAGCAATTTTGTTTTCCATCTAGTCTCTACAGAAGGCCAGTATAGAAATTAGGCTTTTAAATTNGTCTGGTTTGCCTGTGATGGTAGCTGGTAATTGATATCCCTGTTTTATTTTAATCCCTGAGTTTTTCCAATTTATTTTCTCCCTCTGTGCTGGAAGCAACTGCGTGGATAACTGGCAGCCCACAAATGTAAGCCCAGCACAAGATTTTCATCCACAGATTTAATAAATGAAGTGTGGTTAGTAAACTGCATATTGAATTAGTAATTTCAGCTGTGCTGAAATCTGTTCCTTCTGACACCACCACAAGTTTTTCAACTGAATGTAGTGGCTACAGAATTGAAGAATATTAAATATGTTTGTCTCTTTATCAAAGATTTATATGTAGACATGTAGTTGGGGTTTAGCCCAAAGTGTCATTCTTTAAGGCTAATTACTGGCATTTTTTCTAACATTTTGTATGACTTATATCCAGTACCTGTTTGAAGTAGAAGCAGTTGATGGGAAATTCTAGATCTGTGGAGGAAAATCTTAAACAAATAAAGATCCCCAAAACAAATCCCTTTTCCTTAATTCAGTGAACATAGTAATTAAAGTCCTGTTTTCTGTTATAAATATCTGGAACTACAATACCAAACTTGATCTTCCTTAATAAAAATATTAAAAGATAGCAGTAATAATAATAATAATAATAATAATAATAATAATAATATACAACATCAACAAATTATTATTAATGTGGGTAGTATGGAATATTTTATGAGGCATTTTACAAGCATACAGTGAATTGCATTTTCTACTTCAAAATGAATCTTAAACAAAATTGTGTTTTCGGGGACTCTTATGATAAACTTGTTTATTAGGCACACACAGAGTAAATATATCAACAAAAAAGGAACATTCTCTCTATTTCTGTCACATTTTCATGAGAAGTGCTACAGCATGAAGTTTCTCTTGATTTATCAGGGCCTGGCTTAGAATAAAAGCCAAAATAATTAATAGATTCAGTTAACTGAAGTAGTCAACAATTGATCAAAAAGAAAGAAAATTCAATCAATTATTTTATAATAATTTATAAGGCATAAGAGCTGATGAACTAAGGCTTTATTTTCTTTCTATTTATCATTACCTATAAAATCTAGCCAACAATAGTCTGTATTTTATCATATAACTTTTGTAATCTTAGAATATTGTTACGGTCCCTTTTACTTTTGAAATGCAATTTCCTCTGAATATTAGACTTCTGTTGATGTTTCTTTGTGATCATTAAGTTGAAAGCCATATGTGTGCAAATTGCAAGTAGTAATAATACTGGTTTGTTTTGAACAGAGGCCTAAGAGGTGAGAATTTTATCTATCCCTTATTTTCTGATATTAGAAAATACTAACATTTTTTTTCCATTTGGTCTTTCCCTGTTAGTCGTGGGGTTTTATGCTATTTTCTCATGCCTCTTGTAAAGTTTCAGAAACTTTAGTTTATTTAGTCACTACCTGAATAAATGTTTACACTGTCTGTTCATTACTCACATGTATGGTGCAACCTGTTTGGTCATTTTTGTTGCCCTTCTCCATCCTTTCTGGCTTCCAAGTGGCACATTATCTTTTTGTGATAAGAGCAGTGTCTGCACACAACATCGAAAATATGAGTTCATATTATAGTTTAATTTTGTTTCTGCCCTTCCTTTTCTAATACTGTTTTCTTGATGAAAATTGAGATCTGTCCTACTGTTTTCATGCATCTATTAATTCTTCAGTGGTACAAGACATGACAAAGATAATTTATATAGAATAAGACAGTTTTTCTCCTATGTATTCTGGACCTGTATTGAATTCTTCTTGCTGATATAATTAGGTCTGACCATTCACCTTCATTATCTCTCTTCTATGTTTTAGCCAATTAACAATGAGTTCATACCTTTGCTGCATCTTAGTTTCCTCAAGGATCTCTTTGAAAACTTATGTAGACGCTATTATGTTCCTCTTCTCCACAGACTTCTTAATTGGTTTTTTAAATAGGTCCATTAATTTTGTGGGAAATAAGTTCCCTTAGAAAATCTTGTCTCTCCTGAATAAAGTATATTCATTCCCATACTCAGCAATTTTGTTTTCCATCTAGTCTCTACAGAAGGCCAGTATAGAAATTAGGCTTTTAAATTCTCAGTTCTGTGGATCTTTCCCCAACTTATTTTTTTTTTTTAATAGGCAACACATTGCCCATAATCTAACCATCTGGATCTGATACTTGAAAAAACCCAAACATCTCTTTTTCTGAATACCATGTAATTCTTTATTTTGTCAGGTGATCCTTTAATCTTTCTCATAACATATCAAAAAGGGATAGACGACCTGTGGTTGCTGGAACCTCCTGAAAGTAACTCTTGGTGGATACAGCTGCAAAGAATACATTTGATGTTGGTGCTGCTGTCTTACATTAAATGCTCCTTCCATAATTTTATATCACTGAGCTTCTCACAGCCTTCCCTGTGATGCAATTGCAGAAAGCTTTTTGTTAGTTGAGAAGATCGTGCAAGTTTTATCTCCAAGACTTCCAGGTGTGTTCGCTAAATCCTATTACTAGATATTTTTACATTTTTTTCCCCTAATATCTGCAGTCTTTCTATGGCTATGCGTGATATCTTCTCTCCACTTGCTTTGCAATTCCTTCAGTCTTTTCTGTCTGTGATGGGTTGGCCTTGGCTGGACATCAGGTGCACACCAAAGCTGCTCTATTGCTGTCCTCAAATGGGCAGTGGAGACAAAATATAAAAAGTGGTCAATATAAGAATTAGAAGGAAAATCACCAGTTACTGTCACAGTCAAAACAAACTTGACTCAGAGGAATTAGCTTCATGTATTACCAATCAAAGCAGAGTTTGATAACAAGAAAAGAACTTCAAAATCTTAAAAGCACTCCCCCCCATCTCTTCTTCCAGGGCTCAAATTTGCTCCTGGTATTCTTTACCTCCTGGCCTTTAGTGGTGCAGGGCTATGAGGAATGAAGGTTCTCATTTTCTCTTCTCTGGCTGCAATTGTCATTGTGCACTCTTTTTCCATTTTCTAAGATACATTATCCCTGTATATGTATATATATGTATATGTACATTACAGAGGTGCACTTCTATCACTAATGAGCTTTGCCTAGGCCAGCAGTGGGTCCATCTTGCAGTCAATATTGGCTCTGTTGTACATGGAAGAAGCTTCTGGCAGCTTCTCACAGAGGCCACCCTTGCAGCCACCATGTTACCAAAACCTTGCTGCATTATCTCTCTGAGAAATGACTATATAATCAGGGCACAGATGATTTTGGTAGTACCCAGGGCTCTGTGTTCTGAAGACACAAATGAATTCTCTTGGTCTCCAACTTCTGTTCAAACTTTGCCATGTTTTTGCACACTGAGTGCTTTTCCCAACAACTATCCAATTAGTTAATGGAGTTTATTCATCTCTTGTAACTTTCTTTAGTAGATCTGTTCACTGGAAACTGGTTTTATTCAAACTAACAATGTGAGGGAAAAAAAGATATTTATTTTTCCTGCAGTCAGAAATGGCAATACTATACAATGTCTGGATTCTCATGGATGAGAATTAAATAAGGTATAATCCTGTGGCAGGCCAGGTGGCTTAGCAGCTGTTCAGAGTATTGTGGAATGGGAAGGTTGGTTTGAAAGCAACCTCATCTATCTTCCTCTCACCCATTCACTTGGCTGAGAAAGCTCAGCCCTGCTGATATTGTGAAGGTGATACAGCTCTGTGGCCTGACCTTGGCTCCTCTGCATGATGAGGGATATAAGTAGAGGAGCTGGGGAAATGACAGCTGCTGAGGAAGGTAAGGCTACCTCCTGCTGATCAGCTGATAAAGTAACACAGGAGTTACTTGCCTGCTGGTTTTCTTGCTGTATTTATTTTTCATAGTGACTGCAGCACACACACACATGCACACATGCACACAATGATTTGCTCCCAGTGAAATCCAATGACATGTATATATTTTCAGATGCAGACAAACTTAAGATTCCACTGCTCATGCTATGCAGGCAGTTAAAATGAGGAATGGGAAGACCTGAGCTTTTATGCTGTTAGATGCAATATACTTTTGTTATATGTGATCACTTATTTTAAATAGTACAGGTTCTAACCTCTAAATATAATTCTAAAAAACATATGAAGCCTTTCTTATATGTACTTCACTCATTTATGCCTTTAGTTTACAGACACACAAACAGATCACTTTAGAGTTAAAAATTGCTTTGTACTGGAAGTTCATACCAGAAACTATATCTTAGATGGGTTTTAAAGAAAAATAGGAGTCAGTTTATTGAGCAAATGATTGAATTTGTACCTAGAGAACAAAGAAGGAAAGGGGAAGAAATAAGGTTTGTGTAAACACAATATTAGTCCTTCCTGAGACTGACCAAGTTAAATCAAAAGTAAACTTTGCTGATCTCCTATCTGGTGATGATGATCTCTGTAGCCTCCCTTTCCAGCTTAGAGATAGCTGCAATTTAAAGATATAAGCATAACTGTGCTTACTAGGAACATGAGGTGAATTTGGTTGTTTGTTGCTGCATTCCCATTCTTGCTTGTGAGAAGAAACACAGTATAATCAGCATGTGTCAGATTCAGTGACTCCAGGTGGAGTCTCATAAGAGCAGAGTAGAGGGTGGGAGTCACCTCCCTCCACCTGCTGGACACCTTTCTTTTTATGGAACCCAGGATATGACTCGCTTTCTGAGCTGTAAGCACACATTCCCAGCTCATTTCCATTATTTTGTCCACTGGGATGTCCAAGTCCTTTTTCTCAGCTCTGCTTTCAATCCATTCATCCCCCTGTGACTAGTGACACCTGGGGTTGTCCTGCCTCAGGTTCAGAACTTTTACCTGGCCTTATTGAACTTCATGAACCTTCTCATGGGTCCAGTCCTCAAGTCTGTGAAAGTTCTTCTCTTTCCTCCAGCACCATGAACTGCACCACTCAATGCAAACTTTCTTCAGTCCCACTGTCTATGCCTATATCCACTGTCTGTGTCTATACTGTGACTGATTAAGATATTATATAATAGTGGTTCCAGTATAGACCCCTGAGAGACAGCATTCAGCACAATTTTCCCCTTAGTCATTGAGACACTGATGGTAAGTTTTCATTTATGGTTGTCCAACCTATTCCATATCTACCTAAAAGTGCACTCATCACACCCATGTCTTCCCAATTTAGTGGCAAGAATGTTGTGAGGGACCATAATAAAGGCCTTACAGAAGTCCAAGCAGATGAGGTTGACTCCTTCAAGACATTAGATTAGTCAGACATGATTTGTCCCTGCTGAACCCATGCTGACTGTCTCTAATTCCCTTCCTATCTTCTGTATGTTTTAATATACCTTCTGAGGTGGTCTGTCCCATGGTTTTACTGGGCACAGAAGTGAGGCTGACCAGCAAGTAGTTGCCAGAGTCAATGGCTATGAGTAATGACTATGAATAATAGTATTTCAAATCATACTACCCTCCCATGCTGCTGCCTCCTAAATCCAAGGCCTCAGAGCTGACACAAAATGTGGCAGACACACGCAAACACACAAACACTCTAATTATAGATAAATGATACTTAAGGCATGTGAGTATACATGGGGTAGATTTGCTTCCACAGCAGGTACTTCTTCCTTCTCTCAGCACATCTAGCAGAGGGGGTTTGTCACTAACAAATGATTTATCAGCAAGTCTCATTGCTAAGCTAGCTGATGCTCTGCTTCAACAATTGTTCATTATTTCAAGACAACAAGTGGAAAACTTTAGAAATCTTAGTATAAACAGATAAGACAGCTACATCTGCCAGGAGGGACATGAAGACCAGCAGATAAATATAACTCAATAGAGTAATCTTATAAAGATTTTTAATTTAAAAGAATTCATCTCCCTGTGATCTGTTATTTTTAAATGGAAAAGATAAAGCTAATGCATTACTGTACTGTAGTGTTACCCTCCCTTTAAATCTCTTCTGTTTAGTCTCTGAGGAGTTTTTGTTTAAACTTTTTTTGCTGTATTTGCTGTTGTAGGGTACCTATTCACTATAGATATCAAGAAATTTAGTGTTTAAACTATGGAATGAACTAAGGAGCACTTCATTAATTTTTATGAATTGTTGGAATCAGAGAAGGAAAGAAAGCAGAAAGAGAGAAAAATGAAAAGGATAACCTTTGTTGAAGATCTCTTGTTTTACCATTTACTCAGAACCAATCTGATTTATCTGAAAACTTTCCTCCCAGTTCTTCTAAAGACATCTTTGTGTTTCCTATGGCTGGGGAAGAAACAAACCCTTTTACAGTTTTAATTTCTTCATAAAAATGTTGTGATGCAGTATCTACAAGAAAATGAGGCATCAAGAAAATGCCTGATCTATCTTGCTCCAATTGAATACAGAGACCAAAGTTTCACTAACATTTAAGAATTTTGTCTGCCTAATAGCTTGAATAGTTTTCATATTAATGCAAAACCTAATTGTGGTCTAACACCCATCTGTAGAAATGTATATGAGTAAGTTGAGCATAGATAATGCATGAACTGTCAGTGAGGAATCTGTGCCATGCAATGGGCTGTGAAGCACATAGGAAAAATTAATGTAATCTTCCATGTCAGAGCATGAAAGAAACAAAGCAAAAAATCTCAATAAAATGTTTTTGGATACTTTGTTTTAAATAATTTATGCTTTTAATCATAATTTATCTGCCATTTTATAGGTAATACCTTTTTTGCTTTTTAGTGTCCCCTTTAATTGCAACGTCTTCTAAGAAGAAAAATAAATCATTACTAAACACTTCTATATATTGTTTTTTCTTGTTAGTTTTTAGTCTGATATTTCTGAACTTGAAACTATTTTATTGCTTCAAGCTCTGCAACAGAGCAGAACTGTTTATCGCATCACTGTCAGTGTCCTCCAGGCCCCAGGGTTTCATTTTGTAAATTGAGTCTGCCTTACTGTGGTAATTCTCAGAAAGCAAATTAGAATTTATTCTTAATACATGAGGAAAAGAAAATAAAATAAACCTTTACTGTTATGAAGGCATATTAGGTAAATATTTTAATGCAATGCAGCACTGTAGTCAAATTTGATGATACCAATATTTCAAAAATGGAAAGAAGTAATATTTGTTATTTTTACTTCTGAAAGTTTGCTCTAGACAAATGTTTTATCTCAATATCAAATCATAAGTTGCACTGATGCCTAAGATGTTATACTTCAAAAAATTCTGAAAGAATAATAACTATACTAGAAAGAATTGTATAAGAGAAACTCAGGTACTGAATTTTACTTTTTACACTGAAACCACTGTATTCTAAGAGGTGGGTTGATACAATTGAAAAATAATTAATGACTTCTTAGATAACCTCCCAGCAAGCAACAAATTACGTTAAATATAGGCAAAGACTGAAAGGTTTTCTGAATAAGAACTAATTCAAGAATGCAAATGATATTCAAAAAGAGAATTGGACATACCTTACAATGACAGCAATATCAGTATTGTGTTCTGAATTGGAGAAAATGAGGGAATATAAAAACCTAGACTGAAGAAGTATTGTCATTACTGGATAGATTTTGGCATTGCAGTTATATCTCATTGATGTTTTTAGTTATAGTAAATTTCATATATTTTCAAAGCCTAAATCCACTGTTTGTTCTACTGAAGCAGTGTTAAATATCTTCTTAGGGTTTTTTTAGCTTATCAATTGTCTCCTTTCCACCCCCATCTATAATGTATTTCCAAAATAAAATTATCAATGTCAATAGGGTTATTATCTATTTTGACCAAATATTAAATACAGACACAAGGAATAAAACTTCTAAGACACCAGTTTTGAAATTCATAGATGAGGTATGGAAAATAATGGCAAAAATTTCTACTAAGTATCTAAACTGGATCCTACCACAAATTTTCTTTGATAGTCTCAGGGGCTATCATGAACTAAGTTATTCCTGTATGGAGCAGCCCATGCTGAATTAACCTGCTTGCCTTATGACATGAGAACCTAAAGGAACTTTACACAGCTCTCTATAGCAATCACTTAATCTCTCTTTCCTGCATCTGCTCTTTCCAAGTTTGAAATTGTCTCTTGCATCATCAATCTTTTTTACTCCTGCTGAACAAAGTCACATTTTTCCCCCAGTGTATATGTCCAGGTAGCATTGAAAATTTCCCCTTTTTTTTCCCCCATCACTTGCTCATACACTATTGATGAAATGGATGTAAATTTTTCTTTGCTTTTCACTGTTATACTGAGAACTGCCCAAGCTATTCAACAGGTCCATAATATTCTGGCCTTCATGATGAAGGCCCATCTCTTTTGTAATCCCTTCAGGCTCAAATGAGTGTCAGAATCACTGCAGAAGCCTTTTGTTTGTGTTGATCTTTCACAAATTCTGACATAAGCTTCAGGCGTGTCTGTTCCTGTGAAAATTCATCAAAGGTCAGAAGTTTGTTTGTCTCTGATAAGCATCCCTTAGCAAAGAGCTGTTTCATTGTACCTCTGCCAGCTTCTACTTCTTCACCACAGTCACAGAAATCAGAGTTTCCAGGCAACAGTGACATCAGTAGGCACTAAGAAAATAGTAAATGGTCAGTTGTGACTGATTTGATAAGTAATTATGCCGGAAAAATGAGATGCAGACCTTATTTGCAGAAGAATACTTTTATCAGAAGTTTTAGGGGCAACTAAAGCAATAGTTTTTCCACATATCTCTTATTGTTAAGGTGTTTCCAAACACACATTAATAAAGACAGCTGACTGAGACTGTGATACTCTTCCAGTTGATTTAATGGTTCAACTCACATTTCTTAATTCTTCCATCAACTTTCTGGAGTAATTTAGCCTATTCTTCCTTAAAAGATATTATTTGAGAACCATTAAAATCTTTTCTTGTGGTTCTCTTGCTATAAATTGCATGGCGAACTTGTTATTATGACATTGTTGTCATAATAAAACAGTCTTAACATCAGAGTAGACTTCTGTATTTTCATAAACAGAAGATTCTTGTAAGACAAAGCAAAGAAGTCATATTTGCTAGGTATTTGGAATTTTAAAATGCAGCTAACGCCCTAAATCCCACAGATACCAAAGTAAATTCAATAACAAAGTATTGTCAAAATTTTCAGTAACGTTTATACAATTTGGCAATTAATCATGCTCAGGATGTATCATTCCTACATATGAATAAATAATGTTTGTTGCTGTTTCCCTTCCAAAATGAAATGTGTAAAAATGTATAAAATGTATTTTGGCAACAATATTTTTTCCATTTTAAGATGAAACAGAAATTTCTCTGATAATCCAAAAGAAAAATTCACCAGTTACTGAGTCACATACGGTAACTGTGTGACAGTCCTAACTTTAATGATGTATATATTTCAGTATTTTCCTAGGAAATATTTTCTTCATTTTTAAGACAACAGAGTGAAATAAACGACCTTATTGTGATATAAAGATGAGAGGCATCTGACTGAGAAAAACGTTTTTAAAAAATTCAGGATTGTATAAACTGATTCACTTGGCTTACTTAACAGAATTAATATGAAACTTCAGAGTCATGGGCAGAAACACTGTGAATTCCCATGACCATTGAAGTTACCAGCAATATAATTTTCATCAAATCAGTCATGGGGTGTGATTTTTATGGAATTGGATAGAGGACTAACAAAACTGGATGCCTGGCATTGAGCTAAGTATAATGAGAATTGTCTTTGACTGTAAATAGATTAACCAAAAGGTAGGAAAAAAGCAACAACAACAACAACAATAAAAGGTACACATATTTTAAGCAGAAGTGAATATTATTTTTTTTTTCAGGGCCATAACATAAAAACCCAACTAAATCAGAGAATGAAGTTTGGTAGAATATGGCATTACACAAAATACAAGGCTTATCATGACCATCTCTCCTCTTCCTAATCCATTTTCAATAAGAATAAATTCTTTTGTTCCAATAAATAGATCTATGTTCTATTTTTCTTCATTATGTTTCTCATCATCTAAGGATGGACCTAGCCAGAAAAAAATGTACCTTCTGATTTCTCTTTCATTAGATTTTTACCATCCTGTTGAAGTAAAATACCTCTTTGCTCAGTGAAATGCACTAAAATAAATAAGTCCAATATCTTGGAAACCAAAAGGAAATATTAAAATGAGTAAAGTAAGCAACCTCTTTTAACCTTTTGGATGTAGTGCATACAGAAATTTTTACAAGCTTAATTTCCATATTTAAGCACTTTGTCTTGAAATACTTTGAAGTATTGACTTCAAAGTCAGTATTTTCAAGTACGTATACATAGAAAATTATGTTTTATCAATAATTAATACCAGCTGAACAATCTGATCATTATTTTTAGACACAAGCAGTTTAGAGTTTATTAGTATAAAGCTGGAGGTGTTGTGTTTCCATCTGTCTTCAAATGTAGAACATCTACTTTGATGTTCCTTTTACATTTGACATTGTTTTCAATTTCCATATCTTGCAGGGCATCCCAGTAAATCAGCCAGATGACTTACATATCCACATCTAAAGCAGTAGCTTGGCTTTTATATTTTAGCCCAAAGTGATCTTTTATTTCCCTTCACACTATTTTGGTTTACTGCACTGATTTTAACACTCTCTGAAGTCTAACTAGAGGAGGTAATTTTTCAATTTCTTTCATTGTTTCTGATAAACTCAGAAGTGTTGCAAAGGGGTAAATTGTCCTCATCTGGTATTAAAATTATTTTTTTCTTTTCAGTTGTTAGATCACAGATCTCTTTGTCAGCTATACCTCAATAACTGTTTGAGACTTTGTAGAAAGTCCTGTAATAAAGCTGTAAAACACTCAGTCCTTTGAGATTTTTTTTGTTGCTCTCCATCAAAAATAGCATCTCCCACAACATTTATAAAGGGCCAAAGTGCTTACTGCCTGCAACAATTGCTTCATCCTAGCAGAATGAAAAGAACATCTGTTATGGTAGCTAGCACTAATATATGCCATGTCATCAAGTCCGAAGTAAAAGGCAAAGTCTTTCTTTTCTAGATCAGAAAAACAAGAAAAAAGCTGATGATGGATTACAAGGAATGCCCTAAGTGTAAGTGCATCTGCTTGTGGTGGTTGTCATATTGGCAGTCAAGTAGGTGGATGTGAAAGTGAGCCAGGTCAGTCTAGGTAATGTCTTGCTGTAGTGACACCCTGACAGAAAGGCTGGAGGGAGATTCATTGCGTATTCACTTATTTAGTGAATCATCTGTAGGAATAAATTAGTATTATCTCTATTCTTTCTTTATAAGTACCTTTAGTATATTCGTTGCACATCTATTTACCACTGCTTTGTTCATTTGGCATGAGAAATGCACAATTGTTTCAAAACTTACTACTTCTTTATTTTACACTAAAAAACCCCAGCCCAAAACCAATCAACCAACCAACCAACTAACCAACCAACCAGCCAACCAAATGAAATTAAACAAAAAAACCTCAAACAGCCTCCCTTAAATGTAGCTCCTGCTGGCAATACCACACATACACAATCCTCGAGTACCCCCAAACTGCAAAACTAGTTATAGTAATCAATATATTTTAGGGGTGATATCACTCCTGATCCAAGACTGGCTCAGTAGGTATGAAGTATAAAAGAAAATTTGCCCTAGGAATGAATTATATAAATAGAATGCATCTGTTTACTCTGGACTTTTTATTCTCTAATGAAATAACAATAAGACTTTTCTCTTTTTTTCCCCTTACAAATACATGTTTCTACAGAAGTGTAACTGCCCTGGCACTAAATCCTCTGGAGATGGTACTTGTCGAGAATTTTTAAAAATGTCTGTGGCAAATCAGTGACACTTTTCAGCTAATCAATAGTTTCTTTCTTTCTTTCTTTCTTTCTTTCTTTCTTTCTTTCTTTNTTTTCTTTTCTTTTCTTTTCTTTTCTTTTTTCTTTTCTTTTCTTTTCTCTTTTCTTTTCTTTTTTTCTTTTCTTTTTTCTTTTTCTTTTCTTTCTTTTTTCTTTTCCTTCCTTCCTTCCTTCCTTCCTTCCTTCCTTCCTTCCTTCCTTCCTCACTCTCTTTCTTTTCTTTCCTTTCCTTCCTTTCTTTCCTTTCTTTTCATCATCTGTCTAGCTAGCTAGCAAGCTAACTAGCTATTTAAATTGCTCTGCGAATTTCTTCAGGCAACTTGTAATTTCTTCTGTGACACTTTATGAAGAAAAGGGAATTTCACAGTTTCTCTCTGATAGTCAGTGTAACCAGAAGAAACTAAAGAGTTTTTGAAGAGACTTGAATAGTTTTCTAATAATGTTCTTTATTCAAGATAAGCTGTTTAATAGCTGTCATTATCATTCTCTGATTTTAAACCAGAAATTTATTTTGTCTTTCATTTAAGAATATTTTAGTTATATATGTTATATGTTATGTTATATGTCATTCTCCAGACAATTATTTTCCTGAGTTGCAGGGAATCTGTTCCTTGAAGGAGCTGGAGTATCCTCCTTCTCAGAAAAAGAGAAAAAAAGAAAGGTGCAATGCATCATGGTCTAAGAATAATAGGGAGCTCCTCTGAAAATTGAAACAAATTATCTTACATTTGTGGACCATTGATAGATATTTCTCCAATTAAGAGGAGTATCTTTACTGAATTAATTGTAAGATCAGATAGCAAGAGAAAAAACTGAGAATTACAGGTCATAGGCAGTTTTTAATAATCCAGTTAATCCACAGAAAACACATACATCACGCTAGGAAATGGTAGACAACTACTTCAGAGTTCATTCACTGTTCTGAATTT
This sequence comes from Toxostoma redivivum, assembly GCA_013397375.1. Taxonomy (NCBI): domain Eukaryota; kingdom Metazoa; phylum Chordata; class Aves; order Passeriformes; family Mimidae; genus Toxostoma; species Toxostoma redivivum. The sequence continues at coordinate 8,190 of VXBI01009294.1, read as the reverse complement.
GGGCATTTTATGAAAGAAATTAATTTTGGACTTTATGAAGAATCGTGTCTAATGAAATGATACTGTATTACCTAAAAATGCAAGGACAACAGAGAAGTGTAATGGTGAGACACAGTTACCCTTGGAGGTGAGGAAATGTGAACACTTTTAGATTCTGAAAAAATCAGAGCTTGAGAAGAAACTCTAAAACTGTAAGACAGACTTGTGTAGGTCTAGATGGTCACAATATTTCAGCAACTGAACTCTTCTGTATGGAGCACCCAACACTAGTGATGCAAAGGTGAGGTGGTGGGCTGATTGAAGCCAGACTGGGGTATGACATGAGCAAGAAATTGCCAGTGACTTTTATCTCAGTTTAGGAGGCTAATGGTCAAATCTATCCAATATAAATTTTGTGAAAATGCAAAAGGAATTTCTGAATCTGAATATGAATTCAGAGGTGCATAGTGGAACTGCAGTAGAAGTAGATGTTGGGGCCTATCACTCCAATAAAATGTCTCTTTACCTAAAATCTAAGCAGCTCAATGACTCTGAATCAATAGAAAAAAGCAATCATTTTATGAATACATATTATTAAATCAACATTAGTTGCAGCCTGTTACATTTGTACAATGCCTGGTAGGAGAGATACTTGGCTTCTGAGAACATCCACTGCAATTAACAAAAATTAACATGTTAAATGTGTTGTGGGTATTAATCACCTCTTCCATATGTGAAGAGCATCTGCTATTTCTTTTACTAAATTTAAATGTTTATAATTCATTTTGTAGATAAAGTAAACAAAACAAAGATTTAAGGAAGTGGATATAATAATTGACACTCAACAACATATCTATTAAATGCATTGTTTTAGCTAAGATACAAATAAAATACATGTGAGTCTTGTTAAAAAAAAAAAAAGAAATATTGTGAAAATAACTGTACAAACCTGAAGGGTTTAATAACATTATTATTTAGTTAACAATGTTAAGTTTTGTATTAGTAGCATTGAATATAAGAAATGTCTTCCTTCATATCCTTCTCATCTGTTCTAAGATTGGCTATGGGCTTGGACCTTCGAGGTTCTGTCCTTTTTCCAAGGATCTGACTTGCTGTTCCTGTCATTGAGGGTGCCTGGTTTAACTTTGACATTATCAATCTTTTGCATTTTAATTTTTTCACTTCACAGAATGTTGAAGGAACTTTTGATAGTGACCTACCAGTGTCAGATCCAGTCTTATTACCAGAAATGGTAATGTTTGATAATTGTGGAGAAACAAGTAGATAGCCTAAACTGTCGAAATATTCTCCAAAAGAAGGAAAATGAAGCTACTTATGCCACTGTGGGCATGTTCAGAATTAACTGAGGCTGTTAATCCCTAGAGATGAAATTGGCACAATATAGAACTGATTTCCCACTGAAGTCCAGAAAGGTGAAGTATCTCTGTCCTAAGTTTCCAATGGTTAGGAATAAATATGATAAAGATTATCTAAAATTAACAGAAGAATGAATATTTCGTAATTTTCATATCTTCAAAGTGCTCTGACTTCTAGGTATAGATCATGTTAACACAGTAGAGAGCAACAGAAAACAGGTCAGACTTGCAGACTCTTAGAGTGCATTTGCATTGCATTTCTCATTTTGATTGAAGTGTCTTTTCCAACTAAACTTCTCAACTGTCCTGCTTTGTTTTACACCATAGATCACTTTGGTTTGCCCAAAGTGCTTTCTTTCTCTAACCAGAGTAGAAGACAGTCACACTCACAGAGGCCATAGTAGGCACAGAGCTGGCTGTGCTCCCCCTCATCCTGTCTGATGCTGAGCTTCCTGCAAAGTTCAAAGTGTGGATATACTTACAGAAGAGGAAACACCCTTTATTTCACTATACAAATGTGTTCCCACAGCATGTCACTGTTTGCTAATGGACACAAAGTCCTAAATCCCACAAAGACAAGACTAGAAAATTTTGTTAGCCACTTGAAGTAACAACTAGAGGGGAAAAAAAAAGGGTGGAACTCATCTGTCCTGTAAGTAGTGAAGAAAAGGTGCCACTACTGCTTAGGAATTCAGACAGCCAGAATGTACCTCAGATCAGACTGTCACCCACCTAGGTGTGTAAGTATTCTGAAGAAAAGAAACACATAAAACGTCCAAACAGGGGTATTTGATATACTTTCAAGCATGCTTCTCATTAAATATATCACTGTACTGGGGCCTACAAAATGCTCAAAGATTTTTTTTTAAAGTATTTTTAATTTTATACTGCTCCCTCACCAAAAATCTACAGAACTTAAAGTATATTCTGATCCTTCCCTAGTGTGGTTCAATACCATCTTTTCTGTTGGGAGTAATCCACCTTGTCCACATTTATGAGATGACTTAAGTTTCTGATGCATAAGAGAAATGAGAAGCTAAGTAGTCCATTTGCTAAGATGTAGAAATCTTAGGTATTGTTAAGATTTTATATATTCTAATGATGGGAAAATTGAAGCACTGAATTATCTATTAATATTTTAAATATGTTTACATTCAAGAAAAAAATGTTGCATTGTGATACATCTTACAGTAAAAGGAAACATCAACTTTTGAGGAGAAGATAATCTTGTTAATAAAAAATGAGAAAAATTACGTTACATCTAAATCAATTACCTACATAATATATTCACTTCTGCCATAAAACCTTGATAAACAGTAAAGGTAGAAATGTTTCCAGTTAAAAGCTTTATCAAAAGCCCTGGGGCTTTTTATGGAAACAAAATCCCAAACTGATTGCATTAAACTTTTGATAAAGGATAAAATACAGTACAAATGCATAAATCACCTTGTTAGTACAAACTGAAGTATAAACTACTGGAAGAAACCCCTTCAGGTCTGAATAAATAAGACATTTTATGAAAGATAGTTTTTATTTTTGACATTTCAAAGCCACAGTAAAACAGTTATTTCTAAAGAAAAATCTCTTAAGATATGAAGGAAGCTACTCCTTATTTAGATGTAAAAAAGTGTTTATTAAGATCTTTTTTCTTATTGATTTATTCCTGAAGGTGAACATGAATAAATACATGCAATCTACTTAATTTGATGGACATACTGTTAACACATTGTAACAAAGTTTTCATGTGAAATAATTATGGACTTATTTTGCTTTAAAATGGATAGATTTCCTTTCTTTCTTTCTTTCTTTCTTTCTTTCTTTCTCTTTCTTTCTTTCTTTCTTTCTTTCTTTCTTTCTTTCTTTCTTTCTTTCTTTCTTTCTCTTTCTTTCTTTCTTTCTTTCTTTCTTTCTTTCTTTCTTTCTTTCTTTCTTTCTTTCTTTCTTTCTTTCTTTCTTTCTTTCTTTCTTTCTTTCTTTCTTTCTTTCTTTCTT